>CATKHK010000045.1:80259-364253 GCA_949751835.1 Blepharisma japonicum | reverse complement strand
CGTATGCAGTCAAAGACAAAGCAAAATCAAGGAGTCAGTCTCCTGCAAAACTAATATCAGATGAGATTATTGCTTCCTCAATTGATGAGGGTGTTTAATAGGATCAAATAGGAGTAATTTAAACTAAAGCATTTTACATATTTATATATTATCTATGCACATTAAAGAATTATATAAATTAGAAGAAGACCTTAAATATTGAAACACTAAAATCCTCCTTTTAAAAAAATCGCTAATGTCAAATCCAAAAGGATAAATGGCACAAAAGGAAAAAAGTATTGACTGGCTTTATGACTACACCCTTCAGTTTCTAAAATCCCCTGGATGAAGAATTCCAATTGTTTCATTCATGGATGAAAACTGCCATGCTTTTGATTCAGAAGAAGAAAATAAACTTATATACACTGAAATTCACAATGTATTGTTCATATAGAAATTCAAAGAGCTTATAGATAATCTTTTAGAAAATTTATGCAGAGAAATTGGAGTAACTCCTCAGCAATTTGTAAAAGTTTGTGGTATTGGGATGAAGTCTCCAGCGCATCACAGAATTTTCGAGCAAATTGTTGCATGTGACAACTACCTCAGTTTCAAAAAGCTTATGCTAAAAAGAAACAAAGAAATTGAGAAAGAAGCAGCGAAAACTATTGCTAATACTGCCAATTCAGAACCCAAATCAAAAATGCAAACAAAAGAACAAGAAGAAATTGCACTTGCAATTTCGCTCAGCCTGTCAAAGGCTTCTGGAGGGCAAAAAGGTATAACTAAGCCTGAAGTAAATGAATCACAGGAAGCTTTGAGACAGAATGAAGAAGATAGAAAAGAAAGGGAAGCTCAGCAATTGACCATTGAAAAACTTGAAGTTCAATTAGTTACAAAAGAAAAACTGGAGACCAAAGCAAAGCAAATTGAGGAGGAAAAGAAATCAGGAATTCATCAAGCTCATGAGGATAATTTGCATTTTGAAGAAGTAAAAGAATTAGCCAAGGACCAAGAGGATAATATACAGAGAGATAAGAAACTATTAGAAAAGAGAAATAAAAGAGAAAAGGCGCTAGAGCAAAATCACATGAAAAATCAGCAAGAGGAATTAGCGAAAGCCACAGCTTTTAGTCAGCATTCTGCAAAACGACATGGAGAAGGAAAATCTATTAATACTGAAAATACTGAAGACAAAAGCCATCATGAGTTAAGGCCAATACAAAAAAGAAAGCAGGGGCCTGTAATATTTATTTAGGCAGATGCTATGGATTTTCTCAATACCATTTCAAAAGAAAAAAATGAGAATGCAGAAGCTGCAGATAAGATCTCTAGTACAACTGAGGATTCTCATGAAGCTCCAGGATCTGAAACTCTAGTAGAACGCCAAGCAAGGTTAAAAAAACAAAGAGACCTTCTGCTTGCACATAAAAAACAAGAAAGAGAGCTCGAGTTGAAAGAATTTGTAGATAATGGAGGTTCTGATTTTAGCATCAAAAAAGAGCTTTCCCATCTGCCTCCACTTATTACTGCGGAAGAAGCTGAAAAGCGTAGGAACATTATTTCAAAAATTAGAAATAATGAGGATGCTCAATAAGTATTTTATTTTCAGTGGCTTACACATTAACTTCAATACAGGGATTTTTAATTAAATTAAGTCATTGATAATAGACAAACTCCTTCATGCAAAGTTTTAAGTTGCTCTATAGTTTCTTTTAAATAGTAAACCCATTTAGATCTCTGCTCTTCATTTTCAGCCCAAAGAGTAATTTTTTTTGTCCTTGAGTTAAGTGTGAACCCAAATCCATTCTTTATGTCTGATTCTTCTTCTACACTAGAGTCATGAAAAAGTCTTATAGCATCTTTTTCCCTCAAAGCTTTATCGTTCTTGCTTGCATATCAGTACAATCCTTGGGTCCTTAATATAAACCATTTTGGGTTCAAAGATTTGAAAATAGCTCCTTCTTTTTTGAGCTGCCCTTCCATGATTTTATCGCCCATATAATCTGTGCTTGTCGTGACATTGCAAACATGCATTTCAGAAAGATCAGGCTCTTCTATGACTAGATCATCCTCCAGGTTGTGTATTAGATAAACTGCAAGAGATAAAGAATGATACCATTCCATCACTTCTCATATATTAGTGCTTATTAACAACTTGACTCCTTCACAAATAATTGAAATCATCACAGAGTTCCCAGAGTCCACCAAGTCAAGAGAAGTGCTGTCAAGGTGGAGCTCCAGATCAAAATGAGAAGAATTGCTGCTTGGAAAAATCAGTAGTTTTTTCATATAAAGTACCATCCATTTTTTCTGTGGCTTGGACTTTCCGACAATTACATCTACCGTGCCTTTCAAATGAGGATATCGCTTGTCCAACAATCTCAGCATTTTTTGGTATTTTTCTTGTGTTATTATGTCATCTTGCTCACTTGAAGGGTTGATGGCGTCGAGGATTTTTTCCACATGACATCACTTATGTCCTAGAATTGGATGCCAAATATAGCTTTCTATGAACAAAACTTCACCGTTATTAATCATATTCCTGATTTCCTCACGAGTTGCAGGGCCTCTTGTGATAGGGAATCGTTTTGAGACTTCATCAATGTAAAATCAATATTTATTTAGGTCATAATTAGGCCTTTTCTTTTCTCTGCGCTCTCTGGCGAAGATCATTTGAATATATTTCGACTCAACATATCAATATCGAACGCCTCTGTATAGTGTTTACTCGTATTTGAAGATGTTCGGAGTGGCAATTCATGGATCTAGGTTAATAAGTAGAGAATCATTTACTTTTTTGTTACCTCTTGAAAGTAGGAAAGTGACTTCTTCACCCAGAAAGGGCTCATGCAATCTGCGAATTGGCATATTGAACTGAGAATGAATTCTTGCACAGGCTTTGCACACAGCTACTCCAAATTGCATGTTGATTCCTTCAATTTTTTCGCTAGCACAATCTGCACAGCTTGAATTATTATTCAGTAGTTCTTCCATCTATTTCTATCCTATTTCTATTTATTAAAATTCATATAGATACTATTATTAAGAAGTCTATAAGATGTAATAGCATCAATCATTTAAATTATCTTAAGTGAACTTAGGACTGTCTTTTAAAACTTAGCAACATTTATTAATATAAGATAATCTATGAATAGTTTAATTACTTAAATTTGTTTAAATGCACTTGCAAGGATAATTTTTTACTTCATAATTTGATAGCAAAAATTATTTACTGATATAAAATATATTATAGCTTAAAATTAAAAAATGTTATTAGTCTTATATAGAATTTTTGATACTTAGAGCTAAAAGATCGCAAAAAGCAATTAATCAATATTCGCATTTCCCTAAATTTACGCACATATTGAAATGCAATAATAAAATTTGTTTAGAAAAGAAATTTGAAGGTTTTTCATATTAAATCGAAAATAAGCAAAGGCGTAAACGCCTTCAATAGAATTTTTTTTAAAGCTAATACTTAGTTTGACGGATATTATTGAAAATTACTCGAATAAATTGAATAATAAATCCAATATTTTTAAAACCTTTACTTTGAAATATATAAAACGTAAAAACATATACATATAAACGCTTTATTTACTAATTATCTTCTCTAGGCTCTAGCAGAGAATTAACATATATACATAAAATCATGATGGAGTGAATTTTCGTTGATATCCAAGTAAGAATCAAAAAAAGAATCATTTTTACTCTCGTTTTCTTCAATAATGATTCTTAGATCTTTATCAAATTTTCCTGCAGCTTTTCGAATTTTTTCAATGGTTTCTTCGTCAAAATTGCTTCCCGCTAAGTTTAAGACCTACATAAAACTTACTTCTAAATATCTTTTGGATGAAATAAAGTTAACAAGAATTTCTCCGATATATGTATCATCCAAATCATTATATTCTAAATGAAGTTCCAACAAATTTTCAGACGAATGAAAAGAATCCAGCAAGCATCCTACACCTTTGTTTCCCAAGCAGCAATCTGCAACATCAATAATGCTTAGAAACCGCAAATTTTTTAACGCCCCGTGTAACTTTGAAAAGGCAGCAGGATCGCTGATAAAATTGTCTGAAATTCTTAAAATCTGTAGCTCATCATTTTTTACTAATGCTTTGCTTAACGCAATAATCCCTTGCTTTTTTATGTCGTTTTTGCTGACACATATTTCTCTCAAGCTCTGCATTTCCCCAAAGACCTCGCTTAAGCTGATAATTCCAGTGTCCTCAAGCTTGGTGTTTTCAGCAGAAAAAACGAAAAGCTTTAACTCTGTCGAATTCTTGAGAGACTCCGCCAGCTTCACTCCTCCTTCAGCACCTAGTCGGTTGTTATCGATCCTCAAAATTTTTAACGTTGGGGTATTTTCCAACAAAAAGCCAACAATATCTACAGCCTGTACAGTTAAAAAGTTATTGGAAAGATCCAGCTCTTCAAGTTCGCGAAAACCTAGAAGCGTTCTGCTCAAAGTATCCAGTATTTTTGGGGTGTAAAAGTCATCCCATTCTCTGAAAATTGAGCTTAGGTTTGCAATGGTGATGTTCGAGCACTCTTGGATAGCCTCTGCCAACTCTTCCATAACCTCATCAGAATAAGTATTGTGTCCCAAAATAATTTCTGTGATGCTTTGACTGTTCATTTTCACACTTTGGCACAAATCATAAATATCTTCAGTTGTCTTATAATCTTTTCCAACAGGAGGGATCTCAAATACTGTGATTTCTTCAAATTCCTCCTCTTTAGAAAAAAGTAAATTCATTTATAAACTCTCTTTAGTTTCATATTAGTAATAGAAAAAATTTAATTAATAATAGCCAAAATTTTTTAAAATTATTTTCATTTGCTCTTGTGGATCATTCTCTTTTGGAACATACTGGCGTATTTTATTATCAGTAGATGCCATATTTTTGAGAGTAAGTCTAATTTCTTTAATTTATTTTTAAAATTGGCTATAAAAGAAATGGGTAGTAATGTTTCGTCAAACACAAAAATCTTATTAGACTCAATCGATGCAGGACAAGAAGTTGATACTCAAACGCTGCTCAGTTTTGGTGCTCAGATAAATGCCTTAAACTCTGAAGGTTACTCTCCTTTGCGATTAGCACTAGAACGTGGAAGAGTTAAGAGCTTTAAATCGCTTTTTAAGGCTAAAGCACTTATTATTCCAGAACTCCCCGAAAAAATGACTCCACTCCACAGAGCAATTGAGCTTGACCACTATAAGCTCGCTTGAATGCTCCTTCGTGAACATTCTTTATTCGGTAACTTCAAAAACCAACAAGATGCATATGGAAACACACCTCTTCATATTGCAGTCCTTAAAGGAAACTCAGATATGGTAGCTTTGCTGCTGAAGTATAACGCTAATCGAGATATCTCGAATTTAGCTGGTAAAACTCCTCACGAACTAGCTCTGGAGAGCAGAAGCCATATGGCTGATGAAATAATAGAACAATTTACTCTGGAAGACTGCATTTCTAAAGGAAGCCGAACTCCACTTCAAGAAGAAAATGCTCCAAATAGAGAGCAAAGGTCAACTCAGGGTTCAAAATCAACACTCAAGGTAGAAGAAAGCATTGATGAGCCTATCACATTATTAGAGCAAGCATTGGCTGGAAGCAGGCTGACTATAATTAAAGGTGAAGAATTAGAGTTTCAAGACGTCCTGAATAGAGGCTCAAGCTGCATTGTATTCAAAGGAAAGTGAAGAGGCAGTGAAGTCGCCATAAAGCAGTTCAAATTAGAGTACAGCACATCAGAAAAGGATTTACAGAAATATGTCAAAGAAATGCAAGTTCTGTCACAAATTAGGCATCCGAATATTCTACTTATCATGGGCATTTGTATAGATCAGCCAAATCTGTGCTTGATAACAGAATATGTCCCTAATTCTTCTTTATTCTATGCAATTCATAAAAATAAGTCAAGAACATTGACCCTGGCTGAAAGATTCACAATAGGCATACAGATTTGTAAAGCACTGGCTTATTTGCACTCCAATGAGCCACCAATTATCCACAGAGATCTGAAGCCAGAAAACTGCCTTCTTGACTATGCAATGAATGTAAAACTTGCAGATTTCGGACTGGCAAGACCAGTTTCATCGTTTTTTGCTGAAGAGTCCCAATCAATGACCACGATTTGTATTGGAACCACACGATTTATGGCGCCAGAACTTTTTGATAAAGATAAAGTTGACTCAATTGGGGTTGAAGTAGACATATGGGCACTTGGCTGTTTGCTCATAGAACTCTTCAGCAACAAAAGGCCATGGCACTATATTTCTAGTTCCAAAGCCAACAATATTTTCTATGAAATTTTCAATAAAAAGCCTATCCCGATTCCTGATACAATAACTCCAGAAGTAAGTCTAATCATTCAAGAGTGCTGTAGATACAATCCCCGCCGAAGACCTCGTATCTGCGATGTTCTTGATCGGTTGGAAAGGGCTAAAGGAACTTATATCCTTAGTTAATGTATTATTGAATTTAAATTAACATAAATGCCAATAAAATAAGTAACTCCACACACATTTCCAATATCTTCCCATTTATCTGTGTTGATAAATATGAGATTAGTGATAATCCTCGCTCTTTTAGGCTCTGCTTTGGCAGCTATTGATCCCGACCTCGTAAAAGAAATTCCTCTAGCTCCTCCAAATCTCAAATTCACGATGTACTCAGGCTATCTTAATCTTCCTAATACTCAAGGAAGACAGATCCACTATGTTTTTTTCACCAGCCAAAACAACCCTCAGTCTGATCCTCTTGTTTTATGGCTGAATGGTGGGCCTGGATGCTCATCGCTAGAAGGAGCTTTTATGGAGAATGGGCCATTGGTATTTTCAGAACATGAGATGAAAATAATGGTAAACCCTTATACGTGGAACCTGAACGCCTCAATGCTTTACTTTGAAGCTCCAGCTGGCGTTGGATATTCAATTATGGGGAATATTGCTAATAATAATACTAATGATAATCAGACAGCTGCTGACAACCTACAGGCTTTACTCCTTTGGTTCAAAGGATTTCCTGAGTATTTGCCTAACAAATTATATATCGCTGGAGAAAGCTATGCTGGCATCTATGTCCCTACTCTAACTTACAACGTGCTAATTTATAATGCTGGAAATCCTGCAACTAAACTCAATATTCAAGGATTCTTGGTTGGAAATGGCTGCACCGATTGAAATGTGGACGCCGAAAATGCTTTTGCCTACTTTGGATGGTGGCATGGCCTCTTTGGCTATGATGTCTGGAATACCTGGGTGAATAATAACTGCACAGCTTTCAGTACTTCCCCAGTATGTGTAGCAACCCAGGACACTATGTATGACTTGTTTACTGATATCAACTTTTACGATATTTATAGACAGTGTGTTTATCCAAACTTTGGATACAACTCTCATTATGCTAAATTTACATCTGCAACCAAATTAGGAGGAGTTGTAAATTGCGTGCCTGATATTGGTTTAACAAAGTATCTCAACTTGCCACAGGTAAGGACAGCTTTCCATATCAATTCAAGCTTAGGAGCTTGGACTGAGTGCACTAATCTGAATTATGACATTGATTACCAACTTGGTTCAATCTATCTCTATCCAAAGCTTCTTGACCCTCAATATGGCCTGAGAGTAAGATTCTACAGCGGAGACACTGATGCAGCTGTCCCTACAATTGGAACCCGACAGTGGATCCAAAACTTGGTAAACAAGGGAGTAATTTCTGTCACAAGCCCCTGGAGGGAATGGATTTTAAATCACCAAGTTGGAGGAATGGTCATTGATTATGCACCTGCAGGATCAACCAAGCCTAACTTTACATTTATGACAATTAGAGGAACTGGACATATGTCTATTCAATGGAAAAGGCCAGAAGGCTACCACATGTTCATCACCTATATCAACGGTCAAGATCCTTAATTTTAATGACTAAACATTTAGTATCATCATAGGAAAATTATGTGTATTTAAAAAAATTTGAAAAGCCTTCGTGCTCAAACGGCTTCTTGTGGTTCTTTTGTAGAGGGATCACAGGTCTCATTCCTCGGGGTGTTGAGTATTTGGTTTCTTCAGGCTGTTGGCAGAAGTTTCTGGGAGTGGAGTCTAAGATTCTTCGGTCGTAAGGAGAAGGCTGAGGCTGAGCTACCTCTTTTCTCTGCATTAGTTGGCCTCTTAGTTCATCATTTTGCTGTTTTAAAGTCTGCATTTTAGTCATAATGAATTTTTGAAGCTGCTTTTGGTGGTGAGCTTTAAGCTCTAATGCATTGTGTAGACTTCCGAAAGTGGTCTGCATAGTTGTAAGGAACTTAGATACAACTGATTCCATTGTTCGTTTTAGCATATCTGTTTGGTCCATTCCAATCATTTTTATTTCATCTGGACACTCGTGGGATAGGTCAAGCCAACCTCCAGTGCCACCACAAGCACAGACTTCTTGGCTTCTGTTTCTGCAAGGTTCACAATAGAGGCATCGGCACTGTCTTAAAAATCTTGGTTTGCAGGAAAAACATATAGTGCAAATTAGCTCGTTCATAATATATATTGAGTTTAAATTGTAAATGGCTGTCTTAGACAGAGAAGCAAGTCTTTAAAGATTTAATCAAATGTAGAGCAACTTTTTTATTAATAATTTGAATTTATTTTGTAATGCAGTTTCTAATATATAAAATAATTTAAGCTATAGTTTGATGTTAATGTATAATTTTTTCAATCATCACAAATTAATGACAATTAATTCTTCAAAAATTAATTAATTATCCAATAACTTCTTAGCATATTTTGCTAAATACTAGCTTTATTTTCTGCTTTATAAATTTTCCATTCTCTTATTTTTTAGTCATATAATTAAAAATAATAGTTTCTTATTAATGACAGTCAAAAGCTTCAACTTTATATTGATGTTTACTCGCATTTAAAATGGATGATTTCTCAAATTTGGCATTCAATTCCGCAGGACCACTAATTCTAATTCACAGCATTTCACTATATGCTTCAAAAGGAACTCTATGACCAAGAGCACCAATAGGGAAAAAAATTTCTCTCTCTGCAGCATCAATGCTCCCAGCATTAAAATTCACTTCTGAGGTTCTTGAATCTCTCTGAATTGCTGGGCTTCAAAGTCCCTCAAAATCTGCCTTAGGAGGTTTCTTAATAGGATACAAGCACTCTCCAGCCCATTTTTTAAACGTTAACATCAAAGAAAGCCACTGGCGTGTCCGTAAAACACCAAGAAATTCAGGAGATTATGCAATTCGAGTTTTTCCAAAAGATAGCGAAAAAGGAGACATGGCAAGGCGAGAATCTGAATTTATGCTTCAGTCAACCCTATTTAAGCTGGATTCTTATGCTGAATTGGAGTTTTTAGAGCCACTTGATTTATGCAAAACTTCAGTAAATTTTGACGTGAAAGGAAGCCAAATTGTAGTTAATTGTCAGATGCTATTTCCTTCACTTAATATTGACTTTACCCCAATTTCACCTTTAAAAATAGTTTCAACTCCTCTGAGTCTCCAACTTACTCAGAAAAATGCGAACCAGAAATTTCAAACAGGGTATTTAACTCTCGACCAGAAAAAAAGAGCATTGCCACTACTATGCTCAGATCCTCTAGCTTTTAAGTATCCACTTGTAGGAGTTTGGGCTACTGGCTCTCCTGGAAACCAAGAATGTCCATTGACTCATCCATTGATTTGGTCTTCATGTGTGAGATTCATTGAAAGCAAATTGATTCAAGAAAGAATTTCTCCGAGTCCAGACCAAAATACTTTTTTATTTGTTTATTTTTCGCCAAAACCTCACTTTTATGAGGCAAGCACTCAAAATAAAGCGGCTTGGTGCAGCCAAAATATAACTTATGAACTGCAAAAAGAAGGGAAAATATATCAGCCTCTCATCTGCAGATTTTTGCAAGCAAGAAGTAACTCTCCAGTGTTGAATTCACCAAAATTAAAGCTAAACTTGAAAAAGCAGCCGAGTTTGCTGACAAGAGTCAATAATTTAAACAGCGATAGGCTAGGAAAGAAAGAATCAATGCCAGGATCTGTGAGAAGCAGTTTGGAGACATGCAATGGAATTGCTCAATCTACTGAGCGGCTCATAAGAGAACAGTCAGAAATGCTTAAAAGGCTTGAAAAGCAAATCCAGGATTTACAGAATCACGTTATTTCTTCACAACTAGAAACTCCTAGGAAAAGTGCTCGGTATGGGAGCTCAGACCATTCTTCCACAAAAATGGTTACCTCAGCTACAAACACAACATTATCTACAGAGGCTAAAATAAGCAGCCCTCCTTCTGGATTTCTCGACTCTAAAAAGTCAGCCTCAACCAATACCAGTTTCATAATTTCTCATTCGGAACGAAAGCTCCTGCCTCCAAGAAAAACCCGTGCCACAACTTTAAAAATGGCAAATGAACGTGAAAGCTCGGAATTTATAAAATCGCCAGTACGAGCTCCATCAGCAAGATATAGCTACTCTTCTGAGCCTTCTACAGACATTTCTCATGTACGAAGCTCTTTAAACACCAACAGCAGTTTCCAAAAATCTGAAAATTCTGACACTACATTCCCAATCCCAAAAATTATATATGAGTCTTCAAGTGACGTATCAGAGGATGAAGATGTAGCAGAACTGGAAAAAAAATACATGACATAGATGCTATTTTTACCAAAATTAATTTAATTGCTTTTAATTAATGCTGATTATTTGAATGAATTCGTCTACACTTTCGATGTGTTTAATAAGATAATTTCTATGATTAACGTGAGGCGATTATTTAGAATCTTAAAAATCATGGAATCAGAAGAGTTCGGAAGTTCAGTCCGCCTGTTTGCTTCTATGGTGAAGTCTGATCAAACCAGCAAAATCTACAACCCTAAACACCCTCCTCACGTCGAAAGACCAAAGGCCAAACTCACAGAGCAAGCTGAAGAAGTCGATGTGTCAGCAGGAAATTATGGAACACTCCCTCTGATCCAATCTGTTGACTACACACATAAACGCTATTTCTCTCTTTCAGAGCTGTCCCTTAACGTAACAGAACCAATTTGGATCCGTGCACGTGTTCACAATACCCGCTTCAAAGGAAAACTTGGCTTTATTATCCTCCGTGATACTGTCCACACTTTTCAATGCACCATGTTCCTTAGTGACCAAGTTTCCAGAAATCTCTTGAAATTCGCATCAGATATAACTAAAGAATCTATCATAGATGTCTACGGTACCTTAAAAGCTACTTCTCAGCCAGTGCAAAGCTGCTCAATCAACAACATGGAGCTGGAAACAACCAAAGTGTTCGTTGTCTCCAAGTCCCAAGCTTCCCTTCCATTCCAATTAGACGATGCTGGACAGCCAATGACTCTCGAGCAAGCTGAAAATGAAAGAGATGAAGATCAAGCTGAAGAAGGAGGAAGAGCCAGAGTGTCTCAAAAACTAAGACTTAATAACAGAGTTATCGATTTAAGACTCCCTACAAATCAAGCCATTTATAGAGTCAGCTCTGGAGTCTGCCAATACTTCAGAGAGTTTTTAATTCAAAACGGCTTTGTGGAAATTCATACTCCAAAATTGATCCCAGGAACAAGTGAAGGAGGCACTGAGGTATTCAAGCTTGACTACTTTGGGAGAGAAGCTTGCTTAGCACAGAGCCCACAGCTCTATAAGCAGATGGCAATCATGGGAGACTTGGATAGAGTTTTTGAAATTGGGCCAGTTTTCAGAGCAGAAAATTCAAATACCCATAGGCATCTTTGTGAATTTGTGGGGCTTGACTTGGAAATGGCAATAAAAGAACATTACTTTGAGGTGTTGGAAATGATCCATGGGATGTTTATTCATATTTTCAAGAATATTGAAACTCATTTCGCTACTGAATTGCAGACCATTTACAAGCAATTTCCATTTATCCAGCAATTCCAATACACAGAGAAGCCAGTTTGGTTGACTTTCCATGAAGCTGTAGCTTTGCTAAATGAGGCTGGAAACCCTCAATCAGTCCACGCAGACTTCAACACAGCTACTGAAAAGCAATTGGGAGCAATCGTGAAGGAGAGATACCACACTGATTTCTATGTGGTTCATAGATATCCACAAGAAGCAAGACCATTTTATACAATGCTTTGTGCTGATGACCCTGAGTTCACTAATTCATATGATATTTTCATGAGAGGGGAAGAAATTATTTCTGGAGCCCAAAGAATCCACGATCCAGCTATGCTTAGACAGAGAGCGATATTCAAAGGAATTGATGTAAGCACCATAAAAGATTATCTTGATTCCTTTAAGTTTGGAGCCCATCCTCATGGTGGCTGTGGTGTTGGCCTTGAGCGCGTTGTCATGCTCTTTGTTGGTCTAAAAAATATCAGATGGACAAGTATGTTCCCTAGAGATCCTAAGAGAATTTCTCCGTAATTAACGACTCAATTGGTAAATTATTTTATATATTTAATATTAATATAAAGGCATCAAGATGCAAATCCAGATTAATTGTAGTTTAGTCAATGTTGTAATAATGACAGAATTTTTTATTTCTTTTCATCAATTCTTTTTTTAGTTTGCTTTTCTCGGACTTGCAATCAATTATTTCTATCGATTTATATGAGTATTTTCGGGCCTTAACTCAAGAGCAGATTGAATGTCTATATCATTGATATAAAATAATAAATGATTTCAACTTTATTTTAATTAAGTATATTTACTTAAATAAATAATTATAATAATGGCAGCTTTAGAAGAAATATCAGACTTAATTCCTAAATGCCCTCATGATAGCCTTTTTGATCTTCTCATAATATCAGCCAAGTTCTCTATCTCTCAATTAAAAGCCATTCTTCTTGCAGGCTCCGCATTAGAGCATAATCCTAACGTAAAGGCATTAAAGAAATATTTAAAATATCTTGGCCTGCTTGATTCTCTTCAACTTAAAGGTCTCCCTCCAACGTTGTCAGAAGAAGCTCTAGATGATTTTATGATAAATTACTATGAAAACTTAAAAACTCTATATGACTCAGAGATCCCAGTCAATTGTAAGGAAAGAATTGAATCCTGTGTGTCCAAATTTATTTCACATAATATTTCAGATATTATGACTGAATTTTCTAAGAGTCTGCTGGAGAAAAAACATTATAAAGGTAGAAGAATTAATCATTTAAAAGGCTGGATCAAAGGAAAGTTCATTGATTTTGAAGCTGGAAAATGCATTCTGAATGTAATTGAAAGTAATTATTTAAAAAATAGAAAAGGATCAATGAAATATGAAAGTTTTCATTTATTGAACATTCAGATGGCTACTACAGCACTGAAATGCCAGCCAATTCTACTTTCCGAAAGCAATGAAATAATTTCAAAAGTTTTCGAAAATGCTTTAGTTATAGCTAAAAAATATATTTTAAAAAAGCATGGGACTGAACAGATATTTTTAGCATCTTTGGATTTTGTGTTCAATTGTTTGAGCAACCCAATGATAGGAGAGATTGGTCTAAAGAACATTAAATTGGCGAGCACTATCAATAATCCCTTTGGCAAAATGCAGCCCTTGGAAAATTATTTTTGGTATTTTTTAAACTGTACTCTTAGCAAATTATCCAGACCTTCATTAGCTGCAAAAATAGTTTGCTTAGCGAAAGAATACCTTTCTGCATACTTAATACAGAATAGCCAGTATATTTTTACATCTTTAGAAACAATTCAAAAAAATATTAATGAGTCAGCTGAATATCTTGAAGTAGGAGAAGCATTAACAGATATGATGCAAGAAATCTTAGAAAAATACTTTAAAAAGAATTATGGCTGGTCTGAGACCTCTTTAATTTTAGGATTTTTGCAAGAGCACATCATTCCTCGCTTAGATATCAAACAAAACCTTGACACTTTAGTAAAATTGCTAGCATTAATTCAAGATAACGAGGTTTCAAATACCTTAATAAACCAAATATTTTCGATTTCCCATCAATATCCACATGATCATATTATCAAAATTTTCGCATCTCTGTCTTCATGTCTCCAAACATCAAGCCAAGTGTCTTCCATTATTCAGTTTTTCTTGACGATATACCAACATGAAAGTATTGAGCTTATTTTGACTGAAATTATTCAGGACCTTCAAGAAATAGCTTTAAAATTTCCTGATTTAGTGTTCAATTCCACCTTAAGTGTTATCGTTGACTTTTTACTTCTCTTTGAAAAGCAGGTATGAATTAAACCTCCTGGGGTCGAGCCATTCGAAACTCTAAATCAAGGTCTTCTATTGCTGCAAGTACTGAAAATGTGCGCGATAAATGAAAAAATCAACCAAGAAAGTCTTGAAGTTGGCAAGCTAAGGGAATTTTGGTGCCTTATCTATCATATCCAATTAAATTATAGTCCTAAAAAGACATCTTTATCAAAAATAGAAACAAATGAAGCATTGAAAAGTATCTCAATGGTTACTCCAATAATTATTGAAGGAAGCCACAAAGAAGCAGTTGTTCCAGCTAGCTTGATATATCTATTTGACTCTAGAAGCAATACTGCTAAAGAAAGCTATGAAAACCTTAGAGACCAAGTCATAGGAGCCATTGGCAGCAGAAAGCAATTTTTGTCTAAAATTCTCAACAAGCTTGACTATGGCAATTTATTGATTGTTTTTGTCATTTATAAGTTAGTTGATACCAGGGCAACTGAAGAAAGCATTTACGAAATCTGCTTTGAGTATCTCAATAAAGAAGAAATTTTAGGAGAAGCCACAAATGAGATGCTGATTGTTATGCTGAGACTCGCAATAGAAACCTGCTTTGAAAACTCAATCAAGCAAAAAGGTTCAATTGATAAAGAAAGAAGGATTGCAAAAGAAGTGATTTCGCTTTTAAAAAATTCAACATCTCCAAATAATCTTGTAAGAGAATTGTCTCAACAACTTCTTTTTAATATTGTGCCTATGAGTGTAAATAGGCTCGAAATTTCATCTTGCTATGCTCATTTATTTCCATATATAGTAGAGTTTGATAAAGTGCTAGAAACTGCTTTGGACTTACTAGGATGCACCCACAATGAAATTTTAAAAGCATTTACATCTGTTTCTCCAAGCATAACGCTTCCTCACTCTTCTACTATTCTAATACTGCCAACTTCACAGACAGCTCGCCAGCAAATTTTCGAGTTTTTATGTTCTTTTATAGGAGATTCTTTAGGAAAATCATTTTTGATGGGTTCTCAAGGCGTAATTTCTGCGTTCGCTAGCTATAGCCACACAACTGGAATGATGATTAAAAATAGCACAAAATTATCAGAAAACCAATATCTCTCATCAATTTTCGGTTTTTCATTGCTTTTTGTTAATCACCATTACTATTCCTACAAACTGTTTCCAAAATGTCCGCTACCTCCCCTCTCATTCTATGAGGATCCTTTAATGTTTCACAACTGGTATAAAGACCACTGTATGGAAATAAATAAGCCAATAGAGTTCATAAAGTCTTCAAAAGTAGGTACTCCTCGGGCTCATGACTTAGTGATTGATGATTCTCAGCTAATCCAAATGCAAGTGAATTACTTATCACTTGCAGATTCATTCATTGCTACTGACCCTGATGCAGTGAAAAAAGCTTACGAGAGAGTTATTTTATTTAAAGAAAATGGGACACCAAAAGAGGAAAATGGAGACGCAACGCTGCTTTCATTGACTGATTTACTAGGCCAGCTTGCAGCAATTATTGTGATTAAAGGCAAAAATAAAGGCTCGGAAAGCTATTTGCATGCATTTATTAATAAGATTTTGGAAGAAATGAGTGTTATCTCTTCAACTGGGTGCGTTTATTGCTCTGAATGGCTGTCTTATGCAATGCCGAACCTAAAGCCAATACTTTTTGAAGAAATTGCCAATTTTTGGAAGAAAACATTGTCAAAAGGAGGAATTGTTTCTTCATCGTCATCTTTAATCCCTCACGTAAAAAAGCCATTTTTCTCATCTATTTTTGCAAACCAACTTGATATAAAGCTAGAAAACTTAAACGAAACAAGTGATCCGCACTCATTCAGCTATGAACAATTATTAGAAGTTCAAAAATGCTGGATTGATTATGTATCAAGAAATTATTTCCCTGTGCTTTTTCGATATCAAGACTTAGCAGTATATTTGGTCAGGATGGTCTATGATACAATTACAGCTCCAGTCAACTCAGAAACTCTAAAAAGCGCAATTGGGACAAAACTAATCCTAGATATCTTTGACTTGGCCATTAAAATCAGCAACAACTTACCAAGTACAGTTTCATTTATCAATAAACTAACATTACAACATAAAGCATTGAATTTTTTGATTTCAGCATTCGCAACTCCAATGGTCTGGCTCAGTGTTTCGGATTCAGTGTTCCTCTCGGAGCTCATGTCCTCATTTGCTAATGCAATTTCGGTATATATTATATAGGTCATCAATAAAATTGAAATTGATAATGCTCTTTTAGACGAAGAATTGTTAAACAAAAGGGTTTTCCCAAACTTAAGCTTTAAAAAGCTAATACAAAGAGAAAAGCTTGATTTGGTGGCGAGAGCTGAAACCATTAATGTGTTTTTGACATTTAAAGAATGTTATATGCATGAAAAACTAGAACTGGCATCTTTATTGGTAAAGCGGCAATATGAGATGCTTATTGTTTGGAATATGCCATTAAAGGCCAAAAATTATCTTCCTTCATTGTAATCTTTATTCAGCACTAAGCCAATTCATATGTCAAAACTTCTCCAGACAGCTTGGCTTATAAGTGAAAATGTAGCTAAAAATTATTTCAAATCACTGCGAGGAAAAATTTCAACTAAAAAAATGGCTGATTTGGACAGAGATTTAGCACTTTTAGACGTAAAAAGTGCTGAAACTGAAGATGAGTGTCTATATTTGTTTGCTGAATGTAAAGAATTGCCTCTATTAATCCCTCAATTAAGTAGTGTCTCACCTTTTGCTCGTGCTTATGCAGTTAAACATTTCTTAAGGAGTTCTGAAAGAGCACAGCTGTATTTTATGCAACAAATTATTGAGGCAGGAAATCCAAGATCATATTGGGAAACTTATTCAAGGGTTGATGGGCATGAAGATACATGAACACTTCTACTGCAAGCAGTTTCCAAATCAACCGTAGTTATGAACCAATTAGAATGGAATCTTAGAGTTTCTATCTTCAAACCTATCGAAAACTCAAAAAAGAAAAAAGTTGAAGAAGAATTTTTCCCTGAGAGAACCACAGCAATGTCTTTTCATTCAATTATTATGAAAGACCTAGAGCTTGATACAGAAAAGTGGACTGTTTTTAGAGAAGAGCAAGATTTTTTTATGAAATTTTCTATGATTTCTGCATCATTAACACCTGGAGATTCTCAAAATATTTCTAAAATTAGAGAAGGGCTGACGGAACTAGCAGGGGATGGATATGATGTACCTCCAGGAATTTATTTACCCACAGACCCAAGCAGAAAAGTAATAGGGATTAGAGTCGATAATGGAATTCCTTTACAAAGTGCTAAGCGAACACCAATTTTAGTCACTTTTATTACAGCTGATGATGCAAATTCAAAATTCGAACGACAGATATCTTCAGCTTCCCATTTGAACAATTATAATAAAAAACAGTCAACAAAAAATATCCAGTGTATATTTAAAGTGAATGATGATGTTAGAAATGATCAACTTTGCCTGCAGGTTATTGATCTAATGAGAGAAATATTTAGGATTGAAAATTTACCTATTTATTTAAGGCCTTATAAAGTAATTAGCACAATAACTAAATTCCAAGACCAAGATCAACTAGGAGGAATTCTAGAATGTATCCCTAATTGTAAATCAAGAGATGAAATTGGTAAAGAAGGCACCCAATCTCTCTATGCTTTCTACTTAGAAAAATTCGGAAATGAGTCATCAGAAACTTTTAACGCAGCCAGAAAAAGTTTTATAGAAAGTATGGCTGGCTATGCAATAGCTTGCTATATTCTTCAAATAAAAGACAGGCATAATGGAAATATCTTATTTGATGAGTATGGCCATATACTTCATATAGATTTCGGATTCATTCTCAGTATAAGCCCAGGTGGGAACATGAGATTTGAACGTCCAGGATTTAAACTGACAAAAGAAATGATCGATATCATGGGCAACGAAAATTCTGAAGCATTCGATTATTTCAGAGAACTTGTAATCAAAGGCTACTTAGCAGTCAGATCACATGCTAATAGCTTTATTGCACTAATAGAAGCAATGGAGCATTCTGGGCTCACTTGCTATAGGAAAAATGCTGTGGCTGGGTTCATCAAGAGGTTTTATTTAGGTGATAATTACGCAACAGTAGTCAACAAAATGCAGCAAAAAATTGCGAGAGCCAATAACTCATTTTTCACAATTTGGTATGACAGAATCCAACTGATGCAACAACAAATAGAATATTAAAATAATAGCCAGTAATAAATATGAGTAAAAGGGAGAAAAAGGTTGAAAGCGATGAATGCTGATTCAAATTATGGCAACTCGCTGAGGAATACCCTGTTGTGCTGATATGCAATTTCTTTTTGGTCGGAAATACTGTTCTAAGCCAACTAAGAAGACAGATCAGGGGTAAAGGAGTCATATTGTTTGGGAAGAATACCTTGATCAGGGCCGGGCTAAAAAAGAAGCTGGAAATTTTAAATATAAATTCTTCATGCAAAGGTGCAAAACAGGTGGCAAATGACTGGCAAAGAAAAAATCTAGAAGTCCTTATACGAAACGTGCAAGGAAAAGTCTGTATGATTTTTTGCAAAGATGAGTTTTTAGACGTTATTGAAATGGTCAATAAAATAACTGTACAAAGACCTGCAAGGCTTGGAGAAATCTCTCCAATTGACGTATATACAATTCCTGGGCCAACGGATCTTGACCCAACAAAGACCTGCTATTTTGCAGCTTATGGAATTGCTACGAAAATTAGCAAAGGAAAAATTGAAATACTTAATAAAGCACATATTATAAAAAAAGACCAAAAAATCAGTCAAAATGATAAAAACATGCTTGAACATATAGGAATCCATCCATTTACCTCAAAACTAGATATTTCACATGTAGTTTATTATGGGAAGCTCATGAGCCCGAGCGCCATTGCAATAGATAAATCTTTACTAATACAAAAATTCTGTGAGGGCGCTAAAACAATCACAGCTTTATCATTAGAAATTGGATTCCCAATTCCTAATTCAATTCCATTATCCATTTTCAAGGGTGTGAATTTTCTATCAAGTCTTGCATCACTCTCAAATTATTCTTTAAAAAAGACTCCAATAAAGTAACTTTAAATTCTATTAGGCCTTTAATTTAATTATAAAACTAAAAGTTAATTAGTGTTCAAAGCAGCATCCCAATCAGATAAGCATAAAGGTCCTTTATTTGTGACATCCATCCTACAGGTATTCTTTTTCATATTTCCTTGAAGATCTATAAGCACCAGAGAAGGAATTCCTTGTCCTCTGTATCTTTGAGTCAAAGCGGTTCTAATTTCAACTGCTTCATAAGGAATTGCAAGCCATGGCATTTCGTCATAATATTCGTTGAACTGCTCAATAGCACGATCTTCGCTGACGAAAACAACTTCAACCTTCCTTTCATCAAAGTTGACTGATTCATAAAACATTGAAAGTTTAGGAGTGAATCCTCTGCATGGTGCACAATAATGCGCAGAGAAATACAAAAGAATGTACTTTACCTCACTCAATGTTGATGTAGCAACGTTCCCGCTTTTTCCAAGTAATACAGATCCTAATAATCCCTCCATTTATAAAACCAAGCTGCATCAAAATAAGTCCTGAATTTCCATAGAGATTTTTTTTATCATAGCATAATTTTTTAAAGTGCTTTTTATTTAATCTAATACCATAATTTTGACATCTTTAGCAATTTTTCTAAGAACTAGCAAGCTGGATAGCTATTAACCATTTACTGAGAAGAAATAATATGCTTAGTCAATTTTAAGAGTTGAGTGCTGCATCCCAGTCGGCCAAACATAAAGGTCCTTTATTGGTAACATCCATTCTGCAAGCGTCTTTCTTCACTACTCCTTCATGATTAATCAAAATTAAAGAAGGGATCCCTTGCACTCTGAATCGTTGAGCTAGTTCATTCCTCGTTGCAGATTCTGAATAAGGCACAGCAAGCCAAGGCATTTCATCATAATATTCAGCAAACTGCTCAGGGGTACGATCTCCGCTGACATACACAATTTCAACTTGCTTGTGACTTGAATTGACGGAGTCGTAGAAAAGCCCAAGTTTTGGAGTGAAGCCTCTGCATGGTGGGCACCAATGTGCAGAAAAATAAAGTAGCAAATACTTCGCGTCTCTAAGGCAGGAGGTTGGTTGATTCCCATTTTTCCCCAAGAGAACAGGTCCTAAAATCGCTTCCATTTATTTTATTATTTAATTATACCTCAACAGTAAGGATGGTGAGTTTTTGATTCGGAGCTCCAAGCTGGATTATAGGGAAGATTTGGCCAGAGTCAGTTTCGTGCTGATAGATTTTTCGCTTGTTTTTGAAAAAGTTAATTTGGCTTTGCGAAATGTCGTATTCAATTTTGATAAGGTCATCTTGATTAATTTTTCATTGTTCAGTGTTATATGAAAATGTGCCATATTGAGAATGTGTAAATCCAGAACCTTCATAGGTCCAAACATTTAAGTTACAAGCGGAGTCGAATTTCACATTTGGGAGAGTTTTTTTATCAGCTAGAATAATTCCGCCAACTATTGTAGATTCCGTATTTTCACCAGAAACTTGAAGCTCGATGGAAAGTTTTGACTGTAAAGGAGTATTAAAAATTAAAGTAGATCAAGATGAATGATTAGAAGGGGTTGAAATAATAGACCCATTGATAGTTAATGATGCTGGGATTGTGAAGTACTTTTTAGGATTAAGATTTGGAGATGGAGATTGTTGAGTTGGGTCTGGAAGATTTGCAACTGATATGAATTCACGGGGTGGGACAGAGTTTGAAGGCTTAGTCTGAGGAGATGTTTTTTGGTTTGGCTGAGATCTGACAATTACAGAGCTTGCAGTATTGACTTGAGATTTAGCAGAGCATCCCATAATTTAATTCTAAAATTTATTAGTCCAGACCAGATATAACATATAAATTAACATAAATTTTCTACTCATTTAAATCGTATAGCGATAAGCGTTTTTCCTTCGTCAAGAAATTGGAATTCAAATATAAATTTAATTTAAATGGTTTCAAGGACTGATTTTGACTGGAAGAATGTTCCCTTCTTCCCCATAAAGTTGACACTACATGGCACAAGTGCAAGCTTTCACCCCGAGACAGGAGAATGGCAGACTATAGAAATCCAAAGCAATGAAGATTCGCCAGAGCTCAAAAGGATCCAAGAAGATTTGAATACTTTAAAAATAAAAAGCGATATTGTACTAGACATGATAACTGCAAGAGAGCTTGACTTAGGAGAAGCAAACAAGTTAAAATCTGAATTAGAAGATTTAGTATCAAAAGGAGAGGCTTAATTAACTGATTTTTTCTTTGTTTTAAATTAGGGATTCTACTCGTAGATTAAATCGCTTTGATAGCTTTTGTAAAGGCAAGGCCAAAAGAATTATCACTAAAATGAAATAAAAAGTTGAAAATTAGAGAATTTACAGCTTGTTTAGAGCAAAATAGAACAGAGATTAGCAATAAAAAATGAAATGAAAATATATATACTTTTTCGTGGTTTTCAACGAAATATGCATGAATATCCTTTAGAAGATCATATATCGAAATGAAAAGCTATTTTAGGACTAATTTTTATCAATAAAATCTTCTTATTTATTAATTTCTATAAATCATCTTGATAATCAACCCTTTGAGATTTAAATCTGCATTCCAATTGCTTTTATTATATTTTAAAAATTTTTATTGCAAATAATTAAAGGTTCATCAATCCTCAATGTGTTAATACTCCTAAAAAATTATTTTTCTTTCATTGATTTCTTAATGTATATAAAATTAATTAAGTTCGGGTCCAGAGAACTTTCTGCTTAAAACAGAAAAATTAATATACGTTTGCCCTTATTATAGCATTTGCAAGTTGTATAAATACGTTTTATCCAGCATATTTTAACTCGCTATTTTCCTCGCCAATAATAAAATGTCTGAACACGTTAATCCTTTGTCCCCTGAAGAAGTAGCCCAGTTTAATGAAACTTTGGCAGTCTTCACGAGCACTAAAGACTTATCTCATGCAGAAGCGCTCTTTCGTCTACTTGATAGAAATGGAAATGGACTTTTGAGCAGAGAAGAGATTAAAGTAGTTATGGATCAAGTCTCACAGCAAGGATTTAGTGACGAAGAAGCCCGCAGTTTCGTTGAAACTTACGATAAGAACGGTGATGGAGAAATCGATCTTAGAGAATTTGTCGAGTTTTTAAGAACTAAAATTTAATAACTCTAAGGATTAATTAAAGTAAATGCATATGCTTTTTATAAGTTATTTTAGATAAAAATAATCTTATTCTTGATGATATAAAAAAATATGATATTAGGAACCCCATAAATGTAAACAACACAAAAGTTAGCGTTATTACCCATTATTTGGCCAATATTTTCCCATGCATAAATGAAATAAAATGAATTAAAATGAAGCTTTTAGCAGTTTAAAGTTTAGAGATTAATTATTGTAAACTCGGCTTTTTTCGTAATTTTATAAAGTTATTTCGTTTTTAATCTATAATTTATTTTAATTCTGCCATTCAAACCTAAATCTGCTGATTACTATCAGATATTAGCAAATTTATTTTCAAATTTCTAAGAGAAATTTTATTTTTATCTATCGGTTGACATATTTAGTTTGGAAATACATTTGCCAACATTTTATAATTGAATTTGATCCGAAATAATAATTTTTGACTTAATAATTATTATTATTGTCTTTTGAGATGATTTTTCATAGGTATTTATTTCAATTTTTGCTAAATTATAATATTAAGCTAATATCTTTAGCATGCTATTTGAGAAAGAATAAGAATAACTAAAAATAATTTTTTATGTAAATTTTATAACTAAAATTCAATATTAAATTTTCATTTTCTTCCTACTACCAATAAAATGTCCGAAGAAGTGACTCCTCTAACACCTCAAGAAATTGTTGAGTTTAATGAAGCTTTACTAACTTATTTAACCCATCATGACGCATCCAGATTAGAAGAACTCTTTAGATTATTTGATAGAAACCATAATGGATCACTTAGTGAGTTAGAAATAAAAACTGTGATGGAGCAGGTGTCAGGACATGGATTTAGTGATCAACAAGTCCATGATATGATCAGAGCAGCAGACAAAAACAGCGATGGAAGCATTGACATCCGAGAATTTATAAATGTTATGAAGCATCTCACAGATTAAGCTTAATTCATAATAAAGGTAAAATCCTTGAAAAAAGACTAAATTTGTACTCTTCTTGATTCCACTTATTGGTGGGTGTGTAGGATTGTTTTCGCTTGCTAAGTCATATTAAACTATACTCTGAAATAATCATAAAAATATAGTAAATTATATTTAATTAATTATAATGAAAAATAATTTAGAGGCACAATTATCAAGATTATCAAATTTTCAACTGCCCAGACCTCAGTTGAACTCTCGATTTTCAGGGGGTATAAAGAAACTCATGACATTTTCTCAGCTAAATCCAAATATTATGAAAAAGAAAAATTCCGCCAAATCCCTTAACGAGTTAATCAAAAGTCGTGCCAAATCAAAAGCAGTCGATTCAGAGCAGCTTATTTTTCACAGAGATCCAAATTCAGAAAAAATTACAATAAAAACTCCAAATCAAAAACAACCCCCTGCAAAACCCTCCCAGAAAAAATCACTCGATTTTAATTTCCCTCCAAATGATTTTGAAATCCCTAAAAAGAAATTAGAAATCACCCCTCCAAAATGGCAGCAATCATCTGAACTAAGTCCAGATCGTCCTATAGTCAGTCCTATTAAAACTCACAGTTTCAAATCTCCTATAAAATCCACATTAACCATTGCGGACTCTAGATGGTCAGAAAAATTTCCATGAAGTAGTTTTATAGATCAAATAAACCGTGACGTTTTCCACAATGAATATTTCCGCCCAAATCAAAGAGAAGTAATTAATGCAGTTTTGAGTAAACGAGATGTCTTTGTTTGCATGCCAACTGGAGGTGGTAAAAGTTTAACATTTCAACTCTCAGCCTTAGCTAGCGAAGGTATAACAATTGTCATAATGCCCCTAATTTCTCTAATTCAAGACCAAATGAACCATTTATCTGACTTGGGGATCAACGTGCGTATTTTTAATTCAAATCTAACTCAAGAAGAGCAAAACCAAATTTACCAAGAAATTTATACAGATAACACAATTAAGCTTATTTATATTACTCCAGAGAAACTAGCCCAAAGCGAAAAAATGAAAAGGTTTCTTGACCAGCTGAATTTCGATAAAAGAATTGAAAAGATTGCAATTGATGAGGCACATTGTGTAAGCCAATGAGGCAGGGATTTTAGATCTGATTATTTAAAGCTGACTTATTTCAGAGAAAGATACCCAAATGTTCCAATTTTAGCATTGACTGCTACAGCAACTGAAAAAGTAAGAGAAGATATTGTAAAAGTTCTTGGGATGAAGAATCCTTTGATATTTTTAACAAGTTTTAATAGGCCAAATCTTAGTTATGAAGTTCGGACAAAAAATAAAAAAGCTGTTGATGATATTGCGAATTTAATTAGACAAAAGTATCATAATCAGACTGGGATTATTTATTGTATTTCTAAAAAAGACTGTGAAAATGTGTCAAAAGCGTTAAAAAGAACACATAAAATTAAAGCTGGGTTCTATCATGCGCAGGTCCCACAGGAAAAAAGAGTAACGACACAAAATAAATGAACACAAGGCGAACTAAAAGTTTTGGTTGCAACTGTAGCATTTGGGATGGGAATTGATAAGCATAATGTCAGATTTGTAATCCATTATTCATTACCAAAATCAATAGAAAATTATTATCAAGAATCAGGCCGTGCTGGAAGAGATGGAAAACCAGCTGATTGCATCCTTTACTATAATTATTCAGATAAAATAAAGCAAGACTTTTTAATACATAAGACGCACAAACATGAAAATCAGCAAAATCAGAATTTCCATCAATTGCACTCGATTCTTGAGTATTGCGAAGACATTTTTACTTGCAGGAGAAAAATGCAGCTATCTCACTTTGGCGAAGAGTTTGATCCAAAAAACTGTAATAAAACTTGCGATAATTGCAAAATAGGGAGAATTGCAGTAGAAAAGGATATGACAAGAGAAGCTTTGATGGTTGTAAGAATAATGGAGGGTCCAAGGACAGGTTTGAATACTCTTCATCAGATAGCAACACTGCTTAAAGGAGGAAACTCAAGAAAAAATGAAAATTTAAAATTTCATGAGTCTTATGGACTATTAAAAATGTTAAGTATTGACGACATTGAAAAAGTCCTCAGAAGAATGGTAATTGATGATGTGCTAAGAGAAAAGTCTGTCAAATCTTTCAAAAATTTTTCTACAGTAGTAGAAAGAGGGCCAAACATCCAAAAACTTAAATCTGGCGAAATTTATATAAAAATAAAATTTGAAGGAGGCAGAAATGAAAGAGCTTACGAAGAATATGAAACCGATATTGACATGTCGCCGCTTGAGCTCAAAACAATTCCGAAGCCAAAAATTTCACTTGAAAACAGCATTTTTACTCCAAAACTAAATGATTTAAAGAAGCTAACTTACACTCCTAAACCAATAGAGATTTCTGGAAAAAAAAGTTTTGATTATAAATTTGTTCCTAAAACGATAGGAAACGATTTTTATACAAATAAAGAGAACTACTGTGAAAGCATTGACGTTTCCTATGGAAAATGCAAAACTGAAGAACTCTATCAAGAGCTTTATGAAAGACTTGAGCTTGTCAGAAAAAGATTGGCAAGACAACAAAAATGCAATCCTCAAGCGGTTGTGCCTGATTCTGTTTTGCATACGCTGTGTAGAGATCTACCGATTTTTCAAGCAGATATTGCTGAAGAATTTGTTGAGGAAATAAAGCATTTTACAAAATCAAATAAATTAGCTGATGAAAATCCGTTCGATTTTGATTTAGATTTAGAAACAATTGATTTTAACTTCGACACAATGGAGTTAAAGAGAAAAAGTGATGTGTCTGATGACAGAATTTCAAAAATACCTAAGCTGGTTTAATTATTTAAACATATAATTAATTTTAATAAAACACAGATTAATTGCAAATATATTACTTAATGATATAACTTCAGATTTTATATTTTATCTTAAAAAAAATATAAGTATAATTTTGGTTAGCGAGATTGAGCATGACTTACTTTAAATTCCCTATTACACCAGTTTTTTATATAATTAATTTTTTAAATAATTTTTGATTTGGAATGGAAGATGAAATAAACCAAATAAATGATCATAAAACGGCAGGGGTCGATATAATAGAAGAAGATAGTCTCCCATTTTCACAAAACTGAGAAGAGATGTCTTGGGATTCCGATCCTCAATTAGAAGATGCCCAATATCAAGACTCTGACCAATATGAAGCTACACACAGTTCTTGAGCATCTCCAAATGAAGAAGACAACTACGATGTGTGAGATGAAGATTTTGTGATTCCTTTCGAGGATTGAAATAATCAGGAAAGTCTAGCTTATGATCCTGAGTATCAGCGGATTCTATTACAGAGAAAATTATCAGAGGAGATCAGGCATGAAATGCCTTTTTATAATGAAAGTATAGAAGAATGACAAATTATGTGTTATATGTGCCTAGAAAAAAAAATTGATTTTGAGATATTGGATTGTAAGCATAAATTTTGTAAATCATGCATGACTCTTTTGATGATAAATTACATTAGTACAGGGAAGATCTTCCCAGATGAAATAAAATGCCCAAGCTGTAGCACACAGTTATCAGAAAAGATTATAAATAAATATACTACGAAAGAGCAACAGCACAAGATTCTTATGATGAGAATCCAAATGAAAGGACAGAAGCTTGTATCAGAAAATAAAGCCATCCATTGCCCAGTTCCAGACTGCAATGGATTTGGGTACATTTTTCAAGATGACAAATTAAGTGCTTGCTCTGAATGCCATGCAGGGATCTGTGTTTTGTGCAAAAAAGGGGCTCATTCTGGCATGACTTGCAAAGAATACGAAGAAGTCAATCCTGAAACAAAATTAGATGAGCTTATCATGAGCAGGAACTGAAAAAGATGCCCAAGCTGCGGAATAGTTTGCATACGCGAAGATGGGTGCAACTTTGTATTTTGTGACTCGCCAATTTGCCGTGGTTATAAAAGATTTTGCAGCTTATGTGGAAAACCTTTGGTGGAGGAACAACACTATAGCCATTTCTTGATGGCTGGGCCATTTGGAAATACCTGCAATACCTTAGATGGTACACCAGAGCCACCGTTTTAGACTGTAGGCTACACATATTCATACATAAGAATAATTAAGTAATCTATCAAAATGGATACACAAATTATGCTGGATAATCCAAACCCTGTAATTCACACAGTCACAAAGGCTTATAAAAGGCCTACAGGAGCTCTGGATTCTGAAGAAATTTACAATTTATTGAAAGATATCAAAGATCCTGAGCATCCTTACTCATTAGAGCAGCTCAAAGTAATCAGTGTAGATCAGATAAAAATAAACCTCGAAGAAAGGACTGTTAATATAAAATTCACACCGACTGTTCCACACTGCTCGTTGTCTACAATGATTGGACTACAAATTCGAGCGAAATTGCTTGAAAATTTACCAAACTTCATGAAAGTTTTTATACTTGTTGAACCTGGAACACATAGTCAAGAAGCTGAAATAAATAAGCAGCTTAATGACAAAGAAAGAATTGCAGCTGCAATGGAAAACCAAAATTTGATGAATATGGTACAAAATAACATTGGGCTGTGGGAATAAATAGACTCTAATTAATTAAATGGGTAAATTAATAACAAATTAATGAAGCTTTACAAATTAGGTGGCAAAATTTATTTTTATTTAAAAATATTTTAATAGAAATTGTAATTCTTATTCCTTAATAAAGAAATGGCTTATGAAAAAATTCCACCATAAAATCTGTAAATAATTAATTATGGGTTGTAGTGCAATTAAGCTTCCTCCTGTGACACAGGAGTCAATTTATGAATTTTCAATGCAAGACATTGAAGGTAATACTGTAGAGTTATCTAAATATCAAGGAAAAGTCATGATTATAGCCAATGTGGCTTCGGGTTGTGGCCTTACAAAAAGAACTTATTGTGAATTAAATGAGTTGTACAGTAAATATAAAGAAAAAGGATTAGCAATTCTTGCCTTTCCTTGTAATCAATTTTTTTGCGGTGAGCCTGGAGGTAGAGAAGATATAAAATGTGCCCTAAGAAACAGTTTGAGGATTGATTTCGATATTTATGAAAAAACTGAAGTCAATGGAAAAAACGCATGCCAGATGTTTCGATTTTTGAGGGAAAAAAGCTCATTAAAAGGAAAAAACATTGGGTGGAACTTTGGAAAGTTTGTTATAGATAGGCATGGAAATATCCACAGTTATCATGGACCTCGGAAAATGCCTTTGAGTTTTGAGAATGAAATTATTAAGCTATTAGATGAACAGAATTAAGTATAATTCAATTATTTTTATTTATAATTCAATACATCTACAATAATTATAACCACTTAAGTAAAATGCTTAATTTTTTATCAGAAAATCTCAGAAAATATTTTTTATTATTTAAATTAATTACTATATTTTATTGCAGACAAATTAAAAAGCTATATATTTTATAGAAAGAGCTAAATATTTATCTCTTTAATTATAAATGGGCTATGGAGGCATTATTGAACCATCTCCACACAGGGTTCGCGATATTGATTTTCATGGCAGATATTGAAGATAGCATAACAGAACTTAAATATAAAGGATAAGTTTTAATATTTAAAAGCATTTCTTAGATTGTGGGCTTATGGAAAGGATATATTGTGGATTTAACAAATTACAAAAATGAAAAGTCATTTTGGTCTTTCCTTCTAATCAATTTTGGAGCAAGAATTTTGTACTAATGAGAATATTAAAGTCCATTGAGATAAAGTTTTGATTTCAATTTATTCAGAAAAATTGATGTAAGTAGCAGAAATAAACATGAAACGTTTCAATTTTAAGGTCAAAAAGTTTATTGAAATAAAGAAATTAAATAAATTTAAGATATTTATTATAGATAAGGAAATATAAGGAAGTGCTATATTCCTAGAAAATGCCTTTGATTTTTAAAGCAAATTATAAAACTATTAATGGACATAATATAAAAACATAATTGCCATTTATTTGGATAATATAATAATCCAGAGCAAAAAAATATTTGACTCTGAGATTATTGATGTTGGCTTAATCAGTATGAATGATTGCATTTTATACTATAATAAATTTTTAGCTATTATCATGCCAAAATTATATTATTTTTCTTATATCTATTTATATAATTATTTATCTATTTTGTCTACTAATTAAAATAGTATAAATTTGTGAAATGCTTAAAATAATTATATAAATTATATGTTCCATTTTTAAATTAATATTTAATAAACTAAATTAATGCTTTAAATCTAACATCATTTGCGAATGCTGAGCAAATAAAAATTTTTTGAAGAATATTATATTTGGATTTAAAATATTATTCTGATTTTCATTCAATATATACAAATTATACAGTCAATTTTTCTTATTAATAAGGCACTAAACTTCCTATTATAACTAATATTTTAATCTATATAAGAAGCTTATTTCTGTATAATCTCATATCAAAATTCAATAATAAAGTTATTTACAGAGCTTAATTTTTTTCTTGAATTAATAAATTTTTTTAATATATTTTATCATCCATGACATAAAAAGAATTTAATTATCCAACCCCAAGTATATTTATAAATAAGCTGTTTGAAGTCATTAAGATAATAATTCTTCATAGCATTGCGATTTCTAAACATTGCTCAAAATTGGTAAAGATTTATTGAAAGTTCTATTCCAATTTCATTTAATGATGCGGGTTTCTTATTTGAGAATGCTCTTGAAGGAAAAGGCGGAATTATTTAAATTAAGTTAATTTCGTTAATAATCACTTCAAAGACTTTTTTAATTGAAGTTAAGTTTAATTTTAGCCTTTTAAAAAATACCTAATCCTTTCCATTAATGAAATCATAAATTCTTAATAATTTATTAGACATGACAAGATCGCACAGCACTCTTGACAGTTATGTTATTATTAAAACTCTTGGTAAAGGTGCAACTTCTAAAGTAAAGCTTGTACAAGATAAAAACACCCAGGAAATTTTTGCAGCAAAAATATTCAAGTCACCAACTGGGATAAATTTCGAAAGATATCAAGATTCAATTGCAAATGAGATTAGAAGCTTAAAAATAATTTCACATCCTTGCGTAATAAAATGTTTGGGATTCAGTGAAAATGGAATTTATATTCAAAAAAGAACAGGAAAGCTGAAGAAATGCACATACCTCATTATGGAGGTTTGTCCAAACGGCTCTCTCTATGATATTATATTTTATACTGGGATTTTAAATGAAAGAGTATCCAGGTATTTATTTCACCAATTAGTCGAAGCACTGGAATGCTGCCACAACAACGGAATTTCTCATAGAGATTTAAAGCCACAAAATGTTTTATTTGATGAAAATTATAATTTAAAATTGTCAGATTTCGGCCTATCAATAAGCTTGCTTGGAAGGGATGGATCTGGGTATTTAGGAAGCCCAGTAGGAACTGAAAATTATATGGCTCCTGAAATACACATGAGGCTTGCTTATGTGGGGACACACATTGATATCTTTTCTTTAGGTGTCATTTTATTTATTATATGCTCTTATAATCCTCCTTTCAGAGTTGGCTATTTGGCCGACCCTTGCTATAATATGTTAATAAACAACGAAAACATGTTTTGAGATTTACACTCAAGAAACAAATCAGCTGGATTTTTTTCGCCTGAGTTCAAATCACTAATTAAAGGAATGCTTGCATTTGACCCAAAAAAGAGATATACTATTGATGAGATCAAAGCTGATAATTGGTATAATGGGCCAATTGCTACTTATGAAGAAGTGAACAGGGAATTAATGTCTAGGTGCCAAGTCATTAGAGGCATGGTCGAACAAATTAAGGAGCAAGGAATGCATTCCAGCAGAAGATCTACTGAAGCTTCTTCCAGAATTTATAGAGGAGATTCATCTTTGCCAGATTTAAAATCAAGATCTCTATCTCTGGCAATTGATGATCTTACTATAATGGCTCTTCCAGAAAATTATACTTTTGTAAGAAAATTTTCTCAACTTGCGACAGATATGAAGCCAACTGAGCTTGTTAGCTTGACTATTCAAATAATCGAAAAACATGATGGGCAATTTGAAATTTCACCGGAATTTTACGAGCTTAAGGCTAATATTTTCCTAGAAGAAAATGAATTGTCTTTTAAGGCTACAATTTATCAGATAGAAGATGATATCTATCTGCTAGACTTGACATGCAAAAGTAGCGATCAACCGATTTTTATTAATTTTGTAAAGGAGCTTTTCGAATCAATTAAAGAATTTCAAGATTCTCTTGAGGAATCATATTCACAAAATGCAGCAGCTGTTGCTCAACCCAATTAACAATTTTTAGTTTTTATTTTTAGATTTTGATAATATGAATAAAATAAATATAAAAATATTAAACAAAGATTAAAAGAGATATAGGAGAATAATTTAACAATAAATTATTGAATGTCTTCTAATTTTATTTTGAAGCTTCTATATATGCATCCTTATCACCATTTAATAAATAATATTTGGAATTTTTATGTCATAAAAGATTGGTTCGATAGCTGATTCTTGCTCTTGCTTTTAAGCCAACTTTCAAAAAGTTGCATTGTAATAGCTCTTAAATTTTCTTATAAATGGATAAAAGAAATCAAGGTTTAATTTTAGCGAAAGCAAGGCTAAAAGATCTTTGTAACGAAGATAAAGAAAAATTAGGACAACTAATGAGCAAATTAGCTGAAGAAAAACAAGGAAAAATGAAACTTGAGCAGAGAGTTGGAGACTTGAAAAGAGAGCTAAAAAATTTGAGACTTGAAAGAGATGAAATGAAAGAAGAAAACGAAAAACTTAAAGAAAAGTTAGAAGACTGTTTAAAAATTATGGAAAAAATAGCGAAAATACAAAAAACAGAAATTGCTGAGAAATCTACACAAACAATTATAGAGGGATGTGAAAAATTGAATAATGAAAACAAAAAGAAAATTAAAGAAATTATTAATAACCCTATGCAAATTAGGAAAGAAAATAAATTAAAGAAGTTTATCAAGCGCTCAAATTCTAGCAGTGCGAAAATTGATAGAAATGAATTTGAATGAGAATTGGAAAATAGGCAGGATTTTCAAGATAAATTTGAAAAGAAAGAGATTGATGAACGAGAAGAAAAATTTTTCAATGAAAAGCTTATTTATATGATTGAAGTGCTGGAAAATGAAGAAAAAGAAGAAAGCTATTTTGATGATCCTATGCTAATTCAAATGATAGACGAATTTGAATCTTTGTAACAAATTTAATTCAGCCTAACTTTGTAGTAAGTCTCGGGAATTTTTGAATTATAATATATAATTAAATTTAATTTGTTTCTTAATTTAAGAAAGATCGAATAAAGATGGAACTTCAGTCAGTTTTTTTAAGTTTATAAAAGAAACTGTTTATAAAAACTAAGTCAAATCATAAGAAACAAAATTTATTTATTTTTTATGCAATATCTAAAAATTCGATAAAAATTATCAAATTCTGTATAATCAGAAATAATTTATATCTGATCAGATTTTTTAGTAATCATTTCCATTAATAAAATATGAAATTCCTTCTTATCAACTTACAATTCATATAACTTATTTTCTTATAATTAATAAAAAGCTTCCTCCTCTTTCAAATTATATAAATGATTATAACTAAATAATTTATTTTTATTTTTCTCCTATCCTCAAGCCTTATTTTTCTGTTCTCCACGTCCATCACTCCTTATAATGCTTTTCAAAATCCCTTTATAACTTCCCAAAAGATCAGAAATTTTCTTGTAGTTTATTTTTATTTCTCCTCTACAAATTTACTAGCCTTTTTTAGTTTTCCTATTTTCTTCCTCTTCTTCTATAACTCATTCCTAATCTTATCCTTAAATTGTTTAATTTCTTTTTCAACTTCTCTCCTTTCCATTAGCAAATAAATCACTTGTTACCAAAACCAATGAATACAAAATTTAATATGAACACCAAAGCTTTAGAGTACCCTTTAACTCAGGAAAAAAATATTTATAGGTGGCCTTTCTGCCGAATTAAAAGAGCAAGATATTAAAGCCTACTTTGGCCGCTTCGGCCGAGTAGAAAAATGTTCATTAATTCTTGATAAAAATACGGGCCGATCCCGTTGCTTTGGTTTTGTAACTATGGTAAACCCAAGTTCAGTCCAAGTGATTTTGCATAGAAAGCATTCAATTCTAGGTAAAGAAGTGGAATGCAAACCTGCTGTCCCTAAGGAAAAAAATGAAAAAGTCAATAGGAGTAGAAAAATTTTCGTAGGAGGCTTACTTCCAGAAGTAACAAATGATGAATTTTACGAGTATTTCGAACAATTCGGAGATATTGAAGATAGTGTAGTTATGAAAGATAGAGTCACTGGGAAACCCAGAGGTTTTGGATTTATTACTTTTACAAAGCAAGATTCTGTTGAAAAAGTTATGAGAAATTACTCAAATAATTTTATTAGAGAGAGATGGGTTGAATGTAAAAGAGCAACCCCGAAGGAAGAAATGAACAATTCTTTGCCAGCTATTGAGAGCAATTTAAGCTCACCAGAGTTGCCTGAAGGAGAACTTAAAAGGTCATGGTCAGATAGAAATAGCTGTGACACGGAAGAATTGTGTAGGAATCTGATTGACTATGTGCTTTCAGATGATGATAAAGAATAAATGGCAGCTTTTGCCATTGTAGTAATAATTAATAAATGTATATTTATAAAATATACTCTGCATAAAACTGACTTAAAAGCTTTGAATAATCATTGGTGAGATCTGAAGCTATTGTGACTGCTATTCCAACTACTACTTTCAATAAAGTAGAGTCCATGATTGAATTTAACTTTTCACCTAATGAATGATTTAAATTTTAAATTAATGGATTGCGAGATTTTAATAAATATGAATGCATTTGATAATAAGTATTTCTAAGAGTATTTTAATAAGAGCTTCAGCTCAAATAATGCTAAATTATAATTTGCAAATTAAAAAAGTTTTATTTGAATTATTAAAATATAATAAAGTTATGGAAACTATATTGATGTTTTACATAGAAAATTAAAAACATTATAAAATAGGCAACAAATAAAAATATTGTTAAAAGATTTAAGGTCTATATGAAAGAAAATATGTATTTGGACAAAACAGAGTAGGTCTTATAAAACACCAATTTATAGTTATCGAGAATAGGTTATATATTAAATTCTTCTAAGTGGGTCAGGAATTGAAGACTTTGTAGGCTCTTTTATATCATCTTTTAGCTGCTTAAGAAGCTCTAGCACATACTTCATGGAAGAGTCATTATAAGTTTCACTAATTGGAAATTACTTGTTAATTTGTTCTTGGATGGTTTCGATTGCTGAATTTAGTTTTTCACTCGATGACATAGCTTTTGTAAGTGGGGCAGTTTGAATAATAATAGGCTTCGATTTCTGAGGAATTGGTTCTGAATGAATTGGAGAGTTCGCTGACTGTTGCCTTTTTGCGGCTAATGGATCTGGAATTGAGAAATCAGGAGCTTTTTGGACAAGCGAAGGAGAAGCATCTCTTGCGATGATTTTTGGAGCCTCTTCAGTTGGACTTTTAGCTTTAGGCTCAGGTGCTCTTATCATGGCTCTTGGAGGCTCTGGACTTCTTATAAGTCCTACAGGAGCGTTTCTTTTACCCCCTTCAATTCTTTCTTTATAAGATAGCCCCATATTAACAAGCACGTGGACATCTTCAACTGGCGGAAACTTTAAAAGTCTTCTCAAAATTCCTGAGTAGTCACTTTGCAGTACTAAATAAAATTTACGAAAAGTTCTAACAAAAACAATCATAGCTACACATATATGATCCATCAATAAAATATCCTTATTATTCTCAATCGGCATTACTAAAGACGCAAATAAAGAATCCCATACAATCAAAGTATCAGCCATATTAAATTCTCTTGTAAACATGCATCTCACCCATCTTTGCAGATACATTTGTGGCTCGATTTTTTGGCTTTCCATATGCTGATATAACTCTCTATCAATAGATTGCAGCAGCCTATGATGGATTTTGTGGCATCTTTTAAGGACACTTGAAACATTTTCTTCATGACTCTTATCGGTATTGACCAAATCATTTCTTTCCTTTTCAGCGTCCCAGGAAAAAAGGTCATTTTTCTTGTTTGCTTTATTTTTGTGTGTGACCACAGGGTTAAACAGCTCTTTTATCCCTAAGTCCATAACTCTGCTAAACATCCAAAACGAGTCGGCTTCTATATATCGAGGGTCATTAAGAATGGATAAATACCTTGCTGCTTGTGGGCTGATTTCAGATGTTTCTGGAGCTCTTTCAGCATATGCGACAAAAAGAATGATGCCTAATATTTCGTTCATCCCTTGCTTGTAAGAAATATCTGAATTTTGCTTTGACCAGGTGAATAAAATGCTAGTTAACAATTGTTTAATTTCAGGCAACTGAAAAAGCAGCCTTTCTTGAAAAGTCCTGTCTACGTCTTGTCGAATTATGCCTTTTAATTCATTATCAACATGAAAATTATTCCATGGATTCTAACTGCTTGAAAATTTACCTCAGTTGCCGAAGACAAAGGGTTGAAAATTAAAGGATCAAGATTATTTGTCTTTACTGACTATTTAAAGCTTACACATTGAGATTCTTGGAGTTTCCTATAGTCTTCTCTGAGTTTGTTGCAAATTTCGACTCACTCGTCGAGGGATTTATTTTCAGGTAGAAGGCCTAAGAATATTCTTCATGAAACAAAGCGATTGTGCAAGGGTAGCAAATGACCGCTTAATGCCAATTGTCGGAGCTGGGAATAGTTCTCTCTCCTGTAGAAAGTTGATTCAAAATGTTGAGGGTTCAACAATAAATCAGGAGGAACCAACTCTTCACCCATGTTCGACATTTTAATTAAAAACTTATTATTACTTTCAATAATTATATAGGGATATCTCCAGAAGGCTTAATATAAGCCATTGTACATGAAAAACTTTTTTTTAATGGCGATCTTCTTAGTGCTTTCTTCAAGTTTGTAATAGAATCCTTATGAGTGTTTCTTAAGGTTTCTTTTATTAAAGTTTTTATTTCTTCATAAGAAGATTCTGGAAGCGGTTTATTTACTGGATTGATGGTCTCTTGCAATTCCATATATCTATCTGCCCAGGAACCTAATAGTGTATTAAGTCTAATTACTTCTGATTGCTTTCTTAATAACTCAGTTTCACAATTTTCTTTAAGCTCTACAAAGAACTTTCTCCATCGTTCACGTTCTTCTCTTTGAGCCTTGAAAATGTCTTTTTCGAAGTCATTAAGCATTTTTTGGTAGGTTTCTGACTGCTCAGTTAAAATTTCATTTGTTTTTTTGAGCTCAAGATTATAAAGTCTTTGGAGCTCAAGGCTTGTTTCTATATTAGTATATTTTAATTGGAAACTGAAATTATCATTTTTGTCAAAGTATAAGTCATCTCTTGACCTTGTAGCTTCTGGCTCGCAAGACTCAATCAATTTTGGAGTTGAAATAGCTGTAAATCTTCTTTTTTGAGTGCTGCTAATAGGTGTAAAACTCCTAAGCATTTGCGATTTAGGGACAAATATAGAGTCTCGACTTACTCGCTTTGGTTTTTCTGGATTCACTTGCTCATAGAGTTTCAGCATATGCTTATGGGATTCATGCAAATAATCAATCATTTTTTCCAGTCCATCTATTTGCTCATTTTGATGTTTTAACATCATTTTTTTAAGGCTGTATTTGTCAGCTAGTAATCTGAATTTTCAGTCCAATCCATGGATTCCTCTGACTAGATTTGAATTAATCACACTCGCATGAATAAGCTGATTTTTCAAGTGAAAAATTGAAATTTCTCTATTAAGCTCATCATTAAATTCGACAGCTCTTTTAATCTCATCAGTGTACACATCAGAGACGTTTCTCCAGCCTTCAAAATTTAATGATAATGCACTTGATATTAATTCAATATTTTCAGTTCGACAGATTTCGAGTTCGCTCACTTCAAAATCTGTCATCACTGGTGTATCACACTTCATTATGTTTTGCTCTGACAAATCATCAAATTCCACTTGTGTAACAAGCCTAGGATTTGCCAATTTTTCATTTACTTCTTTAAATTTTCTATTAACCTCATCCAAGGCTTTTGTAAACTTAGATATCTGCAGTACTAATCTTTCGTTTTCTTCCTGAATTAGCTTTAATTCATTATTTTCTTTGCTACTTCCTAACATTAATTTATGATATTTTTCATAAAACTCATGAGCTTTTTGCTCATTTTGCAGCTGTTTTGTTTTTGCTGAGGCTAATTTTCCTTCTAATTCTGTTATTTTTTCTCTTAGTTCACTGTTTTCTCTTTTAAGGAATTTATTTTTCTTTTTGTATTTTTCTAATTTTCTGTCATATTTCTCTACATCTCTAACGATTTCCGGGGATAATGATTGAGGAAATGAAGAATCCAGCTGCTTATAAGCTTCTAACTGGAATGATCCAGTTATATAGTCGGGCTCAAACGATATAGATGGAGATTTTTTTATATCAAGTTGAGAATCCTCACATAGAGATAGTCTAGAATTATCGATGGAGTTTTTTGGAGTGACGGTTTCTGAAAGGATTATTGTTTTAGAATGAGAAAGACCACGCAAAACAGGGTCTTTTAGTAGAGGAGATAGCGAAGAAATGCTTTGAGAATCACCTGTGTAAGCTGTAGAATCTCTTTCAGTACGTAAAAGATTTATTTCACGATGGGCTTCAGCAAGCTCTGCCTTTAATTTTTCAATCATTTTTATATAGCTTTCTGGAGAATTTTTTATGTTTACTGTAGCTTTATTTTTTATTTTTTTAGCTCGTAACGCAAATTTTAATGTGTTTAATGTTTCTTCCATAGCACGAGGTGATGGCGAGCAAGCCACAATTAAAGTAGTTTTATAGTTACCACCTAGAGATTCTTGTAAAAGTCTTGTCAATTTAGAATCACGGTATGGTATATGATCAGAATAAGATATTAAAGCATGAATAACATTTCCAAGTGCAGAGAGTGATAAATTAATTTTTTTAGCTTCTTCAAGTTTATTTCCTGTCACTCCTGAATTATTAACTTTTTCACTTCCAGCCAAGTCAACCAAATTTAATTTTCCTTTCTTTTCACTATCATTTGGCAATTTCTGATTGACTTCTAGAGTAAATAATAAATGCGACCTTGATGATGTTTTATTTAGTTTTGTTGATGCAACAGTTCTTAATTGCTGTCCTAGTGCCAATACCTCAAGCATATCGTTCTCATTAGTTACACAAACTTCGCTCAACCCCTGAACATGAATCCCTTTTCTTGGGCATTGCTTTATTTTAAGCTTCACAGGATCGTCTACAAGTAAATCTCTAAGAGTTTCTTTATAAATTTCGAGCATAGAGCATTTTAAGGTATATTCAATTTCTCCATAGTCTGATTGAGCAGCTTCAAAAATTTGTGACGCAGCCCTAGGAATTATTCCTTTATATTCTTCTTCAAAGATGTTTTTTCCCATCATAGTGTGTGTTTTCCCACTTCCAGTTTGCCCATAAGCAAATATTGTGCCATTATAGCCATTTAGTACATCTTCAATGACAGGTTTCCCTACAATTCAATATATATCTGACTGTTTCGCATCAGGGTCAAATATATGATCAAGTGTAAAAGTCTCAAACCCAGGGCCAGCTGCCAAAGAGTTTTCTGATAAAAATGTTACTAAACTGCGATTATCACTGGAAGGTCGATTTTCTTCTACCATTTCATAGTCAATCAAAGGACGAAACCTTGCTATCACTTTTATGTTATTATGCCTTGACGTCTTGGCTTTCAGATTAGAAGCAAAATCTGGGTCTGCCAACGTAGTTTTTGAGCGAACTCCACTGCGTCTCATGATCTTAAAATTTATATATTTTAATTCTATGGATATTAACTAAATTTTTGGTCTAGGAATTAATCGCAGCTCATCTAAAATTACCATTGGACGAGATATGCTCTCGGAGAATGACGCTGGATAGTCATAAGGCCCTTCAAAATTTTTAATAGATTTTCATTTTGCTTTTAAGGCCTCTGGTGAAATATTATTTTTCAAAAATACCCCTTTTGCTCTTTCAATACGAAGTTTTGAAATAAATCCACCTCCAGCTTCATATATTCCACCATTTTCTTTGCATAAATCATGCAAAAGCATCATTATTAATGGGATTACATTTTCAGGTGTCAATTTGGGGTTTTCTTGGGAAATCAGAGGGAGTATTGTGTTACATTTTATATTGAATTTCTCTCCTTCTCGGGCTGCAACTTGTGTAAGTCCATGCAAACCAATTTTTGAAGCAGAGAGACTAAGTGTTTTATATTCTCCAAATAATCCAAGATGACTAGAAACGTTTACAATTCTTCCGAATTTTTGAGCTCGCATGTGAGTCCATGCTGATTGTATTAGTTTAAAAGGGCTTGTAAGATTAATTTTAATAATTTTTTCTCAGTCTGCGTCACTAGTTTCTGTGATTTCGTTTTCGTTATAATCCTCAATGTTATTGATAAGTAAATCTATTTTTCCATATGTGTCTAAAGCTTGCCTGATAATATTCTGAGAATTTTCTAGAGGAATAAAACTTGAAACAGCCTCTCCTTCAGAATGTTTGATTTGGTTGATTACGTCATCAAGCTCTCCAGCATTTTTCTGATCATTAAGAACGATTTGTGCTCCTCTTTTAGCGAGCTCTACTGCTAATTTTTTGCTTAATTCTGAGCTTCCACCTGTTATAACAGCAACTTTGTTGTCAAATTTTAGCCCAGGATTTTTCTGACTCATAAAATATTAATAAATGAGTTTATAAATAAAAAATGACAGACTTTTCACGGTTTACTCTTGTTGGTTTTTACTCTATTAAAATAAATCGAATTCATAATTTTATTATTTTAAAAATCATCAGTGGGATTGAAGATTATATCGTGGATTTTAGAGAAAGTCTTTGAATGTGGCTCAACAGACTGATTGCACACTATATGAGGATAAGTTTTATTCCTGAGAAAATCATCTAAATCTACTGGGAAAGGATCGTCTAGCTGCACAGCAATCAATTCAACATTTTTATCAGCAATTTCATCAAGATCTAATAAAACAGCAGAGCCTCCTTTTTCTGATATAGATTTTACAAACAGCACAATATATTTTTGAGTAGCATCATTACTGAACATTCTGTACCCTCTCATCACTACATCATATATATAATCTCTCTGGGTATCATACTGTGCTCTCACAAATAAGTGGTCTATATCCATTGAAGGAAAATCACGTTCAACTATGTCTAAGACTCTATTCTCGTGCATACTCATCAGCATTGCTCCAACTTTTTGATTTTCTGGCTCAATTTCCTTGCCTATCCACTTAACGATTTCTTGGTTTATGGTCTTCAATAAAGAAACGTCGTAATAAAACACAAATAAAATCGATCTTTTTTTAACCTGTTGAGCTTTATAAATCCTTTTCAGCTCTCTGCATTGGTTTAGTATCCCAAATTTATTGATTAGTCCATACATTTCACGAATCGCTGCTCTTCTAATTGTTGGATCATATACAGTCCCTTTTTCCTAAATGTATTTTACGATTGCTTGAGTGAATCCATAGGCAGCTTCTGTGTATTTGTCATTTTCTTTCATAATTATAGCAGTTCTATAGAATAATTGCTGCCATAATATGTCTTTTTCGTGAGAGAGTCCGGAGACATTGAAATGGATCATTTTTCCATCGCCTTGATCTTTAGTGAAAATTCCTATCCTTCTTAGTCTTATGGTATCTATATCCGCTTCAGCACTAATTCCACTGTCAAGTCTTCAGAGGGTTTCATTAATCAGGTCAAGGAGTTCAGTTGCAGAGTGGTAATATTGTAAATTTTGAAAAACATAGGACATGTCGATAAGCAGTTTCAAGACAATTTCATACCTTGTAGCAGTTGCTATATAATAATCAAGAGCTCGAGTCATCAATTCTAATAACTCTTTTCAGTCTGCCCTTAATTCTACTACGGGTGCTGATTCCTCTTCTAGATATGACATTTTCGCCATACAAAGCTGCATTAGTCTTTGTGTTATATCGCCTCTTAAAAACTCTTTTTCTGGCTCCCACCCTGAATAGTTTTTTCCTATATCCAGCTGCAGCTTTATTCTTTCTTCTGGCGTCAAACTTTTTTCATCCTCTTCTTGTTTTTCTACTTTTTTCAATAAATCTTCCATACTCTTCAATGATTTTGAATAAGCATTAATAGCTTGCAAGTAATTTTTCTTCTGATAATAGTCATTTCCCAGCAAATTATTTGTAATTGCATAGCCACGTCTGTTTTCAGTCAATTTAAAAAATTTTCTAGCAGCTTTAAGATTTTGAATACGTATTTCAAGCCTTGGGTGCAGTAAAAACCGTGGATAGATGAATGCTTCTTGTACTTGAACCATCCTCAAGTATTTAAAAATCACATTGGTTTCTGCATTATAATTTTTTGATATAGAATTCAATGATAAAGTCCCTTTAAGACAAGATTCCATCAACCTCATAGGCTCAAGAAGCCTATGAGTTATAGAAAGAGCTAGCATATACGCGCACAGGATGGTTACAAGTAAGAAAATAAAGAAAATTATGAGCATAATGACAATGATTATCAATAAATCATGGGTCATATCATTATAATCATTCAGTACAGCTGTTCTTGATATATAAACCCCTACAGCTAAATTTTCTTCAAAAGTGTTTCTACCAGTTGTTATATCTAATGGCGCATATCCCATTAGTTTATCACTACTAGAGCTTGAAATTTCTTGACTTCCAGTTGAGTAATTCTTCATATTTGGTATTATATCGTCTTGGACTTTTTGCGCAAGCTCAGGATCATCAGGAAATAGAGCATTTCAAACGTCTTGTCCTTCAAAATCCGTATAGCTCTGCTGGTTAATTGCTAAAACCCATAAGCCTTCATAATGAGTAAAAAAATATGTGTAATCCGAATAAAGCTTCATATATGTGAAAAATGCATCGTTTGGAGAATACTGGGCAATAGCTCCTATAGAATATTTTCTGAAAATATTTAAGTAGGTATACTCAAAATAAACCATTAAGTTTTTAACTACAGAGACATCTGCAGAGAGAAGCGCTGCATAGGTTTCAGTGCATCTGGGGTCCATAATCACTTTTTGTTGGTAATTACAAGTATCAGTAAAATTATACAATTGATTTACATAAGCCATGTTTTCTAACGGATACCGAAAGTCAATTGCATCCCTGTCAATTATAGTTCCAATCTGATAAATATCATCGGTATTATTATATATAACTCTTGCTAGCATATCCACAAACATAGTAGAATAATAATACGTTGCAGAGCTATCTAAGGTCGTTGATGTGCTTGCAGCATATCACTCAGACTTCTTCAGCTGCGGATAACCTGGCTAGTTTTTACTCGTTTCTGTGTCCGTACGTGCATTTACATAGGAAGGAATTGTCATTTGGCTTGATAGCGTAATTGAGCTATTTTCAACGCTTGCTTTAACTTCGCTTAAAAATTCTAATTCTTGCGCAATCTAAAATAAAATTTACATTAGAAAGATAAGAACTGAGAGTTTGAGCTCTTGCAGAGGCTACTCGTTGAAGATGTTGCAGCTCTTGACCAATTAAATAGTCTTTTGCGTCTTTTGTTCAATTGAGGTATTCAGAAAAAAGAAAAATAAGGCAGATAGCTACGGCGATTACTATCCCAACCAAAAGAGGGCCAATTGTGACATATTGAAGCTTGCGGCCAACTTTGGGAGGGGCAACATCTTCTTCAGGAGGTCCCTGAGCACAAATGTCAGTGAAAAGACGGAAGGTTGGAGCGTCCTTTGTGGTAGGGAGGTTATCTTTTGAAGTATCAGCAGACATTTATTAGAGTCATGCAGTTATTTTAAGAAATTAAACTAATAAAATTCAATTTTATATCAATATATCGTATAAATGGTATTTTTCTCGAATAGTGAGTCAAATATAATATAATTTTTTTGGTATAAGGTTGAAACCTTGCTGATTTTAATACCCATATCGAGCTGAAAATCCTTGAATTATATGAATTGGCTTATTGCTTAAGCAGAAAATCATTTTATAATAAAAGATAAGAAAGCTTATATAGACTTGATAAAAACGATAATGAACATTTTTATTTTATTTTAGATTAAAAATTGAGATATAAAATGTCTAGACTTGTATCCCTATTCCAAAAATTCAATTTTATAGGAAGCTCAGTCAATGAGCCGGATGATGACAAAGATTCTATACCTGTTTTCACTATTAAAGAATGTAAAAGTTAAATAGCTCTCCCACAAGGTACGCATCTTATTTCTGATAGAATTCTAATAATCCCATTCCCAGATCTCCATCAACGAGCTTCAATTTCTGCTTATTTGAACACCTTTCATGGAAAGAAATATATGATATGAAATATAAGCGACAAAATTTACGATACCAGCCACTTTGGTGGCCAAGTCCTTGATTTCGTGTTCCCAGGCTTTCCAAATCCTCCTCTGCAAGTGATTTTTTCAATAATCAACTCCATGAATGCATGACTAAATACAGATGAAGAAAATATCATAATAATTCATGGACAAAATAATAAATCAAGAAGCATCATGCTTGCAGCTTGTTTACTTTCCTGAAAGCATGAAAATATTTCTCCAATTCAAGGAATTTCTGAAATATGCCAAAAAATAAAAGAAAACGAAAAAATTATATCTCCTTCACAAGTAAGATATTTATCTTATTATCATCGAATTCTATTAGGAGAAAGGGTAATTTTAATATAGCCAGTTACATCAAAGCTGCATTTACATAGGATTATTTTGAATAATATTCCATCAATTGAAGCAGGTGGTATAAAGCCTATCATAAAAATATTTCAGAATAAAGGCTTAGCATATTCGAGTGACTCTGATAATTTACAGTTTTTCCCCTCAGAAAATCTGTTTATTTCTTTTGATTTAGATGTAGAGATAGAAGGAGACGTACTAATTATTTGTAAGCATTTAACTGAAGCTAATAAATTGCTCACAACCTTCAGAGTGATGTTCCATACTGCTTTTGCAAATCAAAACGTTCTGCATATCATTAGAAATGAAATCGACTTAGCCTGTAATGATGAAAAATATAGTGATTATTTCGCAATGGATTTGTTTTTTGATCGAATTGAAGAAGTTGGAGTAGAAAAAAGCAACCATCTCTGGGTGAGCGTAGAAAGATCTAGAGGAATTATAAGGGAAGATGCAGGAGAAGATAAAGGTGAAATGGATTTTATGAACAAATTCAGTATTGGGGATATTGATGAAGAAAGCTATGAAACTTTATAGAGAAGTATGAGAAAAATAATTAATTCGGTTAAAATGGTCAGCAAGAAATTATTTAATGCCAGTTAATTATAGGATATTTACATCTAGGCTATTTACATCTTGATGTACCGTAGAGGAAACTAGTGGAAATATATATTTAAAGCTTGAAGGAGCTTTTCAGTCTTTTTTTCTTCATCAATTTCAGCCTCTTCAAATCAGTTTTGAAGATTCGTATTTTTCTTTTGGTCTTTGCTTACGATTTTGGTAATTCAATTTAACTTCTGGATTTTCACTGGTTTTTGATTTCCTTCGCCTGAAGTTTTACTATTTTTTGAATCTGAAAACTGTTGCTCTTTCTCCCATACAGGGATGGTTGTTTTGGATGGTGAAGCAGGAAAGCTTCATTTGGCTAAGTTTGCTTGAATGCTCCTAATCTGAAAACTCTTTTTCAAGCTTGAATTGGGCTTTTTCATTAAATCAAGCTCGAGATTACCATCTCTTAAATTAAACGATTTTAATCTCCTAACTTTGTTACCATTTTCATTGTTAGCAGGATTAGGGCTCACCGGAGGGATCTCTATTCAATTAAAGTGATATGATTTCGTTTTTCTAATTTTTATTGTAACAGGGCTTTTATCAAGCTGTAGATCTAAGCTTGTGCCTGAGTAAAGGTTACGATGGAATGGGATCTTTCTATTTACAGCTTTTATTTGTGGATACTTATGATTGCTATCTTGAACCTGGAGACTATTTTGCATGATATATTAATATGTGGTTATAATAGCTGTATATTACTATATGGGAATATTTATGTCTAAACTTTAATTGTTGAAAGCTCTATTAAATAGTTGATTAACAGTTTAGATTCTTCCAGAAAAGATATTTATAATGATAGGTCTTAAAAATATTCGCGTCTTTGAGAGCTTTTGAAATTTTTGTGAACTAGTTTACTGCTAAAGGAAGCCTTTTGTTGATTCGGATTTTAAGTCTTAAGCCTTTTTATTTGTTTAGAGACTTCAGATATGCAATAATTAATTTGAATTAATAGGGAATTGTGCCTAATTGTTGATATTTTTAAAATTTTAGTTTAGGGTACAAACAATTATAACAAAGTAGTTCAATGATATAGTTAATTATTATTTAGCGAACGGTGATAAGAATATCTTTAATATTTATTTAACCTAGAAATATTCTTGAAATTTAATTTCATCATTTTCCATTTTCTCCTCAAGTTAGATCCTTTAGAGGTAAGTTTTCTGAGTTAATTTTTGGATTATTATTGATAATTTATGAATGCATACTTCAGACTTGAATATGCTTTTATCAGAAATTAACAATTCTAAGCTTAAGAAAATGCTTCTTCCAAAATTATTCTGAAAATATACAATTTTTGCAATTCATTAATGAGCTTTATCTATCCTACTTTGTTTACCTAAAATTGCTAAATTATCCTTTGCATCAGTATTAATCGAAGTTTATCAATTTTATTAAAGAAGCGTAAATTTTTTATTCTTACATTAAGCTTATCTTTAACACCTTTTAAAATTTAGCAATAGTAATGTAAATATTCAGCATTGAGGAAATAACATTCTGCTAAAGAATTAAGCAACTAAATAATATTTGAAATCTCAATTGCTTTATTTACAAGATTTTCGGAAAATTTTATTACACCTAAATTTCTTCAATAAAAAGAAAAAGTTAAAAATATGGGTTTTCTTGTAAATTATCTTTACATCAAATGGCTGATGTTGAAGTAAACTCTGATCTTTTAGCTGCTGCTAGAAGAGTCTTACGGGGTCGTCGATATACACAAGAATTAGTAGAAGATTTAAATAAAGCCAAAAAAATTAGAGGAATTCTTTTATATGGCAGTGGATTGAATCATATTTCGCTAAGTAAAGTAATCCTTGATTTGTTGGAAGTTGTTATAATGAAAGCATATGACTGTAAAGAAATTATTAAAAAATCATTAGAAGAAACAGAAAGAAGTGTTCAAGAAATTTTTAGAAATGCAGTAAATGATGAAAGGAATTCTGGGGAAGTAGGATATTTGCACATAATTATCTTAGCAAATTTTGAAGCTATTTTTGGGGTTTAAGAAGAGATATGTCAGCATAAAGAAATAGTAAAAAACTATATTATGGATTTGATAGATGGGGAAAATCGTTTGAATAATATTTTAATTATTGGAATAGCTGAAAAATTAGAAAATATCGAAAACGATAATTTAAGGGAAGGAAGATTTGAAGTACAGATTGAATTTGGAGTCTAATGCAAAATTTATGTTATAATCTCAGGCTATTTTCATTTTCTTTCGTTTGATCAGTATTTTATCATCCATTTTATAATTTTATAATATAAATATCTTTTTATGAAGTTACTGGCCATCCTTTCTATCACTAATAGTCTCAATTAAATTTCTTTTTATCCATTTTATTCTTTTATAAAAGGTATTTCAATGAGTTCCAAGACTACCAATAAGAAAGGCAAGGCATCATACCTTGAAAATCAGAAGAAACAAAAAGCAGCAAAAACTGATGAAGATCCTAGCAAAGAAGAAGCCAAGCCTGCAGAAAAAGACCAAACAAGTGTCCTAGAAGATGTAGAAATCACGAACTCTGTTGAAATATCTTCAGAAGATGCTAAAAAAGAGGAGCTCAGTGAGCCTGCAGAAAATGTGGAAAAATCAGAAGATTCGTCCAGTATAGAGGTTCTCAAATCCTCTGAGCAAGAAAGTTTACAAGTTTCAGAAGTGATCAAACAGGATGAGAGTAGCGAAAAGGCTATTGAAGAGGAAAAAGTACAAGAAGATAAAAAAGGAAATGAGGAGACACAGGAAGAAATAAAAGAGGAAGAGAAAAGCGAAGAAAAGAAAGAAGAAGTTAAGCCAGAGAGTTATCAAGAGGAGGAAGCGAAGCAAGAAGTCAATGAAGCAGGAGTAGAGCAGCAAGAGGAAAGCAAAGAAAAGCATGAAGAAGTTGCTGAAGAGAAGCAAGAAGAGAAGCCTCAAGAAAGCCAACCTGAGCATCAAGAAAGCCAGCCTGAGAATCAAGAAAGCCAGCCTGAAAATAAAGAAAGTGAGCCTGAACATCAAGCAAGCCAGCCTGAAAATCTAGAAAGCCAGCCTGAACACCAAGAAAATCAGCCGGAGCATCAAGAAAGTCAGCCTGAGCATCAAGAAAGTCAATCTGAACACCAAGAAAACCAACCTGAGCAACATCAAGCTCCCCAACAAGAAAAAGCTGATGAGCCTCAAGAATTACCAGAACAAGAAGTGAAGGCTGATTTTGAGGAGGAAAAGGTTGAATTTGATGGTGCAATTCTCATAGAAGGAGCAGAAGTCGAAGAAAATACTGACAAGCAAATGATCATTGTAGAAGAGGAAGAAGATTCTGAAATCATAGCTGTAGAAAAAATTGAGCCTGATCCTCAAGTCGTAAGTGAAATAAAGAAAGAAACGAAATGAATCGCTCTACAAATTCATGAAATCAAGCCTCTAGAAAAGCCAAAACGTGAGTCCAAGGTTGCATCTGGAGTTACTATTGCAATTGGAGCATTAGCAGTTCTGATAGGTCTTGGAATATTTTTTATTAGAGGTAAAAAATAAATAATTCCTTACATAGCTTACACTTCATATATATATATCATAAAGTACCTATTCCCCTCTTTTACTTTAGGAGTTTATTAAAAATTACTAAAAATTCTGCTTATAATAAAATGAGCGACATAGATATCCCATGTATTGATTCTCAAAAAGTGAACTCTTGGATAAAAGGCGAAGAAGATGATGGTGTACAGAGAGAAAACAATTTTCCAGAGCCAGGAAGCGAATGATTTGTTATAAGTATGACATGGCTCAAAAAATGAAAAATTTTAGCGGGAATCGATCAAGGATTTTTAGATAATGAAAATATTGGCCCAGTTGATAGCTCTGACATTATCATTGATAGTAGTGATATATGAAAAGAAGATAACGAATTTATTATAAAATCTGGGCTTTTACTAGGCGAAGATTACGAAATTGTCCCTCCAAAGGCATGGAACTATTTTATTACCAATTTTGGAGCCAATCAGACTATAAAACGATATAGTGTTCAATTTTCTCAGGATACCACTCAAGTAGAAATCACTTATAAGCCACTAAAGGTTTTCTATATTATGAGGGGCGAGCTGAAAACAGAAAACCCTGTAATTGTTTATGTCCCACATAAAAGTGAAATTGGAGATATTATGATGAAGCTGAGAAGTCTTTATAAACTGAAGAACAACCAGCACATTGATAAAAATTATATAAGATTGTGGCATCTAGACCCTAAAATATCAATAGAGAAATTTAAAGAAAATCTACCAGAATCAACAAAAAGTTTTCCTGGAAAATATTTAAAGGAAAAATTAATGCTTGAAGATGCAGAAGTTGCAGATGATGATGTAATTGTTGCTGAACTTAAAAAGAGCTATATTGCATGATCATTCAATAACCCAGATGATGTAGATGTCTGTAAGTATTGCAGCAAAGCCTTTTCTAGGTATATAAAATGCCCATGTGGAAAGTTCAAATACTGCGATAGCACTTGCATAGAGGATGATAGAATTAGTCATAGATGTAGCGACAGAAACTCTTATAGTGAGTCTGATACTAGATTTTTATCGCCATCTCCAAGTAGCAAAAATGGAATTGCTGGTCTTCAGAACTTAGGAAACACATGCTTTATGAACTCTGGGCTGCAATGTATGTCAAATACCTATCCAATTACACAATATCTATTGAATAATGATTTTTTAGAAGATATTAATTATGAAAACCCTTTAGGAACCCAAGGTCAGATTGTAAAAGAGTATGCTTATCTTATTAGGGAATTGTGGTATGGCACAAACACATATGTTTCTCCATGAAAATTCAAGAGAGCACTGGCGAAGTTTGCGCCACAGTTTTCAGGATTTCATCAGCAGGATTCACAAGAAATGCTATCATTTTTATTAGATGGGTTGCACGAAGATTTAAATAGGGTGAAAAAGAAGCCTTATGTGTCACAAATTGATATTGCTGGACTTACTGATCAAGATGCCGCTAAAGCTTTTTGAAATGTTCATACTCGGAGGAACCAAAGCATTATTATTGATATGATGTATGGGCAGTATCGATCAGAAGTAGAGTGCCCTGCATGCCATAACGTATCACTAGCCTTTGACCCGTTTTTAATGCTTGCATTGCCAATTCCTTCTAAAGAGCAAGTATCGCTTGATGTTTATTACGTCTCATATTCTGAAGACAGAACTCCTATGAAAATAAAAATTTTAGTGAATAAAAATTATAATTGAAAAGTTGTAAATGAAGAAATCTCGAAAATAATTCAAAAACAAAATTCCATCATTTTTGGAATTGTTTCGGGGCAGTCTTTGGAAAAATTAGGAAATTTAGAAAGAATCGAAAATAATAAAATGCTTTTTGCTTATGAAATTCCTGATGCAAGTTCAGATGATGCCTTTATTATTTTGGAATTTTCAAAAGAAAGTTCAAATTATATATATCCACAGGGTGAAACAGCTGGATATCCTAGGCTATTTAAAGTTTCAAAAAATGCTAATTTACAGCAAGTCCATTGATTAGTTTATCAATATGTAATGTGACTACTTGGAGAAGACTCACAAAGCAGTCACGATTTTCAAAATTCTTTTCCTTTACTATTTGATCAATCTTCTTCTAGTATTTACATCTTGAAGATTGTAAACCCTCACAAAAAGAAATATTCATATTATTCTTCGTTTACACCAGCTTGTCCTTATTGCCATGATCAAAAATGCATGAACTGTAAATTACCTTATAATGAAGAAACCTTGAAAGACTACCTTAATAAATTTCCTGATGGAAATTTAAAGCTTGAGCTTAATTTTTCTTCAAAATATAATAGCCAAGTGCTTAAAAAGTTAAAAGAAGCAAATCTTCATGAAAAATATCAAGAAACAGCTCAAAGATATCAAGATCAAAAAGAAGCTTCCATTAGCTTAGATGATTGCTTAAATTTATTTTCTACCAGAGAGCAATTAGATGAAAATAACAATTCATGATGCTCAAAGTGTAAAGAACATGTTAGAGGGATCAAGAAAATGGATATTTTCAAGCTTCCAAAAATTTTGATTATTCATCTAAAGAGATTTAAACAGGTTGGCCATTATAATTCAAAAAATACTAAAAAAGTTGAATTTCCGATGGAAGAGCTAGATATGGGAAAGTATGCATTGGCAGATATTGGAGTTTATGATCTTTATGCTGTTTCTAATCACTACGGCGCATTGGGTGGTGGTCATTATACAGCTTATTGCAAAAATTATATTGACAAAAAATGATATCATTTTGATGATAACTCTGTAAGTACTGTCAGAGATCCACAAGCCAAAATAATTGATTCAGCAGCATATGTATTATTTTATATGAAAAGAGATTAACAATGCATAAAAAATAAATATCTAATTTTCACATAAATAATAAAAACTTTTCAAGTAATAAATTGGCTTTAACTTCTGCTAGACAATCAATGAACAAATAATAGCTATTCCTTATTTATTTAAATAATTTCTAATTTAAGAAAAATGGGAAATAAGCACTCAGGAAGAGGCCCACTCTCAGAGCGTTGCAGAGCACTAGCTGAAGAAATTTTCAAAGAAATTGATGTTGATGGAAGTTTGACTATAGATATGGAAGAGACTGCAAAATGGTGGTCTCAAAACTTCGCAATTGTAAATTCTCGAGCAATGTTTGAGAATGTTGACCGTGATCGCAATGGGGCCATTGATTTCAGCGAATGGATGGATTTTTGGACTATGGTAAAGCATCAAGGGTACAGTGATGATGAGATTTTTGAAGAACTCACAAATTTAAAAAATAGAGGCTCATGGGTTCAATTTATTGGAACTCAAGTTCATGCAAAAGCCAAGGATTAAGTACTGAATTTAGATTAAAATATAAATACAAAAATCAGAGTAAACTCATTAATTGGTAATAGGAATAAATAATGCAACTCGATTAAGACAAGTATTTATTCTGACGACAATATTTTAGAAATAAGCTATTAGCCACGAGAAAAATAAAACTCTATTTAATCATTGAAATGATTTACGTTACAATTAAAGAAGAATTGATTTTATTTAAGTACTTTTATATTGAAGCGAAGATGACAAAGGAAAGCAAACCAATAAGAGCTGCTCAGGACGAAAAGAAGTTTCTATAAATTAGCGAATACGGACTTTTCTATAGCTATTCAGCACCATGTGACGAGTTACCTGAAATTATGGAAATTGAACACTTAGTAAGAAGGGGGAGGATCATTGTAAACTATAATGGGAAAAAGCTGACAGTGCCCATGGGAGTTGACTTTCGAGGAAGAGGAAAAACTACATGAGATATCAGATAAGGAGTGCTGATGTACAGGAATAATTATGAAGTGGAGGAAATGTAAGTCTTTCAAGAGGCTAGAGTGATAGGAATGGCAATAGAAGGAGTAGTAGTTATTGAAGCCTATTCGCCATTGAGGAGAGACAGATGATGAAGCCAATGAGTTTTACGAAGGAGTGAATAATGCAGTAGCTGAACTAGGATGAAAGAAAGAAAATAATCCTAGTTGGTGATTTCAACGCACATATCATAAGATGATTTTCAGAAGACAGAAATACATATAATCGAAGACTGTCCAAAGTATGGCAGGCGGAGGGACGCTCTTAATAGAAGACTAAGGAAGTGGGTAGTAGTTTGGGAAGGATGAGACTGACGGAGATAGTATTGTACGGTCAGGGGATGGAAACAAAGATGAGGGAACTGGAGATGAGGAAGGAAGAGAATCAGGTGAGAAGGATAGACCTTGCAGTGAAGGTCTTTCACGAAGGTGTTCTGAAGGATACGAAAGAAGCAAAGCAAAAGAGAAAGAGAAAGAGAAAGGGAAGAAAAAGTTAGTGCAAATTAGTATTAAAGAATAGTTAAGAGGCTCATAAGAGTCTGGGGAGGGTTTTAATTCCCTCTGAAGATAAGGGTAACGGTAACGATTTTCTTTTAAATTATTATAGGAAAAATTAATCATCATCTTTTTTTAGTTTATTCGAAAGCCTAAACATACACTTTAGGCTTAATTGCCTCGTCAGGAATTTCTCATTTAGACATAGAGGACTTTTTTCGATTTTTACAAATAGTTCATTCCTCCTTGTATATTTATCAAAGCATGGAGCTTTTTGCTTTTTACCATGGTTAATTATTTTAGAGTTCAGCTGAAGCCTTGATTCATTTAAATGATTCAAAGGGAGACCTTTTCTTTTTGCTTGTTTGCTAAAGCTTAAACAAGAAACATGACCTTGAGGTAAATCCGGCAGCGGTTTTATCTGCTTTATTACGCTTTCATTTAATAACATACTATACTCATCCACTGTCATCTGTTTCGATATTCCTGATAAGGAGATCCTCATCGGGTATTTGCATTCCAAATCATATTCGTCTATGCAGTCTGGTAGTGAAATTTTTCTTTTTTTCCCACAATAAGACCTTTTCTTATATTGCGAGGTATTAATTGATCGAGGCTTTACAGAAGTGTACTGTGGGTTATATTGAGTTGGAGGAGGAGCAATGCTACAGTTCATTTTTTGAATCCTTTCTCTTTTCTCTCTGGATATTGCTAGAAAACTAGAAGTTTGAGATGAGGGGCGTTTATTTTGTAAGGAAATTCTATAGTCTTCTATTTTCTTTAATTTCGTTTCGATATCTTCTTCTATAGGAATTTTTGCAAATTTTGAATCTGAGAAAGTTTGATGTGATCTGACAGGGAATAGTTGCTTAATCAGCCCATGAGTTGTACCGATGTGCTTATAGTACTGAGGAGTGCTTACTATTGCCTTTAAATCATTCACAATTTCTGATGAATTTAATGAAACCATATTTGCTTATTAATTTTTAATTATAGAAGTTTATGTATTAATTAATGGTATAGCTTCTATTAATCTGCCTCCAAACATTTTATTTGAAAGCGTCTTTAAGACTCTATCTTTTTCTTCCTGTGTCTTTAGTACTACAATAGCTTCTCCAGTAGTCTTATCAATGGAATCCTGCCTCAAAATCAAATTATTTTTGGTTACTTCAAAATCTCTTAAATACTCCAAAACCTCAATTTTTTTAAATTTTTGGTGAAAGCCGCGTAATTTCACAGCCCTTGATCTTTGCTCAGATGTTAAAAATGGCAGTGATTTTGTTAGGTTGCTTCTAAAAATATTTATAATTTCTTGCTCATCAACTCTAAGCTGTTGGTAATTTTGGATATCATTTTTGTCATCAAGACCATAATAATAATTTCCATTATGAAGATACGACCATTCTAAGTAAAATTTTACTTGATTTAGTTTCAAGTTGTAGATTTTTTTCACGAATTTTGATAAAAAATAGTCTTTCACCATTGAGCATTGATTCGGCATTTTGAGAAGCAAGCTGAAACAACTCTTCTGAAGCTTCTTCAACTAAAATATAAATTACTGCTGATAGTTCTGTTTCTTAGTTTTCTTTTATCATAGCATAATGCTTCTTGCGCATCTTCATCGGAGAGCATTTTACTCAAAATGAAGCCAGTTCTTTCCCCATATGGATCTACAATATGCAAAATTTTTTCTATTCTTAACCCATATAAAAATTCTTCGATTTCGCTTTCTTCTGTTTTGTTAGTAGTTCCTTTTATGATGATAACTTTTCCATATAAAGGCCTCGGAGGTGATAAAAGTGGCGGTGGCAATGGTGGCTGAATAATTTCCTGTTTGACTGGCACTTGCACTTTTGGCTTGGCTTTTTCTGTATTTATATCTTTTTGTGCATTAAACTTATGTCCAGACTTTACAATGTGGCTTATAATTCTAATAATATTTTTGCATTCTTCATGGGCTTTAATTTTTTCAGGCACTTCAGTCAATCCTAAATGCCTCAGCATTTGGTTTACACTTAAATTCTGAGAAGCTTCAGGATGAGATTTTTCAAATTCTGTCTGAATGTCATGATATTTTGAAAAATGAGGAGCCAATTTTAAGCCTAGTCGTGTACATTCATCTGGTAAAAGCTGGGTCAATAATGTATCTCCATTTGTGATTATGGAAAAGCTGGAATTTTGAAGAATAATAGTTTCGTACACAAATTTATTAAACTTCTGCATTGCAGAAGGGAGCTCTTCTGCTATTTGCATATCTTGTAGAGTAAGACCTGTAGTTTCAGTGACTTCTCCAGATGTAAAAATATCTTCGAGCTCTTCTCCACTGGGATTAATAAAAATATTAGACAATTCTGTGACCGCTTTCGTATGGATATTATACGCGCACCAGTTCAGTTCTAATAGTCTACCATCTGCACTTTCAGTGTGGGTTAAAGCTACTAAAAAATCAGGCTCTTCTAATTCCATATTAAAATTTGATTATATTAGTAAATTACTCCAGACTTTTCAAACAGCTACATAGAAATTACTCTTCACAGAGTTTTTCACCATCGCAGCGCCCGTGACATTTTTTATGAATAATATGCCCGCAGTTTGCTGTCACAACACTAAATTGGTCAAGTCTAAATAAAAATTTACTGTGATTCACATGTTAGACAAATTTCTGCTAATGTTTCTCTAGCTTTATAAACTTCGCTATCTTGGGTATCTTTTCTTTTATACAAATAATCACTATCGACAGTTTCTCTTGTATTTGGCCTGTACATAATGCTTGGGGATCTCATTAAATCTTTATCGAAGGAATTATCTTGATCCTTAGTTGCATTGCAATCATCAAATTGAGGATATTCCAAAATAATTTTGCCAAGTTTTGATTTTGATAATTTCTTTTGGCCCGGGTAAATTTGATGAGTTGTTGTCGATGATTTTTGGGCATACAGCAAGCAGTAAAACATAGCTGCGAAAAATTCACAAATTAAGCTAATAATTGCAAAAGTTGGGCCTTCTTCTGAGCAAAATGAAATATCATTATCCCCAGCTTTAACCCTACAATTAGCTCCATATGTGACTCCGCCAATATTAAATCAGCTGATAATCCCTATTAAGTTAAAAAGTACACAAAGTGCAGGCCAAACATAATTTGATTCAGAAATTCCATACTCCTTTTTTCTAAGCACATTAATCAAACTTTCGAGTCATAATAATAAAAATAGCAAGGAAAAAGTAACCATCCAATAATAAACGCGTCCAGCGTTATAAACCTTATCAAAAGCGTTGCATTCACGCTGAGATAATGCGAGCCCAGATTTATTTGCACAAGCAGGGCCACTTATACAGTTGAATTCCAGATTGCTAATAAAATTACCATTTTTACTGTATGAGTTCATACTAAGAAGAGTCCCAGTTGATGTTTTTGGGGCTTGAAAACTTATTCAGTCCCATCCAAGAGCCAGCCCAGTAAATGCTGCTCCGATGAGAAGTACTGGGAGTACTTTGGTGCTAATCATAGCAGATGATTCCAGCCCTTCAATAATTTTTTCTTTATCGATTTTTTTATTTCTAAATCTCAGCACAACTGTTCCGAGACCACAGCCGATTATGCTTAATATAAGGGAAGTAAGCATATATGATGGTCCGCTATTATTACAAATTTCATCGTTTATATCACAGTTTGAGCTAATTTTTGAGTTCGTAAGTTCAATGTAACTTAAAAAACCAGCCAGTTTCGATCCAGTAATTAGCCCTATTAAGGTGTAAAAAATCCAGACTTTTCCATATCCTCTTCTCATAAGCATGTAGATAAATCTTTCAATTAAAAGGATAGTAAATACTCCTGCCACTGTTTCACATGAAATTGTACTTGACCTAGCTTGCATTAATTTTTTGCCAGTTGAGCATAGATCAGATGATGAATCTTGGCTACACGAAAGAGAGTATAAACAGTCAGGATTTGTGTGCTCAAATCCAACAGGGCAGTCAATACAGTCAAAAATTCCGTAATTGAACTTCTCCTCTTTATAAGAGAATGAGTTTCAGTCTGGAGTTAAAATACTTGCAAAAGAGATAAATAAGGCTGAGATCAAGACTATTAAGGCTGCTAGGATGATAACAAAGAAAAACAAAGAATGCTTGAATATAAGCTTCATATAATTTAATTGACATGGTAAATTTCAACTTTTTTAATATGAAATCTAACAATTATATAGCTAAAATCATGCAACAAAAAAATAAACTTGCTCGTGCGCCGATAGGAATTTATAACCAAATTGTATCAAAGAATATAAAATGGATCCAAGACATTTCAGGAACTTGTCAGGACTTTCTCCAGTTTCCTGGAAGCGTAAAAATTCTCCAATTGCTGCTCTCTCTCAAGATTCATCGCCATTAAAGCCGATAAATCTTAGAAAAAGCAGTGTAGACACATTATTTTACGGAACTGCTCATGCAGCTCAATTTTATGCGTTAAATCTCATGCCAAGCTTAACTCTTCCTCTATCTGAAAGCCCTGTAAGGAAAAAAGAGCTTGATAATTATTCACCTACTTCAACTATCTGTGAATTTTTCAAGGAAAAAAGAGATTCACGTGATATAAATTTTGCTAAAAATAAGAAAAATCCCAGGCATTCCAGAGGTGGAAAATCATATGATTTCAAAAGCAGCTCATTAAAAAGCCTGTATTTTAATTCACCTAGTCCGGGTAGCACTCTTAAGAGAACAAAAATGCTGCCATTATTTTCAGATTGGGAACTGAAAGAAGCACTTAAGCCTTTGAGAAAAAGAAATTTAAGATCGAAGAGAATGACTCTTGTAGCTTCAGTCAAGAGGATGGATTCTTACAAGCCTAAAGACTTTGATTTGGTAGGCTTTTAAACAAGAAAGCTATAAAAATACGAGTACTCTAAATTTAATAGTATAAAAAGCAAAAAACCTTATTAATAAAATCAAAACGATACATCTCTAAGATCAATTATTTGCTCTTCATTACTATTTTTTTGAAAAAAATAAAATACATTACCTATAATTTAAATTTATATCTTTGAATCTTTTACTGGCTATTTTATTGGCCCATTGCATTAGTATTAAATACATTTTAAAAATTAGAAGTAAACTTAAAGATTAAAATGCATTTTTAATCAACTATTGCAATTTTTAATATTTCTATTTTAAATTTTGGTTATCAATTTTCTACAATGAATTATCAATTATTAAATTGCGGCCATTTGCTTCGGCCCGTATCCTCTCATATCCAGTGAAAATGACTTTGAAGAGCATTCTAATGGCAGGAATGTTGTTCCAATCAATGAATCTGAATTTGAGAAAAAATCTTCTTTATGCGTAATGATAATACACTGAGAATTTTCCTCAGCAACTTTTTGCAAATAATTCAGCAGTAATTGGCAGTTATCAAAGTCAAGAAAAGCATCAATCTCATCCAAAATATAGAAAGGTGATGGCATAGCAGAATGGACTGCAAATAGTAAAGATAAAGCAGCAATCGTTTTTTCACCTCCAGAAAGCTGCTCCATCTCATACATGCATCGCTTTCCAGGTGGTGTCGGGGAATATACGACACCTCCATTATAAGGTTCATCATTATCTTCTACATATAATAATGCGCTTCCTCCATAATAGTTATTTTTAGAGCTTTTTGTCATTTCTTTGTAGATTCTATTGATTGCTCCTTCTACAGAGTTAAACATATTCATAAAGCAAAACCTTCTTTTTTCTTTGATTTCTTGGAAATTTGCTTTAGCATCGTTCAGTAGTCTATTGAAGTCTTCAAGCTGCTTCGTAGTTTCTTCTTCTTTTCTTTCTAAGTCTTCTAGTTTATCTTGATTAAACGTGCATTTCCCAGATGATGCTAGCTGCTCTAGATTTTTGCTTTCTTTTTCAATTAAACTTGCAATACTTTCTGACTCTTTATCAAGCTGCTCAGAGCTCATTCTTACATATTTTACATCCAGTCCAGAAAAATCAATATCAGGAGTGTCATCATCAGTCCTTCTCAACGGTACATCTAAATTTTTCATTTGGAATTCCTCAATTCTCTGTTGTTTCTGTTGATATAAATGCTCCAGCTCTCTTTCTTCATTAGATAGATCTTTTTCTAATATAGAGCAAGCTTTTAATGTCTTATCGAATTTGTCTTGCTGTGAGGTCAGAAGATCTTTCATACGCTGAATTTCTTCCTTAAGCTTGTCTTCTGAAGATTTAAGTTGGGCTTGGGCATCTTTTAATTTGTTTAGCTCTTTGTCAAGCTCTTGATAGCGGTCGTTTATTTTGGTTAGCTCGGATTTGTCTTTTGCGATTGAGCTTCTCATGCGCGATACTGCTTCTTCTGAGGATTCAAGGTTTAAAGAGGATAATTGCCATTCTACTTTGCTGTATTCTTGGCGAAGACGATTGATTTCTTCTTGCAGTTTATTGGCTTCTTCAAGGCCTTTCCCTTCTAATGACTTGATATTTTCGATGCCAAGTTCTCTGCAGAAGTCACTAAATACAGAGTCTTCAATTGAAGAAATTGATGACTCAATAGCATAAAGCTGGTCTTTTTGTGTAGAAATTTGCCGCTGCAGCAAATTCAATTGGTTTTCAATAGCTTTGGTGTCTTTAATCAAATCCTTGCGATTTCCCATGAGATTTTGCATTTTTTCACTCATCCCTGCAATTTCATTATCAATTGAAGCAATTTTATTTTCATATTCTACTAAATTTTGCTTCAAATTGGTGAGTGTGTTTTCTCCCCTCAAGCTTTGCTGCAGATCATGAAGTTGGGCCCTTATATCTTCAGTTTCTTTAACTAGGATATCAAGCTTTTGTGAGCCTTTTTCAAAGCGTCTTTTTGAAGGAGCTGAGCTGATCATTCCATTTTTTATAGTAACTCCATCGATTGTGACCACTTGTCGAATACCTTTGATTCTCCTTAAAGACTCAGCTTTATTTATATCTTCAGCGACTACACGAGAGCCTGTAAATGCAAGAACTGCTTTATCAAGTCCATAATTTCTATCATAAGTCAAAATGTCAGGTAGCAAAGTCCCAAGATTTGACACAGCATGGCGTAAATTTTCATTGACTTGGCCTTCAGGAACATTTTCAAGAACCACGATATCTTTCAGTAAAGAATTTTCTTTGAGCTTTGTATGGACAAAAGCAGCAGTTTCAGCATCTTCTACTACTAAGTAATCAAGGATGCTTCCTAAGCTAGCTTCAACAGCCATCGAATAGCGAGGTTGAATAGGTACTACAAGATCTCTGAAGAAGCCTCGGACCTTTTTATTTTGCCTCATCATATCAGCGACAATTGTTTTTTCTTTTTCTTTTTCTTTCTTAACCAAACTTACTGTCTCATATTCCCTTACTTTTCCTTCCAGCATTCTGAGTCTTTCTAGAAGCTCCAACTCTCTTTCTTTATCTTTTTCATTTTTCATGGTTGCTTTTTTAATATCGTTGACTGTATCTTTCCTGACATCTTCAAAGCGCGATTTTTCATCATTTTTTCTATTGATCTGCTGCTCAAGCCCAGAAATATCTTCATCTAATTTACTTTTTTCTTCGAGTTTAGCATTTTGACTTTGCTTCAAATAAGAAAAATTCATTTCTTTAGAACCAAGTTCTCGTTTGACCCTTTCCAGCTCTTTTTTCTCCATAAAAGTTCTTAATCCTGCTTCCTTTTTAAGCTGCATGTATCTTTCTTTTTGGTTTTCATCTAAATCGACTTTGAGTTCTTGTATTTGTTCATGCAATTTCTTTTGGATTTCTTCATCAAAAATGATTAATTCGTTTTTCATTTGCTCAGATCTCTTTTTGCTATTGTCTAAATTAGTTTTTAGCTGCTCCAGACTGTCTTCTTTGGCTTGAATGCGTAATTGGAATTGCTTTAAGTTTTCTTTCAGCTTGTTTAACTCAGGTTTTTTTATTAAGATCAAGTTGTTTTTATTGGCCAAGTCATCAATTACATTCATCAGCTCTTGCTCATATTGTTTAAAATTATTTCCACTTTCTCTCAATCCAACAGCTGATTTTTCTTTTTTTATTCTTGCGTCTTCAAGTCCTTTCTTTTTGCCATCAACTTGCTTATTTTTGCCTGCTATTTCTCTTTCTAATATAGAAAACTGCAGTAGCTGATATGTGACCTGCAGGGATTTGACTTTGTTAATTAAATTTTCATAGTCTTTTGCATGGGATTTTTGCTCTTTTAATTTCTTTTTTTCATTAGTCAGATAGGTCAATTTATTAGAAATTGCTTTCATATTTTCTTCACAGCTTTCCATCTGTGCTTTACTTTCTTCATAAGCCTGTTTATAGTCATCAGATCCTGAAATCTTTTCAAATAGGGCAGTAAGCTCTTTCCCGCTCTTCATAGCTAAAGAGTCCACTTGGCCTTGGAAAATCAAAAAATTTCTGGCTTTGACTAAAATATTAAATCTCTGAAGAGTCTCCTGATAAGCATCACTTGCTTGCTTGTTTTCATTTATGAAATATTCACTAATTCCCGTTGGAGAAATTGTGCGCTTAAAAATGATTTGTTCATCTTCTTCAGTGTAAAAATAAAGCTCTACGTAGGTTGAACGACTATTGTCACTGACTTTTTCGTTTTCTTTACGATAGACAAGCTCTTTGAGGTTAGTTGCACGAAGATCAGCTGAACGCACTCCAAGGACGAAGCTTATAGCATCCATTATATTGCTTTTGCCACCGCCATTTGGGCCAATAATAGCAGTAAAGTCTAAGAAAGGGCCAATATCATGATCCTCTGAAAAGGATTTAAAGTTGTAAAGGTGAAGGTGATCGATACGAGCTCGGGCGCGATGGGGAACTGACATTTTAAAGATTTTTGTCTAAAGATACATTAAAATTAATCAATTTTAGCTCGCTATGCAAAATTATTAGACAAATAAGCAAGTTTATCTAAATTTAAATAAATTATCATTTTTGTTATGCACTTTTATTTTTTTCTTCTGCTGGCATCTTTGGTTTCAATAAAATTTTGCCAGCACTTGGATTATCTCTATAGTAATTTAACGCGGTATCAATTTCTCCTAAATCAAACTCATTTGCAATGTCAGTTTTCAGAGTTCCTGACAGCTCTTTTACAATCTTTTTAAGTACCTTAAGCATATAATAAGCTCCTTTCCTCTTGATAATTTCTTGTGTCCATAATCCTTCAATTTTTTTCCTATTAAATATCAATTCAGCTGGATCAATTTCAGCAATTTTTTCCTGGCTCAGCATCCCATATACATATACAACTGAATTTTTTCCTAGCAAATTTATTAGACTCCCAGTCATTTCTCCGCCAACGCAATCAAAAGCTGCTGTAGCGTTTAAGCTATCTATGTGTTTCTTCAATTCATACTCAAAATTCCTATTTGAAGAATTCACAATGTATTTTGCTCCGATTTCCTTCAATACTTTTACTTGCTCATCCCTTCTAACAACATTAATAACAGGAATATTCTCTTTTATACATGATCTTAATATCATTTTTCCTAACGAAGATGCAGCTGCAGTCTGAATGATCGCTTTATGACTGTTTTCTTTGATAGTGTCCATGATGATAACTGCTGCTATAGGATTTGTAAAGCTGCAGGCTCCTTGCTCAAAGGAAACGTCTTTAGGTAATTGCATGCATTTTTTGGCTGATGTGACAACATATTCAGACCATGTACCGTTTCCTACATCAGTGAAGCACGCGACACGCTTACCTTTCAAACTTCAGCCTAAAAATCCGCTGCCACTTTCAATTACTGTACCTGAGCCTTCGAATCCCGGGATTAATGGATATTGATTTTGGATTCCACCTCGAAGACATATGATATCTGATGGATTTATTGGAGCTGCCTCCATATGGATAAGAACTTCCCCTTTTGCAGGCTTAGGGATCGGGACTTGCTTTAGCCTAAATTTATTTGGGCCTTGCAAAAGAATAGCTCTCATCATGGAGTTTATTGATAATCATTGTAAATGACAGACAAAGCTAACAAAAATAAAGATCTGATGTGCTATTTATAGAATTTTAAGGAAAATAATATTGCTGTCTGGTTAGAAAATAAAAGAAGAATTCTGATCATAAAATTTATATAAAATGCTTAGAATCTTACAAGGATTTGAATTTCCTCTGTCTATATAAAATAACATATTATAAAATTTAAAAAGACCAGCAAAAATAGCAACTGAAAAAATTTTGACTACAATCAATGTGCGAATTTTCATTATATTCTTTCATTATTTACCAAGTAATATGAGAGTTATTAAATAAGTTAATCCGAGTATAAATGGGGAAGAAAATTCGAGGTGATACCCATGAAAAGCCAGTCTCATATTGAAAATTTCTGAAATTCACAGCACCTTATTGCTGAAATGGCATCAACTGCTGCCAAAGATTAATCCTTCTTTCCTCGCTAACTTTACTAGTAGTTTATAATCTCCTTAAGCTTCTGGCCACAATTGTATTGAAATCTATTGTAGACCAGCTTGCAGTCGGAGACGTCAACTATTACTACATCGGTGCCTTTTGTTTGCTTGAGTAAGTTTTAATCAGATTTTTCATTGAAATTTGTAATAGTTTAAAAACCCTTTCCTTTGTCTTTGTGGAATCGAAACTCCAAACTGAGCTGGCAGCAAAAGTATTCAACCATGTACTGAATCTGAGTATGAAATTTCATATAGCAAGAGAAACGGGGAAAATATTAAGGTGCTTACAAAGAGGAGCAACGTCAGTTCCTTTGGTGCTCAGAACGCTATTGTTTTCATTTGGGCCAGTTATACTGCAGATTATGTTTGTTATGACTTATCTCTCACTGAAATACGAGCTTTATTACCCTATGATTGTGTTAGGGACTGTCATTATATATATTATTTTCACTATTTTCGCGAGCGAATGAAGGTCCCAAATCCAAAGAAACATAAATGCGAACGATAATAAATTTTCCCAAAAAGCAACAGATGCTTTATTTAATTTTGAAACAGTAAAGTACTTCAATGCTGAAGACCATGAAACAAAAAGATGTAGCTCTGCTTTTTATGAATTTCGTAAAGAAAAAGTAAGGATGCATGCATCTTTAGTGCTATTAAATACAGGGCAGCAAGTTTGTATCATTTTGGGGACAAGTATTGCTTTATGTTTAATAGCTTACGAAATATATCAAGGAAATAAAAAAGTCGGGGATTTTGTTTTGATGCAAGGCTTTATTAGCCAGATATATACTCCTTTGCAAGCAATAGGTGTCTATTATGATACGATAAAGCAAGCAATTATCGATATTGAAGGAGTATTTGGATTATTAAACGAAAAACTAGAAATTGAAGACAAGCAAAATGCAGTAAAACTGGACTATTGCAAAGGGGAGATTGAGTTTAAAAATGTAGACTTTGGATATTCACCAGAATATCCTTTGGTACTTAAAAATATAAATTTTAAGCTTTCTCCTGGCAAGACTATAGGAATTGTAGGAAAAACTGGCTGTGGGAAAAGCACACTTGTAAGACTCTTGTATAGATTTTATGATATTACCAATGGATCTATATTTTTAGATGGATATGACATAAAAACTCTTTCCCAGTCATCATTGAGAAGACATATAGCAATAGTCCCACAAGACTGCAGTCTATTTAATGATACATTAGGATATAATATAGCATATGGCTCAGCATGGGATCCAAAATTTGACATGAATTCTCAGCATACAATTGATAAAATAAAATGGTCAGCTCACCAAGCTCAACTTGACAGTTTTACTGAAAAGCTGCATGAAGGGTATCAAACTATGGTAGGAGAAAAAGGAATCCGTCTAAGTGGAGGGGAAAGGCAAAGGGTTGCTATTGCCAGAGCTATATTAAAGCAACCATCAATTTTATGCTTTGATGAAGCGACATCGTCACTTGATTCTTTAACTGAGAAGCAAATACAAAATAGCTTAGATATGGTAAGTAGAAATAGAACAACAATCATAATTGCACATAGACTATCCACTATAATGAAAGCTGATGAAATTATTGTGCTGAAAGATGGATGCATCATTGAAAGAGGTACTCACAAGCTTTTGTTGGAAATTAATGGATATTACGCTCAGTTGTGGGCTGAGCAAGAAAAGGAATGCACAAATCAAGATAATAATTAATATTAACTCGGATTATTACAAATTTATAAGACGGATTATTTATAAATGATATAAGCTTAAGATACATGGATATAAATATGTTGGTATTCTAATTTATTTCTATTAATAATAATTTGAGATTGCTTAAACTTTAACGTTGTTTTCTTTTGCCCACTTATTAATGACTCTTACAATGTATTCTACTTGTGGATTATTCGTATTTCTCAAGATTTCTACAGTCTCAACCAATCTGTCTTTACTTTCTTTTCCAGCTACAACCATCTGAAAAACTCCAACAGCAGCCCCCCTTTTGCCTTCCCAGTACTCAGGATCAGGATCAAGTCTTTCCAGCACGTCAAAAGCTTTAAGAGAGTAATAAAACTGTCCCATTCTATAGCAGTCATTGGCAATGAGTTGCAGCAAGGAAAAAGACTCATTGGAATTTTCCATGTTGAAGTAAATACTCCAAGCCATACTTGGCTTTCCATTCATTATATAAGCCCTACAGAGCCAGCTTATATACGCATAATCCATTTTTAGTCTTTCATTCTGAATTAATGACAGAGACTCTTCTGCGTCTTTATACTCGCCTGCAGCAGCTGATGCAATACCAAAGTTCCAATTGAAATCATCATCGTTTGGGAAATAAGCTTTCACTGACTTAAGATAAACAAGCACATCTTCGAATTGTTGAAGCAAAAAGAAGCAAGATGCCATACATTGTCTGCCAGGAATTGTATCACATTCACTTGCAGAGGCTCCTACGAGCTGAAATAGTGTTTGCGCAAGCTTGAGGTGCTCTCTATTTTCTGTTTCTTGCCCAAGCATAGCATAAACAACTCCTTTAAGTATGTATTCTCTAGGAACAGTAGGCTCTACGTCTTTTATGAGTTTGAAGGCTTCCTGGACTTCATCATTTCGTAAGTGATAAATTACTAGATTTAAGCGAGCTTCAGGGATGATATCAATTAATGGAGGTAACACTTGCAAAGCATTTTCTCCATTTCTAAATACAACCAAGTTATGTCTTAGCAAGTCACTGTCATTAAACACGTTTCCACTTTCAGCAGCTGAAGAAATCCCTTTCAGCTCTTGTTCAGCCGCTTTTCCATTGAAAAGTTGAAATTGGTTACAGGCCTTTAAATTTACTGCAATTACACTATCAGGGTGCTGGTTTAGGTATACCTGTAAAATTTCATTGCTAACTTCAAAATAGTCTAGCTTGTAGTAGCATAAAGCAACATACACATTGAGCGCATTAAAATCTCTGTTATCTAGTAATAATTTTTTATAAATATCATTGGCTTCATCAAAGTGGCTTCTCAAATAATGTATCGCAGCCATGCATAGCTGATCTGGGGTACTTTGGCCTATTTTCTGATGATAAACCAATACAGCATTTTCATCTCCACGCTTGTGAGCGATATGGAACATAAGTCTTACTAATAAAGGAGTTTCGGGAGCCTTCGTACACTCTTCGTAAGCTTCATCATATTGGCATAGGGCATAATAGCAACATGCTTTATAAGTATGAAGCTCAGGAGAATATCCAGGATTTTTCATGAGTTCATCATAAGCTTCTATAGCTTTTTTATACTCCCCAGCATGAAATGCTGAATATGCCAACCACAGTAACAGCTTCTCATCTCGAGCGGCTGATTTTTGGATTTCAAGAAATGTTAAGGCGCCTAAAAAGTCTCGGTCATCAATAAATGACTGAAGCTTAGGCATTTGCTGCTCTTTTCGTTGGACATTTGGAACTGTTGCTTGCTGATTTGCTTTATGTCTTGACAATGCCGAATTTGGTCTATTCATTTTTATATATTTAAATCCTATTAAAGAGGCTCAGTCGACTGTTTCGCTATATATGCTAATCAAAGAAAAAGAATTTTAATTGTTTAGAGAAATTTAGATATATCATAATAATTTGGAAATTTTACCGAGAAGAAATAAATGAGCGTTTTATTGAACATTTATTGACCTTTAATAATTATTATGGGTGTATGCATATCTAGAGTAATTGGTCCTCAAATAACTAAAGAAGAATTGAAGTCAAAAATATATACAGCGATAGATCTTGAAAAAGTGGGAACTTTAAGTCACTTATGAAAGGTCTATATTCGGCAGAGGCCAAAATTTGTTCCTTTGTTTGATATCGATGAGCCATTGATAGAGATACAAGGAGTAATTTTAAAATAGGTCGAAATAAATAGTTTAGCGTTTGCAATTAGGATAGGAAAGGCAAGTATAGTTAAATTTCTTATTGAAAATTGTAAGGCTAAAATCGAAGCGATGAATGACGTATTCAATGCGGTTGGGAAAACTCCAATGGACGTCATTTGCGAGTATGGGCACCTTGATCTCTTGAAATATTACTTGCCGCTTTATCTTGAATTCAAAGAAATGCAAGCTACAGAATTTTCAATCCATGAGGAAAAATCGGAAGATTTTTCAATTTTTAATTCAAAATTCCTCAAAAAAAAGCCGATAAAAGGTTCATCGGCCATACAGAGAGCTTGTGAAAGAGGCAAAATTGATATCGTTGATTTTCTTGTTAATTATTTTGATAGTAAATCTGTGCCAGACGAATTTAATGTACATAATGAAGATGAAAGAGCCGGTGAAAATTGTGCCTTAATAAGTTGCCGAAATGGAAACCTCTCGCTTGCGATGCTTCTTTATAAGAAGTGTAATGCAAATTTTCACAAACTGAATAAAAGATCAGAAAATGCTATACAATTAGCAACAATTGGAGCCAATAAATATCCTTATAGAAAATATCTGGATTTATTAAGGTTTTTGATAGAAGAACTTAATGTAGATGTGACTTATCATTATGAAGAAACACTGATTATATCGGAAAACCCTATGATTACTTCCTACTTAGAGTATAAACTAATACAAAAAGGCATAAGCCAAGCTAGAAAGAAAAACATTGAAAAGGAAAATGCTATTAAGTCTGTAACTGGTGATGAGCTGCAAGGATTATCTCCAGAAGTCATAGAAAAATTGAATAGAGCTGGAAGAGAGTTTGAATTCACTGAAATATTTAGAGAGGAATTAGATGAAAAATCTCAATCGTTTGTCAGCTCAATTAGTCAATTGGGAGAATCAGTGGATATCTCAATCCCAAAATTTTGGGAAGAAAAGCGAATTTAGAAAAATAGGGAAATCTATTGTTAATAAGGCTTTATAAATAAATTTAACAATAACATTACGAAATTAAGATCTTTTTTACATATTGTTATATATCAATACAACTCAAAATTTTCCCTATTTAAAAAAAGATAATAAATTCAATTCTAATATAGTTAGAAATAGAATTATCGTCATTAGCTTTTAATAGATCTTCTCAAAATCCTTTCAGAAATGAACATAAAAACGACCCGATCAAAAATAATTTGCATAAATATTAATAATTATAAAACATTTTTTCATTAGGGCTTAATTTCTGATGCTTCTTTTTTGATGAATTTCCTTTTTACAGCAAATGGAAATTCTGATGTACAAAATGAAATATGGTAGTTTCATAAATTATGAAAATTAAGGTAGTTTCCATTGATTCTATTATTTACTATTCTCTCTTATTAAGATTTAGTTGCTACTGATGTTAATGATAAAAAATCATGAAAACCATTTATTTTAGAAAATGAATACTGGTGAAAGCTTTGCCCAAGATGAAAACGAGTGTAAATTTTAAACAGCAAACGCAAGTCCACAAGGCTGGAGTTCTTCAAATAGCAAAAATAGCCAGGTTGGACAAAAATATATAGGTTTTCTCATGTCTCAAATTAAGTTGATGAAGCAAGTGATTGAACAAAATAGTATTATTAATTCCAAATTTCAAGATATCAGAAACGAGATTGAGAGGCTACAGCAAGTGAATGTTCCTTCGGAATCAGTTCAAGGCCCAACTCCAACAAAAAAAAATATTTTGGAGCTGATATGTCCAGAAGCAGAAACATATGATTTCAGTCTTTCATTAGTTGATAAAATTCCTTCACCTGTCTGCAAGGGCAAATACTTTTCGTTCAGCGTTTCACTCAAAAATGAGGGAATGGTAGCGATTCCAATAGAAGAAAGAATCCAGATAAAAGTGTCTATCTACTCTGCAGAAAATCCGCCAAAAGTAATAAAAAAGAATATGAGTGGTGATATCATGATAAAAGGCCATACTACAAGTACACTAACTTATGACTCAAAGCTTGGTACTCATTCTGCAAGCTTTAAAATTCAGCTTAATGAAGTTACTTCACATTTTATGAATGGATGGGTATTTTTGGTTGTTGAAACTCAGACACCTTGCGAATTCATAGAAACCTTGGGGAAATGTATTAAGCCCTTGATAATTAAAAAATTGATAATTAAAGCAAAAGAAACGACTTGCAAAAGATGGCGAGAAAAAGAGCAGGAGATGAGAGAAATTGCATTTGAAGAGAATCTGGCAAGTGGAAATTCTATTGATTCTTAAGAATCTAGACATTTAAATAATGTTCAGGATAAATATACTTTGCATAATCATTTTTTACTTGCAAGATATTTATGCTTATATGATTTTGAATTTTCATCTTTATGCTTTGATTATTAAAGTGTCTAAGTAATATGATAAAAATAAAAAATTGAAGTTAAATAAAGGAATTATTTAAAAATTACACTTTTTTACTCAAAATGCATTTTCTATAATTATTAATATATTAGAAAATTCAAATATTAATACAATTTGATTTCATTGATTTTTCTGATATCTTAATCATGATTTTATTGATTTAAGGTCATACTTGTCTTAATTTAAAACATAATCAATAAATAACTGAAAATGATAATATTTTATACAGGTTAATATCGAAATAGTTAAAATTCAAGAAATTATAACAATAATTACTTGAGAAGCAGCTTTAATGCTTGACTCTTTAATAAAGGATACATTAAGCTAGTACTCTGTTATTTTTTATTCATCAGAGATATAAAATATATTTCAATATAAATTCTATACAAATAAATAATCATTAATAAGAATTTATGATAGACAGTATGGCCGAGTGGTTAAGGCGACAGACTTGAAATCTGTTGGGATCTCCCGCGCAGGTTCGAATCCTGCTACTGTCGTTTTTTTTTGAAATTCCAGTTTTAAGTTTTGATATTACTTGTAAAGAATTTTTATGAAATTTCATTTGCTAATCTCATTAAACTTTGTTTTTTTTCTTTTTTTTAAATATAGAAATTTATCTATATATTTTACTTTCCTCATAATTTTGAGTAATTAGCTCTATATAGAGCTGATTTATTCCTAATTTCACAAATTCTTTTAAAAGTGTTAAAGTATTCAACAGGATACTTATAAGCAAAAAGAAAATATTGATTTTAATAATTTTTATATAATTAGGGAAATACAAAGGAATTAAATTTTATTTATTTTGGAGTTCATTACAATTCTGGCTCTTAGCTCCATGCAATTATTTAGTTTATATTATATTTAAGATATTTCTTAGGACCTAATGATAATTTAAATCAAGTTGAGATACATGATTTTTCTGCTTTTCATGCTTTCTTTATAATGAGCATGCTTACACTACAGCTATTCTTTGAATCCCAAATAAATTTTCATTTTTACATTTATCTTTTTTATTCACATTTCAAATTTGTTTTATATTTTCTTCCTTTTCATTTATCAAGCAATCTCTCTAAAATAATTTTAAATTGTAAGTCATTTTTGTTCATATAGCTTTTTCTAGCTGGCAGACTAATTCTTAAGACTTAATACTTAAGCACTTACAGGCTTCTTTGGATTTAGGAGTTATGTTCGGAAGGCTTGAGATGCTGCATCAATTAAAAATAAGGATTTTAATTGATTATCCATTTAAACAGATCTGAAAAATGCGACGCACAAATAAAAATTTTAAAAGAAAAATAGTTTATTTAATAACTTGATTAATATAGATTGAGATTAAATTTCATAAGTTAATATAATATTGTATCTAGATTCAGTTATAGAACAATTCGAGTTTATGCATACAGTCTAGATATAATATTAGAATAAGTTGTATTATCTCATATAAAAATATAACCTATAAACTCTTATTTTCTCCCTTAACATATAATCATTTTTCTTCAATTATTCATTATTACTTTTAACTTCATAAATGTCAGAGCTCAGCTCCCAGTCGTTTTATTTAGAACCTTCACGACTAAATCAAACTGCTCCTCTTCCTATAAGCGAAATCTACAAAACAATCAAAGGCTCTAACGATGATTGAGGTGTTGAAGGCTACCAAGTTCCTAAAAAATGTGCAGTTTATATTACAAAAGAAATAAAAGTCCCCAATGCTAAGAAACGAGACATGTTCTATGATATCAGCAAAAAAGAAAAGGAGCCATCTCCTATTACATATGCCCCAAGTAATGAGCAAGTGCTTAAACGCTACTGGGATAAAGCAACAGGAAGATTTAGGAAAGCTCAAAGGAAAACTGTTATTGATGAAGTCATGAAGCTGAGCCCAAGAGTTCCAGGACCTGGAACATATCATGTTATTGAAAGAGGACAGTCAGAAAAACCAAAAAACAAGATCCCACTAGGCATTATGGAGTAAAATTTATATAGCAAAGCACAAGGGTTGTCATTTTTAAGCAACACTGAATTTTATGCTGAAGAATCACCTGGCAGTGGAAGATATTTTGAAAAAGAAGAAGATAGAGAAAAAGCTGTAAATAATATTTAGTATACCAAAAGAGAAACAAAATCACCTGTGTTTAAGTATTATCCTGGAAAACCTGAGAAAAAGATGGAAAAGCAAGAAGTAGGACCTGGATATTTAAAAAATTTAGAAAATTCTGTGAAAAGGTCATCAACTATGAGAAGATCTCCAAATGCATTATTTCCCAAATCAAACCCTCCAAATGCTATCCATCGTAGAGCAGCCACAACAAAGTTCGTGCCTGGAGTGGGTGCTTACAAAGATGTAGAAAAAGCTTATACAGGCCATATCGTGAAGAGAAAAGAAAGAATTCCTTTCATCTCTCCATATAAATTCACAAGATTTAGTGACGCAGAAGCCAAAAATCATAATTGGGTGCCTGGTCCTGGATCTTATGAAATCATGCCTCCAATGAGGAAAAAATAAATTTTTAAATTTAAATTTTAGAAAGCACTTATTTATAAATCATCAATTTTCCCTCGTCTTGAAAACTTCTTTCTTGGGCCCCCAGTTTCCACCCTATATCTAATTTCTCTTTTCTTTTTTGTGTATTTAAAATCTATTTCTATATCTTTAGGACTATTAAGCCCCTCGATCAGCACAGGCACCAGCTGGCCAAACTTAGACTGCTTTGGTTGACTTGTATGAGAAATTTCTGTTGCTTCTTCATCTGAAATTCATTGCATGCAGTGATTATAAGCTCTCTCTAGTAATTTATTTCTTAAATCTACCGCATCTAAATGAGGCTTTAGAGCTACAGCTCTTTCTAATTCATCAAATTTTTGTTTTTGAAGTCAAATTGCAAGGGAGTAGCAGGAGTTTTCTTTTAGTTCTTCTAAGCTAAATTCTGTAATTGCTAGGGTAATTAAAGCGAAAAATAGGGTTTTTTGTAGTTGCATATTATTTTTTATCAAGAATTTTGCTACTTAAATTAATCTAAAATGGAGTCAAGCGGGAAATTATTATTTATAGGCCCTGTTGGGGTAACACATGGAGAAATCGTAACTTTACAGCTTCCAAGAAATCAAATGCCTTTCCTTTTGACTGACAACTCGATTTACTCTGTTCAAAAATCATCATTTTTTGGTTCTTGTGTGATTGGAAAAACTATAAATAACTCCACTGAAGTGTTTATAATAACACCATTTGATCCAATTTTCCTTTTATTGCCAGTTTTAAATCAAATTTATTCATTTCGTGCTTATGAAGAAATTTTGAGAGATTCTAATCTTTCTGCTCTCATAGGAAAAAGCGAAATTCTTGCCAAAGTTACAAAGTTTTGTGAGTGCAAAGACCATCAGGGTCAGCTTTATGTTAGGACAACTGAAGAAAAAATCAATGAATGGCTTCAAATGAAATTTGAGGCGCTAGTAAAAGAAATTTCTACCAAAGTCCCATGGGCTATGAGTATGCAAGGGCAGAATCCTAATGCAACAAAAACTGCTTTAGGAATTTTATATGAGTTATTAAATGATGATTTTTTTATGAGGCTGAGCAGTGGCTTCACTATCAGAGAAATTTTGATAGCAGGTAAACCGCAACCTTTGAGAAGGCAAAATAATGAAATTGAAAACTTTAAACCTCATCAGCACTCGAACAAAAAGAAACCACAGCCTCCTAAAAAAGTAGTAAGCCTTCCAAAAGGCCAATTAACGCTGAGTTTTGCGAAAGCAAAATAATAATCACTAATTAATATTTTCAGGATATATAATCATTGTCTATACCTTTTATAACCTTTCTTCATTTCTATTTAAATTATAAATAATTTTAATAGATCAGCCCAAGAATATTACAAATTTTATTCAGTTACTAGCAAAAATCATCCTATAAGGACTAAAATAAACTCATTTTAAACTTAACCAATCAAAAACTTAACGGAAATTACGTAAAATGCAAACGAGTAATTTTGATATAAAATTAAAAGGGTAAATGCTAAATCAAACAGTAAATGATTTGTGGGCATGTGATCTTTTCTACTCAACCGAAGTATTTCCTTCTCCTCCTAGAAAAGATACTGAAAATGAAGTATCGTCAGGATCTATAAGCAGATACAGTAACTCTCGATCTCCGAATGAACCTCTTAATCTTTCTGGTAGAAGCCCATTAAGGAATTTAGCGCAGTCTACAAATGGGAGACTTTATATTGCAAATGATCCTGTAATTAGAAGACTCAACTTTCAATAAAATCTGCATAATTATACATTTAAACTAATACTTTTGAATTAAGTATTTAAATTTAAACTGCTGCAAATAAATTGGGTATAATAAGGAAACATTTCTTGAAGAATTCTTAAGCTTTCTATACTCTAAATAAAATTATCCTTATGATAAATAATGGCTTTATCTAAACCTCTTAATTTAGTTAAAAGCTCAGATGCTTGCAAGCATATGTAATTTCAACGTAGAGAAAGCGTTCAATTTGGATTACCTTCATGTGTGGAAACAGAAAAATCATCTGTAGTTGAAATCATTAATAAACAGCTGTACACAGAAAATCATTTAGCTCCTTATCCTTATGGCCCACTCGACATTCATTTAGGAACTTCAGAAAAATCACAAGTATGTGAAACATGTAAACAAAAACTCATATTTTGCCCTGGACATTGTGGATACATAAAATTGCACCTTCCTATTTTTCACATCGGATACTTTCGGCATACCCTTACGATTTTACAAATAATTTGCAAAAAATGTTCCAGACTGCTTGTGCCTTCTGAAGATTTTTTACAAAAATGACTAATAGTGACAAGAACTCGAAAAATGGATATAATTCAAAGGGAAAATGTATTTAAAAGTATTATTAAAGCATGCAAAAAGCAAAAGCTTTGTTTATATTGTAGTGAAATCAATGGAAATGTAAAGAAAAATGGTTTAAAAATTATCCATGAGAAATATGGGGATGAGACGCAGTATGTAATTGATGATTTAAGTTATATGATATCTAAACATAAAGAGATAAAAGACCAAATAGCCAGTAAGGTGACTTTCGAAATAAACGCAGTTGAAGCTTTGGAATTATTTCAAAAAATCCATCCAGATGATGTAAATCTTCTTGGTATGAATTCTGAAGTTTCTCACCCAAAAGATTTGATAATCACACACATTTTAGTTCCACCTGTCTGCATTAGGCCTTCTGTGCAAGTTTCTCAAGGAGTTACCAATGAAGACGATTTGACAGTCAAGCTTCAAGAAATCATCAATTTAAATTCACTTATAAAAAACACACTGGATGAAGGAAAACCCTTAAATAAGGTAATAGAAGAATGGGAATATTTGCAGGCAATTTTCGCACAATACATAAACAGCGAAGCATCTGGCTTACCTCCATCTATTACTATGGGAAAACCTATTAGAGCTCTCTGTCAAAGACTTAAAGGAAAGCATGGGAGATTCAGAGGAAACTTATCAGGCAAAAGAGTCGATTTTTCAGGAAGAACTGTCATATCTCCTGATCCAAATTTGAGCATAGAAGAGGTTGCAGTCCCAGAGCTGATGGCAAAAGTTTTGACTTTTCCTGAAAAAGTTCTTCCATACAACATTGAATATCTAAGGAAATTGATTATGAGAGGCCCATTTTTGCACCCAGGTGCCAATAGCGTTCAATTTATGCATAATAATGAAAAAATCTTACTCCAGTATGGCAAGAAAAATGAATTAGCTGCAGCACTTCAAGTTGGAGACATTGTAGAACGGCACTTAGCAACTGGCGATTATGTGTTATTTAACAGACAGCCATCGCTGCACAGAATTTCTATCATGGCACATAGAGTAAAAGTGATGAAAAATAGAACACTAAGATTTAATGAAAGTGTATGCACACCTTATAATGCAGATTTTGATGGTGATGAAATGAACATTCATCTACCTCAAACATATGAAGCTCAGGCTGAAATAAAAGAATTGATGAATGTTAGTGGAAATATTCTGACCCCTAAAAGCGGAGAGCCTGTAATAGCTCCTACACAAGATTTCTTAACCTGCGCCTTTTTGTTGACGCAGAAAAATGTATTTTATGATAGATCGACATTCTTTAAATATATTTCATATTTTTCTGATGGAAATCAAAGAATTGATATCCCCAAGCCTACAATATGAAAACCTAGAGAGCTTTGGACAGGCAAGCAGCTATTTTCAGTCTTGCTAAAGCCCAACAAATCAGGAAAACTCATCAATCTAGAAGTAAAAGAAAGAAATTACTCATCAGGCGAATGTATGTGTCCTAAAGATGGCTGGGTTATTATAAGAAATTCTGACCTTCTATGTGGGAATATTTGCAAAACAACTATTGGCTCTGGCTCAAAAGGAGGAGTTGTATTCGCATTAGTAAGGGAATATTCTCCAACTGAAGCAGCGAAGTTCATGAGTCGAATGGCAAAATTAAGCTCACGATGGACTATGGAGCGAGGCATCACATTTGGAATTTCTGATGTAACGCCATCAGATGAACTTTTATCAGCTAAAAAGAGCATAATCCAAGCTGGGATTGAAGAATGCAAAAACCAAATTGAGCTGTGGAAAATGGGTAAGCTTCAATTAAAGCCTGGCTGCAATGCTGAGCAGACGCTAGAAAGCGTATCCAACGGGAAATTGTCACAGATTAGAGATAAACTAGGAGAAATCCTGAAAAATGGGCTGAATATTTTTAATTACCCATATGTGATGGCTATTAGTGGCTCGAAAGGGTCAAATATTAATCTTTCACAAATGATAGCTTGTGTCGGGCAGCAAACAGTTTCTGGACATAGAATTCCTGATGGATTTTGGGGAAGAACACTGCCTCATTTTAGTAAAGGAGATAGAACACCTCAAGCTAAAGGTTTCGTTTCAAATTCTTTTTATTCAGGGATGACACCAAGTGAATTTTATTTTCATACCATGGGAGGTCGAGAAGGGCTAATTGATACGGCTGTAAAAACTGCAGAAACAGGATATATGCAAAGAAGACTAATGAAAAGCTTAGAGGATATGTCAATTAAATATGATTATAGTGTAAGAACTTCCACAAATGAAGTCGCACAATTTCTATATGGAGATGATGGGTTAGAGCCTATGAAGATGGAAGATGATGAAAAGCCTATAAATTTTTCAAGGTATTATGAGCACATAAAAGCGACTGTAAAAAGAGAAAAAATTTCATTAACTCCATATGAAATTTTAAACATTTCTTATCATGAAATTAAGAAAAGGAGAGAATCAAAAATAGAAGGGCAAGAAGGATTTTTGAACGATATCACAAATTTCTTGGAAAATACAGCGAAAAAGATTGCTGACACAAGAGAACTAGTAGGTCTTAAGAGATGTGATTCACAAGATCAAGAAAGAAATGTAGAAGATAACACAGAAAAATCTATATCAAATTTAATTAATTTATCAGAGTTCCAACTGAAAACTTTTATAGCAAGATGCTGGGAGAAATACTCAAAAGCAAAAATAACGCCAGGAGAAGCAGTAGGTGCTGTAGCAGCTCAGTCTATTGGAGAGCCAGGCACCCAAATGACATTGAAAACTTTTCACTTTGCTGGTGTAGCTTCAATGAATATCACCTTAGGAGTTCCTCGAATAAAAGAAATTATTAATGCTGTAAAAGAAATTAGCACCCCAATTATATCAGTAAACCTTCTCAAAGAAAACAATAATGTTGTATCAGCAAGAATAGTTAAAGGAAAGCTAGAAAAAACCTTACTAGGAGATATAGCATTATACATTAAAGAAGTTTTCACACCTCGAGGTTGTTATTTAAGCATAAAAATCGATACCATTACAACAGACTCTTTACGCCTTGAAATTGACGCAGAAAAAGTAAAGCAAGCCATTTTGCATCATGGTAGACTTAAGCTTAAAGACAAGCACATCATAGTAATGAGATCAGACAAATTACGTGTAAACTCATACGAGACTTCCCGAGATAAAATGTATTTCTCTTTACAAGAATTAAAAACCAAGCTTCCTCATGTAATGATTAGCGGAATCCCCACAATTCAAAGAGCTGTCATCAGTGCTGATGAAAAAAATAAGAATTTTAATTTAATCATCGAAGGGTATGGCTTGCATGAGGTAATGCAAACACAAGGGGTTGATTTCAGGAAATGTAAAACTAACCATGTGATGGAAAGCGAAGTAATTTTGGGTATTGAAGCTGCGAGAAATACTATTATTGGAGAAATTAAATATACGCTAAAAGAGCATGGAATTTATGTAGACCCTAGGCATATTGCCTTAGTAGCTGATGTTATGACATTTAAAGGTCAAGTACTAGGGATTACAAGGTTTGGGGTTTCGAAAATGAGGGATTCTACACTTATGCTTGCATCATTTGAAAAAACTGCAGATCATTTATTCGATGCAGCTTATAGGGGAAGCTTAGATCCTATACAAGGAGTGTCTGAAAGAATTATCATGGGAAAGCCTGTATCGTTGGGAACAGGAATATGCGACTTAATTTATAAGCCAGAAAATCCTCTTTCAAGGGTTCCAAGAAAAAGAAAGCCACTAATTTTAGGTTAAGAGCGTAATAAACAAATTTAAGCAAAATTCTTTTAAATCATAAATTTTATATATAAATGACAGAATTATAAATGTCCAGAGAAATTGCTCTAAAGCTAGATCAAGAGCGACTTATAATCGAGCAAGAAATCAAAGCAATCGTAGACTATTTAACTGCCCCAGGGATGCCAGGAATAGATGGCCCATTGGTAGATGCAGAGCAATTCCCAATTCCTGGTCTTGACCATTATCGAATTAGAGAAGCTCGTCAAAGATTTAACAGGCTAAACAATGACTACAAAGAAATCATGAAGAGAATAGAACAAGAGCTCGAAAATTATTTTCAAAGTGTGCAGAGCGAAGAGCATAATGGAAATAGTTCCTCTCATAATCAAGTCCCTGTAGAAATTGGGATTCCAAGCTCAGCACTGCCTCATGCTTTTGCCACTATTTCTGAAGTCACTGAAGGAAGCCCTGCTATGCAAGCAGGATTGAAACAGGAAGACAAAATCGTGAAGTTTGGAGACATTGATTATAGGAATCACAATAATTTGCAAGGACTTGTCCAGTATATAGTTTCACATGAAAACCAAGAAATCAATGTTTTTATTGTTCGTAAAAACGCGATTAATAGAGAAACTGAGTTAAGCTTGAAGATCACACCAAGGAGATGGGAAGGGAATGGAATTTTAGGCTGCAGATTTGTCCCAACTACAAATTAATAATGAAATTATTTTATATGCATTCTTCTGTAAGAAGTCCTTGATATCTGTCCATACCTTCTAGTCTGCCATCATAAACTCTTAAAAATCCAGTTCCCGCTAATATTTTGTCAAAGTCTGCACCATAATTTAAAGCATACTCCAAATCCAGCGTATCTTTTATTAGTTTGCTTTGAATTCTTCCTTTTTCTTCTGTCGTAGCCATCATAGCGGGACTTCTATTTACTTCTAAAAACCACAAGTGCAATTTAGAGTCAAACATAAAATCAACTCCGTATAGTTCAAATACCCCTGGGTGCCATAAAAACTTTTCTATATTCATTCTGACCAGGTGCAGCATTTTTAATTTCATTGTAGGCCTGACATAATCATTTATCCAATCCCCTTCTACAATCCCTTGCTCTTGCATATAACTTAAAAACTGCTGAAAAGTCCACATTTGATCTTTCATTACTTCTTCATATTGGTCTTCCGATGCATTTATTTTATCTAGATAATCCTTGACTAATGCTGTATTTGTTATATGGACGTTAGATTCTGTAGATGTTTGGTCGTATGCATTCATAGAAACTCTTAAAAAGCCATCATGGTATAAAATGATTAAAGGATCTAAACTTGCTATAAGCATGTAAACTCTGAAATCAAATTTTCTGCCTTTAACTAGCAATGGATCAGGAATATATTTCTGCACAATGTATTTTTCTTCTTTTATCCCACACAACTCTCCATTATTATAATTTTCCATCAGTTTTGAAATGGTTTTCCTATTCAGAATTTCTACACCTTCTGCATTATGACTTCCTCTTGCTTTCTTCTTAATCCATTTCACTACATCAGGGCTATTATCACTTTTCAAAAAATCCATTACTTCCAAGCATTGCTCTTTGTTGCTTAAATCCAGTGTATAAGGCATAAACTTTCAAGGATCAAAACAATGTGGCCTATCCATATAATATTCCCCATAATTTTTATTATTTTGTGCTTCTTCATCTTTATTTACCATATGTTCATGTCCTGGTATATGGTTATACCTCTGACCAGGACACAAAAAATGGACCCCAATTTTATGAAAAAGATGAAAATCCATTGATTTGTGGAAAAACATGGTAATATCAGCTGGCAAATGCGTTAAAGGTAATTCTCTTAATGACCCTAAAGTATACTCAGGAAGTGCTAAATACCCTGTTTCTCTAATTACATCTTTTACTAAATTATTTGAATAGTAATCTGAATAAGCAACACGAGATACTTTATTTGGCAATCCTAATTGGTCAAAATTAACAGGGCGGTTTTTCTGATATTCTTCGAATTTCTTACAATACGAGTCTTCGTCTATTATTTTGTGATCGTTTATATAGAAAGTTGAACGACCTAAGTACTCATCTCAAGCTGGCGATAGTAAATAGGGCAGCTTTTGGGCATTTTCATATCGGATTTTTGTGGAGGAAAACGAAGAGAATAAGGATCGCTGGAGAGGAAGGTTAGGAGAATAGATGTAGCAGAGTATAAAACTTGTGAGAAGGATAAAGGATGCAATGTGCTTTAAAGTTATCATTTTTATTTATGACCAGAAGTAACGGATATTAATATAATTAAATTAGTATTATTCAGAATATTAAATTGCTATAAATATAAAAGCAACTCTCATTTTATATTAGATTTCAATTTCTTTACTAAAACATGAGCTAAGTATATTTTTATTAAAATGGTTAGTTTTTAGCTATCTTTGAACTCTGGCTTCTTTTTGTTTAAAAATGAGCTCATCCCTTCTCTTCTATCAAAGTAAGCGAAAGTTGAATGGAACATTCTTCTCTCATATAAAAGCCCACTTGCTAGCGTCGTCTCGAACGATTGATTAACACACTCTTTTGCCATCATAACCATCGGTAATGAAAACCCAGCGATTTTCTTAGCCACATTCATAGCTTCTTCTACCAAATTATCCTCAGCCACAACTCTTGAAACAAGTCCTCTCTGCTGAGCTTCTTGTGCTCCCATAAAATCTCCAGTCAAAACAAGTTCCATTGCCCTTGATTTTCCAATTGCTTTTACCAGCCTTTGTGTGCCTCCAGCACCAGGAATGGTCCCAAGCTTAATCTCAGGTTGTCCAAACTGTGCTTTATCCCCAGCCAAAATAATATCACACATCATAGCAAGCTCACAGCCGCCTCCTAGCGCATACCCATTAACAGCTGCAATTGTAGGTTTTCTTGTGGCAGCTACGTTGAACCAATTAGTTAAATAATTTTGGGCGAAATTTTCTTGGTAGGTCCTTTCTTCCATTTCTTTGATATCAGCACCTGCTGCAAAGAATTTTTTTGTGCCTGTAATGACAATGACTCTAACTTCTGGGTCTTCATCACATTGCTTGAGTTCAGCACCTAATTCTGTGATAAGCTGAGAACATAGAGAATTCATAGCTTTTGGACGATTCAGAGTAATAAGGCAAATATTATCTTTTTTTTCGGCTTTTATCATCTCTGGAGCTGTAGAAAAATAACGAATTGCAGAGTTGACCCTTAAATTCTTGAGAGCTCGGGATAAACAAAGCATATTTACCAATAGATTATTAATAAGAAAATTTCGTATATGAAAACGTATAAGTAATTGAATGAAATTTGTAAGAATTCTCTTAGTTTTTTATAATTTCTTAAATGGAAACTCGAGGGTACAAATGGTTGCTCAAAGCTTTAGCATGGAAAAAGACACAATTAAAAGTTCTAGAAACCTATTTGGTACGCCAAGGCATTGTGGAAGCTAAAATTTATACTGATAGCTCAGGTAGAGTAAAGAGTAAAAAAAATATCGTCTCAAGTCATCTAACAATTTCTGATGCTATGAATCATTTTCTTAGCCAACATACTCAGTTAATAAGGACTTCAGGGGAAACTTTGGCGATTGTGTATCATAGAAACGGAAGACTATTTTTGAGTCGCCAATCCATAATGGATTTTATACAAAAACCGAATGGAACACCTTCAGTGTTTGCTGTGCAAAAAATGGAACCGCATATAGATGGCCAGTATGGGATTTACAGCTTAAGGATTTTTTATTTAAATCATCAATATGATACTGATTTTACTATAATCAAAGAAAAATCTAGGATAAAAGTCAAGGATAAAGTTTCTTTTCAACAAATTAAAGATATTGGAATTGTTATACTTAGGACTATAGAAGAGATTGAGAGGAAAAGGCTTTTATCACTGGATTTAGAATTTATTAAAGATGACAATGGAAATTTTTGACTAGCATACTGTTCTGATTGTAAAGTTATTGACCCAGAAATCTGTTTGACAAAAGATTTTAGCTCTTTAAAAGACATTGAAGAGTCTGCTATAAGCAAAAACTATTCAAATAATTTTACATCAGCTGATGAAACAAAAGAAAAAATCCCTGAAAATAAATATGTGCTGAAAAGAGGACAGCTAAGAAATATTGATAGTAAGCTTTCATCTCCTATTAGAGTGGTTTCACCTAGAGATTCAAGTGATGAAGAAGTTCCAGCAAGTCCCAAAAAGGTAGTATGGTCGAAATTTCAGCAAACTTTAAAGGCAAAGATATTGGCTGCAGCAGTTATAACAAATCTCGCTAAAAAAGTAAGGGAGAAAAAAAAAGCTTTAACCTCAAGAAGGAAAAAATACATACGAAAAACCGATCACAGCATTTTCAATAAAATCATCAAAAGTAGCATAAACGAAACCCAAGAAACCTCGCAAGACGAATTAACAGTCAACTCCAATTTTTTAGAACTTGCATCAAAAACACAAATAAAAAATAGGTATAAAGGGCCAAACTTTAAAATAGGCTTTGAATTTGAAGAAGCTGATATTAAAAAAGAAAAACAAAGGATTTTAGCTGCGGTAAAAGAAAATCCTCAAAATCGATCATTAGGTAGAGTTAATCAAAGAGAATTGTTTTGGGATCAAGATATTACTCCTAGAGAAAAAAATACAAAAAGCCTTGATGAAAATGGATACTTGAATCCTAAAAAATTCCAGAGTAGCATGACAATGAGAGGTAGCATGAAATCTTGCCAATCCTATAATGAATTGGTAACAAGCTCTGCAAATACACCCTCAGTATTAGGTAAAGCGCTGAAATCAACAATGAATAGGGTAATAATTAAATCACCAAGCTATGAAGCAATTAAAAGCCAGCAAGTCTATCATTATTAGAGGCGACTGTGTTGCCATGAGTTTATTAATAGAATTTAAATTTAACAACTTATTTTTGCTTATATAAATGAATATCGATCTAGCATCAACATGGAGTAGGCTTGAAACTGCTATTGGCAGCGAGGCAATTCTTAGAGAAACTCCACAAAAAACACCAATCCGACCTAAAACTGGAAGACCGAGAACTGGGTCAGGATCTATACGAAAAAATAGTTCTTTAGTATTTAGCAGCTTGACAAGCCCAAAATCTCAATTTTCGCAAACTGTCAGAGTAAGGCCTTTAACTGCTAAATCAACTCGATATTTTAAATCATATGAAGCTTTAAGATTAGAAGGTTTTACTTTAAATGATATAAAGAAAATCTATCAAGCTAAGTGCAATGACATAAATATCCCTGTATTAGCCGATCAAGAAATGAGATTTATCTCATACTGTGAAAAAAACTTTAAAAACCGAATTATAGATCTCCGAGATAACGGAATTGGACCCTTAAGTGCTCATGTACTAGGCTCAGTTTTAAAACATGATGAAAGCTATTGTCAACTGCTATTAGGCAAGAATGTTATTGGAGATAAAGGTGCAATCGTTTTAGGCAATTCCCTACAGAGAAATTTATCAATCATACATATAGATATAAGTAGCAATGATATCAATCCTGAAGGTGCCAAATCATTTTTTGACTCTATTACCAACCACCCTACAATTATCAGTCTAAATATTTCATCTTCTGAAGGGCTACATAGAAATAGGATTGGAAATACTGGCTCTGAGCCTTTGAGAAATCTGCTTAAACAAAATAAATCATTGGCATTTTTAAATGTATCAAGAACTGCATTAGGACCAGAAGGAACTGAGTTTATAATAGAAGGACTGCAAAATAATGAGTCTTTATTGTCATTAGATATATCAAATAATATGCTCACTGCTAAAAGTATTGAAAATTTGTGTTTCTCCCTTGTAACAAGCAAAGTCATAGAACTGAATTTGTCCGGAAATAACCTGGGAAGCCCAGGTTGTGAATACTTGCAGACAATGCTATGTGGAGGGCTATCTATGGCTTGCTGTTTAGAAAAGTTAGATGTGTCTTACAATGAAATTAATTTTAAAGGTCTAGCAAAGCTTGCAACTGGCTTAAGAAACAACACAATTTTGAGAACTCTGAGCTTAGAAGGAAACCCATTGTGTGGGAATTCTTCAACGGGGGTATTTACTCTTATAGCTGGAAATGTAGCGATCCAAAATTTAAATTTGAATAGTTGCCAGTTAGGTGACGAAGGGGTAAATAAATTAAGTGAAGCTTTAGACAGCAATAAAGTTCTCTTAAAATTATTTTTAGCTTCAAATGATATTGATGACAATGGTGGACTCATAATAGCTGACGGCTTAGAAAAGAACTACACACTAAAGCAAATTGACCTTTCCAACAACCGAATCCGCAGAAAAGGGGGAATTGCTCTGGCGAATGCAATAAAAATAAATCAGACACTTGAAAACTTGAATTTAAAAGAAAATAATATAAAAGATGACGCTGGACAGCTATTCTCAGAGCTATCTCGAGTAAAGCAAAACATTCTTAAACTTTCTCTAGATTTAAACCCTATAGGTTTTAAATATCTTCAAGACATAGAATGCAATGTCAAAAAAAATCGAAAAATTTTTAAACAAGGAGTTGCTCCAAAATTAAAAGAAAAAATAAAGAGATTGACGCTTTCTGATGCACAAATTGACCAGATAAAAGAAGTGATTGAAATAAAAAAAAGGGAAAGAGATGATATTAACACGGGACTAGAAAAGCAAACGCAAAGATACAATAGAATTGAACAAGAAGAAAAATCCAAAATTGACAGCTTATATACAGAACTAGAAGAAAACCGAAACATTAATGTGAAGCTCAGTGAAGAGCTAGAAAATCTACAATTTGAAACGGTCAATGTAAAAAGGAGAGGCGATAAAGAAATCCAAGAATTAAATGATTTGCTAGCATATGTTGTTGCTGACATAAAAAAGCTAGAAAAACAACGTAAATTATAGTTAGGCCAAAGCTCAAGAGAAGATTTTGCATTAAGAAGAGGCCAATTTGAAACTATGAGTGGGCAGCTCAAAGAAAGTCAGCAAGTTGCTGATATTGCGAAAAAAAGCGCACAAGGATCTTATGATAATATGATGAAAAAGTTGAATGCAATGAAAGAGCAGCTTCGAAAATTGAAAAATCCTAACGAAGTGCTTGAAGAAATTAAAGTTCCAAAATTAGAGGAAAAGCCAGCCTCCAAAACTCCCATTAGTGCAAACCCTTCCAAAACTCCTAGCGGCTCAAAACCTAAAAAAGAAAAACCTGCTTTTAAGCCTACAAGTGGCACAAAGCAATCACCTAAGAAAATCCGTCCAAAAACTGCGAAATAATTTACAATTTTATCATATAATTAACCATATGTTTATATTCTAATCCACTCTAATAATAGACTCAGCAAACACATCCTGAATATTTTTCAAAAGCATATTTCTCATACCATCATCATCGCTTTCTATTGTAAAACTCACAATTTCTAAATCTCCTCCTCCACTCTCTATCATCCCAGTTTTAATGATTTTGACTAATTCTACTAAATTTTTATTAGCCTCTGTTTCTGTCCATTCGGGAATTGGGATAATTAAATGCTTAACTCCTTGCAAATTTGCATATATAATCACATCTTTAACTATACCTATTCTATTTTCTGGGATATGAAAAGCTCCTTCAATACCTTTTATATTAGAATGCTTGGTGAAAATAATTTGTTCTCCATTAGAAGAAGACTCAGCGTTATTTATTTGATAGCGAATTGGGTCGAAATGAAGCTCAGGCTTTTCTTCACTACAACGTATAAGTTCAGGGACAATATGTATATGCGAATCTTGATAAGAGTAGGGAAGGACTAATGCAGAAATGTATCTTTTATAGACGTTTCCTGGGTGGGATATATGACTTGATGATTCTTCTATATCTGAAGCACTTTCTGATTCTTGTGATAGGGGGTTTTCAAAATAAGGACTATTTTTTATTGGAATTATCGGTACATCACAAATGTCGTCAGACTCAGCAACACCTAAAATAAATTTTCTTTTGGCTTGAGCGCCAATACTTACAGTAATTTCATGAGAAAAAGGCTTGGAATTGGGTACTTCTAGCTGAAGTAATGGATCACTTGGAGTATTTTTGCTGAGCTCAGCAATTTCAACATATTTCCAAAATTCTTCTTTCAAGCTTGCTTGAGTACTCAAAAACTCATTTTCGATAGTGTCAACTGCTTCTTTATGCACTAAATCAATTTCTTTATGTTCATCTTGCCCAATTCCTGCTAATTCGCTTGCATATCTATTTTCTTCATGTATCAGCAATTTTGTTCTTTTATCTGAGCTGTCTTTTAAGCATTTTCCTAGCTCTTTTTCTCTGATTAATAAGTTTGATAATGAGGAAGCATTTTCGAATAATTTTGAATATGATTTCCAATGGTAATTTTCTTGTTCATTCCCAGTCTTAGGGAAAACTCCAGGGGATGATAAGTTAGCAATAGGATTTCTCCTCTCATATAAGAATATATCACTAACTATTCTCATGATGTCTGGAAATATCGCATATGTAATTCCTTCTGATTCAAAAAGTCTGTCTAAAGCCGATTTTATATGCTCCCCTTTTTTAAAATAAATCTGCAGCTCTAGCTTAGATCCTGAAGGTCAGTAATAGTGTATTGTTATGTCTCCATCTTCTGGGACAAATTCCATAGTTTTAATATCTTTCAGATAGTCTATTAAATAAATAAAGAGATATAACCTCCTATTCTTATAAAATACTGATAATTAATTGCAAAAAATCATCTCAAAATTTCATTAATTTCAATTTTTTATGCATTAAACTTAAAATGACAGAAGACCCACAAGTTGATAGATACATTTTTGCTGTTCCAAACTCGATTTCCCTTGGAAATCTATCACGTGACAACGCAAGGCTTGAAAAATGAGAGGATATGCTATTGCGATGGGAGTACAACATAACGAGAAGAGCTGATTTCCTCAAAAAGAGAATTCGCAAAGGAATCCCAGATTGCTTAAGAGGTAGGGTTTGGTCTGAACTAGCAGAAATTGAGAGGTTTCGAACTCAATATGCAAAAGATTATTATAAAAATTTGTCAGAAACTGAATGTGAATCAATAGCAGTAAGAGATATTTTACTTGATATTAATCGAACGTTTCCTGGGCATGTTTTATTTAAAAGTAACGGAGATGGCCAAAAATCACTTTTTCGAGTTCTCAAAGCATTTTCCCTTCACGACCCTGAACTAGGATATTGTCAAGGCATGGGCTTTGTGACGGCTTTATTTTTGATGTACATGAATGAAGAGGACGCTTTCTGGCTACTAGAAGCTTTAATGAAAAAATATCACATGAGAGATTTTTATATGGTAGGTATGCCAGGAATTTACAAAGCGTTTTACAAAATTAATTCCTTATTTAAAAATTATTTGCCAGCTCTTTGGAGACACTTTATAGGACTCAATATTTACCCCTCACTTTTTGCATCATCATGGCTAATGACACTTTATGTCAATGCTTTTCCTATGGATGTAGCGCTAAGGATCCTTGATATTTTTTTTAATGAAGGATCGAAAATTATTTTTAGGGTTTATCTTTCGGTATTTAAAAATACTAAAGATGAATTGTTGAGACTTGACTGTGATGGCATATTAGATAGAATTAGAACAATCCCTGACAGTTTGATACCAGACACTGTTATTAAAAATACATTCAAAATCTCTTTAAGCAGAAAGAAATTAAAATTCCTAGAGGAAGAGTATGAAAGTAGCCCAAATTCGGAATTTATGAATTGGTAATGTAGAAAATAATTTTTTTTACCTTTAATAGTTTTAAATAATTAAAATTGGAGACTAGAATTTAATATCCTGCTCTTTCTCGGGTACTTGCTGACGTTTTTAGAAAACTCTGTAAGTAAATAATTTTCTCTAAAAATTTTAACATTTTTAGAGTAGGGAGACTTTCTATCATCATTAATACTTATTTCTCCTATTGTTGTATTTTCGTCCACAGGAGAATGACTTTCACTAATATTTTCTCTGACATCCCACGTGTTCCTTATATTTGATCGAAGATTTCCTCTAGGGTCTAGAAATGGATGTGCTGATTCTTTAATTGAGTATAAAACGTTATGAATTCTTATTTGATTTTGTTTTTCAGCTTCATCCAAAGAGTTGTCAAACTCATAGTTTGACCTGTTCATCAATGAGCTGATGCTTCTTCTGTATTTGTCTAATGAATCTAATACAATTCTCCCTTTATCATGAAAGCTTGCTCTTGGTTTTGTACCCATCATCATTAATTGCCGCTGAATCATAGTAAATTTCAACTTTACAGATGAAGATTCGTCATCTAAATTAAAACTTTGCAGCCCATATGCTAAATTTAGAAGTTCAGCTTTAAAAATTGCTTTATAAAATACTTTTTCAAAATCTTCATAAGTGATATATTTTGATTTATTATTTTGTGAAGAAACCATTATACTTCCTTCATGCTTATTTGAAACTAACCCTTTTCCAGCCATAAATTCGCCTATCTGAATATCATTGACTTTAATGTATTTCGATTTGATTTCACTCCATCATATTTTTATCATTCTTATATAATCCTCGATTACGCAATAGCACTTTGGAAGCTTTTTCATAGGATTTTCTTCTACTTCTTTATTTTTTCTTGAAAATTCATCTTCATCACGATTCATCATACTCTTTGTATGAAAATCTAAGCTTTTAATCATGATATCAAGTTTTCTATCTTCTCTGAATATACCAATAAAATTTTCCCTATATAAAACTATTTCATCCAGACTTTTTCCATCGAAACTTGTAATTAAAATCTGCATTTATATTACTTTTTCAAGCATTTCTGCCGTTTCACAGAGCCCTAAAGCTATAAGTGGGATAATTATTTCATCGGGACTTAAATGTTTATTATTATCTTCATCCAATGCCTCAAATAAGGCTTTTATGAACTCAAAAAAATCCTTATTTTCAGACCCAGGTATTATATGTCCGTGTTTTTTTATTCATATATCTCTGTCACTAGATTTTACTTTTATTTTCGCATCAACTAAATTAGGTCTATCCTTTAGCATTGGCTGACTTATCTCAATTTTAGGTCTATTTATATCATTTCTCAAGGTAAAATTTTCATGTAAATCTTTCATTCCTTCAGACATTCTATGAAAAACTTGTGTTAAAATTGTATTATCTTTCGAAGATTCCGCTTGCTCTTCTATAGAAACCAAAGCTCGGATAATATGATGGTCTATATCTAGCTTAAGCTTATGATCCTTTTTCTCAAGATTTATTGAAGTTAAGTCCATCGTTCTTGATTGCTTTGGAATTAATTTGGACTTTGAGATTCGCTTTTTTACTTGCGGCTTTGATATATGGGGTAAACGGAAAATTGGCTCAATGGAATCACTAGTAGAATTAGATTTTCTATGCCTCGGAAGAAGTTTAGGAGTTAAGACCTTTTGGCTTATCGTTGAAAAAGAATCTATATATGACTGTAGAGAGCCAACCGGTGAAGAAATCATTAATTTTTTTTATTAAGTTGCAAACAGTATTTAAACGTCATGAAATGAATTCATCAGCAACTTTTCACTTAAAATGGAGGAAATTTATTATTGATTTGATTTTGAATAAAAGCACAAATTGAGTTTTTTTCTTTTAAATTTGAATATGATATTTTCATATTTTAACACATTTTTTCAAAAAGCAATTATTGTTCGATAATAATTATTTAAAGAGTAATTGAATAGTATTTGAGGATAAATTGGATTAAATGCTTGATAAGTTGAATTAATTTCAACTTTTCAATTCTTTTTCAATTAAAAAATTAATATTTAGCTGATAAAATATAAAATGAATATAATTTTCAATTGAAAATTTAAGTAGTATTTATATATTAATATATTATTCACATTTACCTATTTTCCGAACAATGCTGAAATGTGTCCTTTGGAGTATAATGAGGGAATAGGAATTCTTTCAAATCAAATAGAGGCTGATCGTTCAAAGAATCCTGTCTCATGACACCTGAATCTTGCTTTAAAAATCCTGTGGATGAATCGCTTCTTAAGTAACTCTGGGTTGAGTCACACCTTATATAGCTTTGAATTGAGTCTGATCTATTATATGATTGCAGAGAATCTTGATGTGAAATCTGTATAGAAACTTACTAAACTCTCTGCTGGCATAGGATTCAAAAAAAGATCCCAATTAAACACCGATGGAATTTCCTCAGCAGGTTTTGGGATATTGTTTTGCTGTGCCATATAAAAATTATTCATCAATGGAGACTCAAAAATACTAGTAGTTTCTGATATCTCCTGCTGTGGGATTGGCATGGAATTGGAAATGGTTATCTCTGGTTTTGGCTTAGATTTCGGCTTAATCTGTGGGGGAGGAAGAGGGGAAGGGTTTTCCTTCTGAATTTCATAGAGAGAATAAAGAATCGATGAGCCTTCATCATCAGCTGATTTTACTTCTTTACCCTCTGGTTTAACCTCTTTTATAGCTTGCAATCTTGAAGATTTTCGCCTACATAATTTTTTACAAATTTTGCTCAACTTCTGGCTTTGCTTTTTTTCTATCCGAAGGAATCATTAAGAGGCTTACAACATCTGGCTTTTGAATCAGTTCGGAAATAGAGCCATTAATTCTTTGACTTTCAGGTACTTTTCGATTATAACGCCTCAAATTCCTTCGAATGGTGCTATAAAAATAGTTTTTTATAGCGTTTTCTGTTCTCCCTGGAAGAAAAGTGGCGATTTTCGACCAACAATTTCCATGTAGTTTTTGGCTTTCAAAAAGCGTCTTTTCCTCTTCAACCGTCCACCAACCGATTTTTATCTCAGGATCCAAGTGATTAAACCATCTTTCTCTGCATTGCTTGCCAGATCTAGATAAGGATTACTTTCCTCTGATTCCGTATCTGTCGCTTAAAGCTTTGGTAATTTGAGTTCAATGCTTAAGTCCAAACTCTTTAACAAGAGCAACAATGGCGTCGTCTGCCTACATAGATCCTACCTCTTGAGACCATAACTCTCGATCATATTTCGGCATATTTAGAGATTATTTGTATATATAAATTTTGTAACCTATTTCTTAATGATTCTTATTATGGTGAGAAAATTTATATTTCGAGTTTCACTTCGCTGTTAATAAGAATTATAATGAAAATTTATGATAATAAAGCGATGGCACATTAAAATTTAGGTAAACCATAAGAAAACAGAGTTTTTAAGAAATTGTTATTCTCTGGTCTGTGCTTTATTCAGCTTTGCAGGCTCAACTATTAAAGAAAATGGTTGAGAAATAGAATAAAGCTGTAATAAGAGCTTATCTCATATGGTATTTAGGATTAACTTTAATTAAGAAGAACGAAAATAGCCATTACAAAAATTCTACTAACCAAATAATAAAAAACAATTTTAAAAAATATTTTGTAAGAGAATTACATTTCATATATGAATTTATTTAATTCAGCCTCTAAATTTATCTGATTTAACAATTCCAATGTTGACTTTATGCAATCATCAGAACAGTCAATCATTTCCTTTTTTTCTCTGCAATCGCTTATGCATCTTGGGTATTTAGCGATAGTTTTACGAAGCTCTTTTTCAATATATCAATAGAAATCACTTATAACCTCTTGGCATTTTCGTAGGCAAGTCTCGCCAGTCGGATCTTCATTATTTACGCAGTCTTTTGCACAATTTCATGTAATTTTTTTCATTCTTGGCATAATTGCTTTGGACTTAACTTCGAAAAAGTTCTTAAAAAAATTAAGAAAGTCTGGATGTTTTCGGATTGTATCAAGATGCCTCTCAACAAAAAAGTTTTCCTCATCCATATTTATATTATGTTTAATATTTAGAAATCGGTGGGACTATATCATAGCTTCCAGGCCCAGGAACCCAAGAAGAATTTTTCTGAACTTCGTCGAGTAATGAGTTTGTTTTATACGGAATTATCACAGCTGTTCTATCACGCTTGAAAATGTGGTTTTTTGTATATGCAAGATCAATATCTTTATAATTTCCAACAGGCGGAATAGATCTTGTAAGATGGGCTCTTAAATTAACAGCGTTTGGAGTCTTACTTTTAGGTATAATGAAGCTTTGGTTACCTTCTTGTTTTTTTAATGCTTTTTCAATTCCATCATGATAGACTCCAGGTCCAAGCTTATCTTTATCTTTAGGTTTTTTAGGTAGGGTTTTAACCATTTTTGGTATTGGTGATTTGCATTCAACTAAAGAATGATTTAAATTATATTTTCCAGGATCTGGAGACTGCTGGGCACGATAAATAGTTGTTGATATAAAATTCATTTTTTCACATTTGCTGAATATAAATTACTCGAATTTTCCAAGTTGTTTTTCTCTGCAAGGCTCATCAAGCTTTGGCAGATCTTTGAAATAAAAATTGCATGCAGGGACGCTTTTACTTCTTTTTATCATTAAATCTATCTCACCTTTTCGAGGCCCATTCAGAAACTTTCCATTAGGTTTTTCTCAATATCGCCTATAGTGTTTTTCTTTGGACTCTGTATACTTTCCAGGTTCTGGGTCTTTTGCTTTTTTTTTGGCTTCTGTAAAAGTATCTTTGCGCTTCTCTAAAGGAAATTTGGAAGCTCTGACTAGGTAAAGATGGTTTTTTGGAGGAATGTACCCATCAATTCCAAAAATATTTTTATGTGAATTTATAATTGAGTACATTTCTTTTATTGGTAGAAGCTTAGGCTCTTGATTTTCTCGGGCTAAGGGGAGTTCGGAGCACGAATTTGACATTTGTTATTTCCAAATAAATTATGTTTTAAATATTTTGTAAATTTAATAATAATTAATTGTCGAAATTTTAAAACTAAGCGAAATGAGTATGGCAAAAGAGGAAAAGAGTATATTAAATCTTTCTTTCAAAAGTGTATATCAAATACAAAATATGAATCTTCTGTTTAATATGCTTGTGTCATATCTTAATCCTTTATTTCATTAATCTCATGGAAATTAGTCCAAAAATTTTAGCCTGTCCCATCAAAATGCAAGTGCATAAGCAATAACCATTAAAAATTATATATTAAAGATTGGATGATCTATTTATTCCAGCTCCCATATAAATTTTGCGTTTTGCCTTTTTTTTATGTCGTAACTTCTGAAACCATTTACTATTTGTAACCTCATTACTAAGACATTTATATATATCACGCACAGAATGTCCAGTAATAAAAAATGGGATCCTGTAAATCGAAACAAAGATATAGCATAAGCTTCTCAAGAAGCAGTTCTAAAAAACTTACACAGAACACACTTGTCTACGAAAGACAAAACACAAAACACACATCAATTGTACCCCTATCTAGCCCCGCAAAGCCTAATAGAAGGCTTTTATTAGATTATTACGCAAACGAGAGCTCGAAAATGCCAAACAAAATTAAAAAATATTACGAAGTGATTTTTGCAGAAGAAGAATTGGAGGTTCCGGAGATTGACCTTGAGCATATTTCTTTTGACTTGAAATCAATTTACAATTTTAAGCTGATTTTGAATTTCTTTCAAAATCTGAGAGTTTTAAATCTGGGCTATACAGACATGACATCAGCGGATTTAAAGCGAATATACAAATCTATCGATAGTTTAGTTCTATTGGAAACTTTATCCTTAAAAAATAACAAGATTGATCCTTCAGGAGGCGATCACTTGTCAAAAATTATAAAGCACCTATTTAATTTGAAAAATCTATATTTACACAATAATCAGCTTGGATCAGATGGCCTTGTAAAATTTTGTGAAGGGCTACAGAATTTAAATAAGCTTGAAAAGCTTACTTTGGATAATAATTATTTGCAAGATGATGCTGTTTTTAAACTTCTAGAAGCTTTAGCCAACATGAAAAACCTTACCTGCCTTGGACTGAGCGAAAATGATATAACGTCCGAAATCGGTAAAACACTTATTGAGGCTATAAATAATCTCCCGAAGCTTGCAATTCTCCGTCTTAACAACACACAATTACACCCAAAATATCTGATGATTATCGAAAACAAATTAAAACACACAGTAAATTATTAAAATATAAATAATTTTCTTTTAATTTTATTTCACTTAAAACTAATTAATATGCATAGAACCGCATACCATGATGTCATGCCAAAAACACTTTATTATAGAACAGATGGCTCTGGGCGTGACACATATATTGCGTATGACAATGGAGGAGTCTTTCAATCTACTGCGAAATTCCCTTCAAGTCAGACAGCGAAATCATTAATTAGACCAAGAAGCTCATACTCAAGACCTTCAGCGAAGTCGTTAAGATATGCTCCAGACGGCTCCGGAAGAGATAGCTATATTAAATATGGGGACGGAGGTCTCCATGCATCAAGTACACCTAAAGACTTTTTATCTACTTTTCGAGAAAGTTTAAGAAGCAATGATTGTTTTTTGACAAGGACAATTTCTGACCCATTTTCATGGGCTCAACTAACTTGGAGGGATAGCAAGACCAGAAGCATTAGTAGAGAAAAGAAAAAAAGAGTTCAAGATTGCGTTAATAGGCTTTATTATAATAAAGGAAGCCGCTAATTTAAAAAAGATCGACTTATATAAATTTACTCATTATTATTGTTTTTAATTTATATATGGATAATATTTCTATAAGTTATTATAAAAAATTGTCCTATTCTTAATGATTTTTTGGGCTCATTATATAAAATTATTCAAACAAAAAGAGCTAAAATTTATGATTTTATATATTGAATTAAAGTAAACTGCTTACATTTTAAGTGGCTAAATATAATTCAGTCATGTCTGAGCTAAAGTTTAAAGGCTTTCCTTTCCGAAAAATCAAGGAAAAAAATATCCGTTCTAAAGTCCAGCTGGAATTTATGGACACTTTACTCCAAGTAATTGCCAAGTCTCCCCACAAAATCTCCTTAAATATCCCAGAAACTATTATTTATGGTTACGGAAATCCAGAGCCTTATATGGTTTTTACAAATGACTTGGGCCATTTGATATCCGTAAAGGCATCTAAAATCAGCTTGTAATTATTATAAAGAATTCATCGTTTTTTCAAGAGATGCTACTTTTTAAAAAGAAATCCTTTTCCAATTATCGTTTTTAAGAATGATAAAGGAAATTTAATGGATTCGTGCAGCACTATGATGAGTATAAAGGAAGGAATTGAACTGTGGAAGTCAAAGGTAAAGGCAGAAGAGCCAGTTTTAATTCAAAGATATGTAGCTCCTTGTGCCATGTATATATCAAAACTAAGGGTTTTTTATTTACCTTCCAAAGGATATGTGCAATGCAAACTGATGAAAAATAAAATAAACATTAATGGCGAGATTACAAATAGCATAAGAGGAACCCCGAAAAGAAGATCTGTTATTTTTAATGAAGAAATAATGAGGCAACCATATGGGAATGATGACAAATTTTTGATTAGAAAATCTGAATTTATGCATTATGATGAAGCCGATTTCCCTGTAAATAATTCTATACATAGTCAACTGGAAGCTTTGAAAGCAATAATTGAAAAAGGAAATTTGTATGGGAAAATCAATGTCATCGAAATTCTGGCTGATTTTGTGCAGGATTATGATGAAAATTGGTATTTTATCAATATGGTCGGATTTAAGACAGAAAAAATAATTTCTGGAATTACTCCTGCATATTTTAGCGAGAAAAAACATAAAAGACCATTTATGAGGTCAAATTCTCAGCCAAAATATTCTTCACCTAAAAAATCATGAGGCCCAAAAATATTGCTAAATAATACTCAATTTATGAAATCACCAGAAATAATAATAAATAACCCTGAAAAACCTCGATCAGCAGCAAATAGTCCTGCATTTACAGACTATAGTAAAACTCCTCAAGATGCCAAGAGTGTTCCAATTGGAAAGAAAAGAAAATCCCAGAGTTTTTCAAACGTTGCTGCTGATGTCACACATAATTATAAACATAGGAAAAATAGTGTTTCAGTTTTAAGGGATGAAACGTTGAAAGATTTGACTTTTATTGCACAACATGAGAAATCATTATTTTCCTTACCTCAAAAACTAAAAAAACTGCAGAAGATCTCTCTATCGAAATCGCCTTGGAATATTGCTCTGCATAAACATTTCAATTCACAATCTTAAATTGTGTATAATTATTTTCAAAATATTGATTGATATTATACACGTAATTATAACTTAAATTATATATATTATACATATGCCTTTATTATGCAATATTAGTTGGTATATTTTTAGTAGCAAATATTGGAAAAATTTAATAATTATTACCATGGCATCAGTTTAATTAATTTATATTAATAATATCGATAAGCATGAAGCAATTATAAAAGATGCTGATGATACTGTTAAATTCAAAGACCTTTTATCTGGGGAATCAGCAGTAGTCCAGTTCAGGGAAATAAGATAAGAATCATCCAAAATATCAGGATAAACAGGATAATTATTTGTACAAATCACATATAAACTATAATTTGTTGCAGCAGTGAGGTTTCCAATTGTCAAATTTACATACTCATTAGCTGAGGCCGATACATTAACAGCTATTTCAGGACGATTATTTAAATTGTATCCATTATAAACCTGAAACGAATAAGGTGTTCCTGGATCTTTAGTCCTTGGAACTGCAATAGCATAAATTTTACCATCAACTGTAAGCTCGCTATTTATGATTATTGTATTATAAGTGCTTGCACTGAGGATACTTGGTGTTGTTGCAAAACTGCAAGGTTCCATGTAAACTTCCACCCCTGCAATACTTTGAGTAGCATCAAAATTTGTTAGCATGGAGCTGAGCTGATTTTTCTTAGAGGCTAGGAGTTTGGTCATATAAATTGGCTTCCCATAGTTATCTGATGTAGGAAGGTCTAAAATATAAAATGTCACACTTGAGCTGATTACAGTATCAAGTCTTCTATTATGATTTGTAGGGGAATCCGAATAATTTGGGTCAGTTTTTACGTTGTTTTCTTTTTCAACTACTCTATCACTATTTAGGCTTAGCAGTAAAGCTACTGCTCCTCTCGCTTTATTTATATCATCTGTAGTTAAATAAGATTGATCAAATTCAAGTTCTACTGACGCTGCTCGGTATCTTACATCAGTTTGAAAATTTAATTGAGTATAATCTGAGCTAGCAAAACCTGACAAATCTTCAGAATATATGTAAAAAGAGTATAAAGTTTGAGCTGTAAGGTCTGTGATTATAATTGTTGCATTGAGATTTGATAAAATTCTAGCCGAACCATATCCGCTTTGGGTGGTTGCATATGGGGCTGGACCTCCTTTTCTCACTTCATCAAATGTAGGAGGAATAGTTCCTCTTAAGGCCCATGAGTAATAGAGTTGGCATATCCTGCTAGCAATCACAAAAACAGAAGCAGAAGTTCTATTTGTAGATAATAGAATAGCATTATATATAAGAGATGATCCACTTTGAGCGTAAACACTAGTTTGTAGGGTTGTCTTTTGAAGATAGAAAGAATCTTTATTAGTTCCATTAACTGAGATACTTATATAACCATATGGTGCTATAACGCTACCACTAACTGATACCGTGAAGTTCGACAATATTTCTCCATCTGTAAAAGTCAAAGAATCAGTTGAAATACTTACCCCGTTAAATTCATAAAGATCTAAATTCACCGTCAAATCAGTATCAGGCGCATTACTTAGTTGCACCAATACAGGTAAAGATGCACCTCCTACAGGGATCGGAACAATATCTTCAATAGAAATATTTGCTAAAGGACTACTCGTGACATTAAAATAGGTCTGTAAAAGAGGGGTATAATAAGGAGGGGTTATTTCACCATTAGTAGTCCATTTGATGCTATATCTTCCTTCTACTATAGAAGGTGGAACACTTATCCTGAACGTCTTATAAATTTCACCAATCTGCACATCAATTCTTCCAGGGATAAAAGAAAATCCATCACAAGAAGGAATCAATGTTAAATTTAATGCAGCTGGGTAGCTAAATGAAACAGGGATAAAAGTAGACATAGTCCCTAAAGTAACCTGAAAATCTTTATTGTTATTTACTATAATCAAAGGGCCATTATAGTAGAAATTAAACCTACTTGGGTTTAAATTTGGATATGACCTATCAACTATAATCGAATTCCCCCCGTCAAAGGTCTCAACTGTTATTTGCCCAGCTAGCCCAGCAAAATTGGGGTTTGGGACATCATCATGATAAAGCATTAAAAATCCTGAATATTTTGTCGTCTGAGCATTCGCAATCATAACATCATAATACAAATTGCAATCTGGGACGCCAAGTGCCCAATATGAGCTTGATCTGCAATTAACTGAAGCTTGTGATAAGTCATAATCTTTAGGGTACCTCACCCATATAGCTCCTCCATTTTCAGTGGTTGGGATATAATTGGCAGTCGTCATATTAAAGGTGTAATAGCTTACAAATCTAGCATATGGGTACAGAGTTGTGGTATGAACCACATCATTATACCCAGGAGCAGCTGATAAACTAAGTTTCCCTGAATATTCATTAAGCTCTTGGTAAGAGTCATCTGTAATGACCCCGATCCAAAATTCACCAGTTTGAGTTGAGGAATGGTAATTCGGATTTATGATGCCATAGATTGATAAAGAAATCTGGCATGTCGAACAAGATGGGAAATACTCAAAACCTGTTATAGACATCACATATGAATGCGAATTTGCGCAACTTAAAACTCCATTAAGCCCAGTACTATAACACTTGAAGCTGTCTCCAAGTCTTTTATCATAATCTACCGGAAATGTAATTCTTATTTCAGCATCAGCCGAAATATCAATATTAGGGGTAAAAACAAAAGTGTAAGTTGCAATTTCGCCTTCATTTTGTGGGTAAAAAGTAATTTCGTTTACATTTAATGTTGGAGCTTGAGAAGTTGTATTAACAATGACACTTTCAGTTACGCTGGAGTCTGTTGTTTGCAATACTACTCCATCATATATAGTTTTTATAGTAAAAGGGTCACTTTTAGACTGGAAAAAATTTCTTATCCCAGTGATTGATAATACAATTTGATACGCGAGTGCGTCTTGAGACATTGTCACTAAAATTGATGACCCGTATCCTTTGCAAGTCTCATAATAAATAACCTCTCCCCTCATACGACATATAGGCTTTTCTGGAAGAACACCAAAATTGGCCAAAGGAAAGTCAATTTCAATTAGCCCACCTGCCCAAAGCTTATATGAAGGACTAAACGTAAACGTATAAACAGCAGTTGCATTAGCATTAGTAGGACTATTTTCAATATTTACATAAGAAATTGTCTCTGGGGTCCATGCATTGGGTAAATAAATAACATCAGATACAGTATATTGATCAATTACTCTTCCAGCCGAGTTATAAGTAATAAACTGAAATCCCGTAATGCTTGAAACTGCTGGATTTTTTACTCCGATCACCTTAGCGATAATAAATTTAAATGATCCAACAAATCCAAAGTTATAAAAAGTCAATTCATTTCCCGAAATGATGCACGGAGTTTCTACGTCAGGAACTGAGTACCAAAATGTGCATGTTGGTTGAGGGTCTGAACTCGATATAGAAAATGACGAGGGAAAAGTGATAGAAAATTGACCCCCAGATGGAATATTGTGCTGCATCATCATATTGAACTCATAAGTTGTGGCAACATAGCCTTGCCCATATTGGTGAGGGATAATTAGATAGTTGTACACAGTCCCTGAACTAAGTCATGGAAGTGTTGACGAAAACGTGATGTACTGAATTATTGAAGAGCTTCCTATTGTATACGCATAAATTGCATCTGAACTTGTGGATACTGAATCAGGGTTTACTAATCCTGATATTACAATACTCCTCGTACCTGCTACTAAAGAAGCTGTTAAATAAATTAATATCATATCTATTTTAGGATAGCAAGCGCAATTATATGAGGTGCCGCCTACTTGGCAAGTAATGCTTGTTGAATAATAGCAGTATCCTTTGTCATGAGTAGGGTTAAATCTTAACAAAATATAAGGATTTGTTGCACCTGTAGCACTTGTTGTGGTGAATGAGCTTATAGTCAAGGAATTAGTCGCGTTTACAGTAGAGTTTGAATTTGTATATGTGACTGATATAGAATTGGAAACTGGGGCAGTGTTTCCTGTTGTTAAGGTGACGCTGCCAGCTTCTAAGTTGTATCGTATACGGTTGCTATTTTGGTAAGTTGTAACTACAATTGTAGGAGCATTTGCTGTTTGAACATAAAATAGTCCAGCAAAATGAATTAAAACTGAAGTTCCAGGCTGAACTTCAGCAAATTCTGATATAGTGACGATAGCAGGAGTACTTGAAGATGCAGAAGATGGCAAAACAGTTAGTAGGCATTGGATATCTATTCCTGATCTTGCTGGTGTTAGTCCAGAAAAGACTTTGCAAGGAACATTCCCTCCTTGAGATATTCCAAGTCCTAGATTAGTTCTGAATAAGTTATTTCCCCCAGACACTGTAGGAAACTGAATTTCTATCAACCCTTGCATGTCTACCGTTGCATAAGGAGTTTGTCCTGACGGAATATATTTTTGGGTTGTAAACTGCAGAGACATTATTGTTTCTGTATCAAGTCCTGCATGCACAACACTGCTTGATAGCGGAGTTAAAGTAGAAGCTGCCATTATTGCAGTTCCAGAGCCACTTTCAAGAAAAGTCCATACTTCGCTATAAGTATTGAAATCAAAAATATAGTCGCCTGATGCATATGGAGCAGTTATTGTTGTAATCAAGATATAAGAATCTACAGTTGCTAGGAATTTCCCAGTTGTAGTGCCAGCATCCGGATAAAGCTGCATTGTAACCACCCCATCTTTATATGTGCATGCATTTGCTGCTTGTAGCGGCATATTTGTAGGCTTGACTTGGCATGTAGGTGAAGCTGTAGGTATTACAAACCCATAAGGGATATTAATAGTGATCCACCCTAGCTGTGGAATTTCTACTTGTGGGAACATATCTATTTGGATTTGGGTATTGGCACCAGTTGCTTGATTAGTAGTTGCTCCTGGGTAAGACACGCTTACTCCTGTAGGCGATGAATAGTCTAATATAGTCACATAAGCGTCCAAAGAGTTTTCATCAATTACAGTTCTCCCATCAGCTTTCAGACTCCTTATAATTAATGGCACAGTGCTTCCAGCTGTACTAGGATTTGTCAGCTGAAAAATTATTGATATCAATTTTGGAGTAAATGCTGCAAAATTGCTGATGGTTAAGATTTTTGTGGTTGTGCTATATGATAAAGTTACGGTATTTGATGACGATATATCGTCAAGACCGTATAAAACTTGCTGAATGCTGAGTCCATCCATATTAAAATCTGTCGAGCATATTATTAAGATCGTTCCTCCCTGCTCTATAGGATTTCTCAACAGAAATTCCAAGTTGTACAAAATTACTTTATTTTTTGTAAGTGACCAGTTGGTATTATTAGGTTGTAAAGTTACTTCTGTTATTCTCCCTGGAAGAATAGTGACCCCTGTAAGGCCAGTTATCCTTTCATACACAATATTTGTATAATTTCTTCCTGATTCAATAGTGAACGTCCCAGTTAAGCCTGATTGTGGAGGATTCTTTGCAGCAATTCTCATAGCATACTCAGTGCTCGCAGCTAAATCTTGATCAATCCCAGTAACCATTACTTGATTTCCAAATGAAATGCAGCTGAACACTCCAGAAATGCTGTTTCCTTCCATATCTATAGAAAGACATGATGGAAATTTAGCTAGATCATACCCATCATCTGGGAATGTAAACCTCAGCCAATCTCATGCTCCAAGGACGCTGCTTAATTTAAAAGTAAAGTCATAACGAGTAATGTCTCCTGCATTTGAGCTGCCTCCACTCTGAATACTTGCAGTTCCTGAAATAATTTGGTTAACATTTCCTGAAATTCCGATAACGCCAAAAACTTGGTTCATATCTAGTAGGTTATTCCCATTCCAAGATTCTAGTTGAAAATTTCCAGTGCCTCCAACTTGACCGGGGTTTGTAACTCCATATATGATGAGGGCATTCGAAATTCCTGCTGTTATATCAGAATTGACGATTATAGTTACTGTTCGTTCAAATATTGAACAAGTGCCCAAATTACAAATTGGTGAGGAAACTCCAAGTCCTAATGAAAATTGATCAGGAAATGTGACATATAATTGCCCTCCTGAAGGAATGGTATGATCAGGTTGGAAAAGAAAAGTATAATCAGAAATTTCAGAAGTTGAGGTATACGAATTGTAAAGAGGAAGACCTCCTACAGGTCAAAGAGTTCCAATGCTGTCTAAAGCTTGACTTTTTGCTTTAGTTCATATAAGAGTCAATAGTAAAGTGATTATCATATTTTTGTAATTTACAATAATGAAAATAATTGCTAATTTAAAAATCGCATAATTATCTTTTTTATTTCAATGAAATATTAGGAAGCAAGCACATAAGTATCTACTACAATTCATTTAAAAATTAATTGATGGAAGAAAACAAAAACGCTTTATTCGGAGCCCTATCCAAAGCTCTTTCAGCTAACATCCACAAGCCCAGCATGTATTTAGAGAAGCTTCCAGCTGGTTCTCCACCTACCCGTCAACGAGTTTATGAGCTTCTGTCCAAAGACCAACGTATGCTTGCTTTTGATTTTTTGTCCAGTATTACTACTAGTACGCCAAGACTGGACTATATTGATGCCGTGCTATTTGCTGCAAGATTTTTGCTTGGGAACCAACTCATAAATGAATGCTATATTTTCTTAAAAATTTGTCAAAATCATTTGGAAAGGACTTGGGGCGAGCCGATAGATTATTGTCTAGTGGAAGAAATTGGAAACATGTTTTATTTGACTGGCCAGTGCAATGAAGCCATCAAGTGGTATGAAAAATTAATGGAAATGAATGAAGCCCCAGAAAGCAAAATGTATTTTAACATCGGCATGTGCTACCAAGTAATGGGAAACATTTCTCAAGCGATTGAGGCCTACTTAAAAAGCACCCTCGCAGATTCAAGGTTTACAAAATCCTGGGTCAATCTTGGAAGCTGCTACTTACAAATTGGTAAAGGCGACAAAGCAATTACTGCTTTTCAAAATTTGCCACTTTCAGCTGAAAGCTTAACTTGTATTGGAAATGCGTATTTTAAAATGGGCAATTTCGAAGAAGCCATTGCTCATTATTTAAGAGCAATTGAAATCAAGGAAGAGCCGGGGACTTACAATAATTTGGGAGCTGCCTTAAAAAAGGTTGGGCTATTACAAGATGCGATTTATGCATTTAATGATTCTTTAGCACTGCAACCAAATGCAGATGCAGGAGCGAATTTGTTGATTTTGTATATTGAGACTGGAAAGTTCACTGAAGCTCAAACACTTTTCAGAAGCATTGCAAGAATTTTGCCAGTCAACGAGTCAAAAATGATTTCTAAAATCCTTGATGAAAGAAAACCAGCAGAAAGAAGAAGCACTATGATTGGCAATAAAGCTGTAGAAGGGCTAATAGGAAATATATTAGGGCCTGTGCTATCGAGAAGACAAACAGCAAATAATCCTTTTAATGTCTCAGGTAGTCCTCAAAGTAGATCTCCAGTTCCTCAAAAATCTCCCAATAATACCAGCTCAAATATTTTTGGTAACGCTCTTCGTAAAATTAAAAAATAGTTACCTATTGGAATGAGTTCATTGTTCTTTACTATTAATGTATAAATGGTATCTTTATTTCTATCCTAGGTTCTATGGTGTAGTGGTAGCACGTAGGACTTTGAATCCTGAGATCTGAGTTCAATTCTCAGTAGAACCATTTTTTCTTTATTTTGTGATATAATTTTATTATTCAGTAATTTTCACTTTATCCAATCTGGAACTGAATTATTTAGAAAGTTGTATATTTTCCTTATTAAAAAGGGGCTAAGTGAAAGTTTTGCATGCACTTTGATAGTTAAAACAATGATATTTAATTACAAAGGATAAAATGCAGTATTAAAATATATTGGGCGGTAATTTACAAGAAATAAAATTAAAATAAATTGATTTATTATTTAAAATTATTTCATATATAGCAAGCTACTGCTTTATAGAATGATCTGGAATTATTGTACTTCGAGTTGATCCACTATTAAAGCTCTGCGTTTCTTGCGAGAAAAGCTGAATTTTAATCATTTCATCTTCTTTATCTTTTGCTATCAATTTTGTTGATAACCTTACAGTTTTTTGAGCCCTTATGGGTTTCATACTGACATCGAAAGTCTTTACAAATGATCCCGTACTTCCATACCTTCGATGAATATTTTCTATCTTCTCATTTGCATTTAATTTTTTATTTTGCTTTAAATTATTTGAATTTCTTGAGTTTTTTATTTCACTGGTTCATTCTCTGCAATCAGTGACATTTTTTGAAATAGATATTTTATTTGCTCTCTCAGGGAGAAAGTTCTTAGAAAATGTTTTATTCTGTAAATCATGGCATTTAATCCCTCTATCATAGAATAATTTAGCTTTTGATCCTGCTAGATCAGTCTGGCTATTATATTTTTGATTAAATATATTATAAGTTGATTCTGATTCTCTAATTTTCTCAGTTTGCAAGTCAGCCATTTTCCATTGCTTTGCAGATCGATTTGGAGCCCAAATTGCCATCCTCTTTTTCTTCGCATGAAAATTTTTGGATGTTTGAGATTTATTCAATGTAATTTGCCCGCTTTGGAGTTCCTTTATTTGAGCAGATCCCATGGTTAAAATTTCTATTAAAAGGAAACAAAATAATGGAAGATAAATATTTATTACTATTATACTCATCATTTATTAAAAATCTAATGAAAATTCGAAATCAAATAAATTTATTTTTGTTTATATATATTTTGAAACGACATATTTAAAATTTTATGTATGCTACTCTACAGGAAGGTTGCTTTAATAAAGTTCTGGGCAAAGATTCGGATAAATAAAGATAAAATACAAATTATGATTTTTTTAATTTTAACTGTATCTGGGTGGAAATAAAACCTTTACTAGTTGTCTTACAAAATATCAGAGCTAGGTGATCATGCCTCTTAATTTTATCGCATTTTAATAATTTATTTTCCAATATTTTTACCATTTGTATGATTTTAATAATATTTAAGATCTAAGATTTTATCAAGATTATTGGATTGTTTCATAGTCCATGATTTATTTTTGCTCGTCTTAAAAGTTAATAATTTCACTTTGCTCATACTTAACATTATATAGGCATGGAAGAAGTAAATCCTTTATCTACGCAATATCTATCGCAAGCCCAGCCTGATATCAAGAAATTTATTAAGCACATGCACAAAAAAATCGATGAAATCCAATCAGAAATGCACGAGTCTAAGCAAAATTATGAGCAATTGCGAAGTGAAGCAAAGGCAATGGAATCACAAAATAACAGAGACTCTAACGATATAACAGATAGAATTCTTGACGAGTTGGACAGGATTGAGCAGGAATTTAAAAAGCAAGTTGGTGAATCGAAAACTGAAGCAGGATTTTTAAAGCAGCAATTGGCTAGTGTAACCCAAGAAAAAATGAAATTGGAGCAAAACTCTTTATTGCTGGCTACTCGAGTTGGAGAAGCAGAAAAAGTTATTGGGATCGAATTGATGCTTCCTCATATTGATGATCATAGAGGCTACGAATAGTTGGAAATATTATAGATTTAAAATTAGGAATTATTTAATCGGAAAATTTAAACCGGTTTTTATCATACAAATGTCTTTCAACACACATAGGTCTGATTAAATGTGAAACCTCTTCTTTTTCTACGACGGTTTTGTATTTTGAATCATTTAAAGAGTTAATTATTTTTTCTCTGGCTGCAAGAGGTTTTGGGTTGAATTTTTTCTCTTTTTTTAGTTCTTTTCAACTATCTCTACTCGTTTTCGAGTTTCCAAATCTGTTTTTCTTATAATTTTCAAGCTCATATTTTATATTTTTCATAGGAACGTTATATACTTCAATAGATTCATTGATTTCAACTAAACGATCGTGATTTCCTTTTTTATCGTAATAATCTGCAAACACTTGATTTGGGTAGATCTGAGGTGCCTTAACTATTTGTTTTCCTTCTAGATGTTTCAATAGATTTCTTAGAGATTTTTCTGAAGATGTTTTACGATGCTTTACACTTGAATTTTTAGGCTTATCAGGAGAAGCTCTTGGCCTATAAGTTAGTGAACCGTGGCTAAATGCTCTGGAATGATAAGGTTTCGACCTATTTGAACTTAATTGAGACGAAACTAAAGAATTCAAGTATGGGCTATTTGTAAAAGATGATTTGCTTTTATGACTATTATAATGGCTTGAAGATGAGCTCTCGGAAAGCAAGCTTTTCAGAAATTTCGGTAAATTGTTACTCATTGTATACAAATTTAATTAAATATCTCTATGAATGTTTTTAAATAATGACTAAAAACGTTGAAATAATGAGTGACTATTATTTATTAGTTTGTTATAAAACTTGTGAAAAATTATTATAAATTACTTATTTAAAATTGGGCTATAAACTTTAATGGATTTTAGAAAATCTATGAATTTCAGAGAAGTTGCTCAATCATCAGGCGGCTTTAAAGCAACACCACCTAATTTAGGAGCTATGCCTTTTAATTCTATTTCAAGAGATTTTGCTGCAAGAAATGATCATTCAAGTGAGAGAAATAGAAGTCCAGGTGGATTTAATCGAATGCCACGTGCTCAAAATCAAGGATTTGGGGGGTTTTCTAATTCTGCACAAGGAGGGTTTATATCTCAACCTCATTTTGATCAAAATATGCAGAATAGAAGCTTTTTTCCGCAAAATGATGATCAAATGGAGACTGAACCACAAAATCCTGGCACGAAATTTCAAAAACATCAGAAAAATAAGCCTCAAGTAAAATCTATTAATTTTAGACCCCAATCTCAAACACAAGGAGGTTTCAGAGCTACAATTCCCACAAATGATGCCTTTAGGCCAGTGCCTTTTGGTGGGGATAATTTTTCAGCAAATGATCAAATAACTAGCCAGAAAAAGTCTCAAGGAGGCTTTAAGCCAGTTTCACAAATCGCTCAACAACCGTTTGGAGAAATGAGAGGGCAACAAAGAACTCAAAGAAATGAAAATCCAAGAAAAGCTTTTATCCAACCTGAAGGAGTTTTCCAAGGGGGCTTTAAATCTGGAGTCCCAACAAGAAAAGATGCTTTCCAAGAAAGAATGGAAGAAGATCACGAAATGTCTGGTATGAAAGAGCCTAAAAGAACGAAAATAGATTTTAAAAAAAATAAACCAGAAAATAAAAATAATGAAGGTTTTGGGTTCAAAAAATTCCTTAAACCTCGAATAAAGCAAGAGCCTGATGAAGAGGAGGAAGAAGAGAGGCCAATCCAAACTGAAAACAGAAAAAAAGGATTTCGAGAAAATATAAAAAGAGAAGAAAGTTCAATAAAGCAAAGGCATATAAAGAAAGAAGAAATTGATGAAGACAGAGAAGAAATTGATACAAGTAATGAAGAAATAAAAAGCCGAAATAAAGCCTTGGCTACTTTTAGAAGACTTAAGAATAAACCAAAAACTGAAGAAATTGTTATCCAGGAAAAAGATGAACGAAAAAGACAAAAGCCAGAAAAGCTAGAAAAGATAGAAAAATCTAAAAAGCTAGAAGAAGAGAAGCCAAAAAAGATAAAAATTGCACCTCAACGAACCATGAATGAAGGAGGAATTTTTATGTGTAGCGTTGAAGAAGCAAACCAAAGAGAGCAAGCCCATACGATTCATTTATTTGAGATGAATCCTGGCCTTGATCTCACAGTAGATGCTCCCGCTGTTCATTTGCCCTGAACAGTTAAAGAGTACCTTCGAGCAAACTCAGGTTTATCTGAAAGTGTTCGAGATGAAGAATCCTTAGGAAAAGTACTTGATTATTTATTTACTAACATTTTAGACGTTGATACAAATGGCAACCCATTAAATTACACATACCCTCCTAACAGCTTTTCTCATTCTTTTAAAGAAATTTACGAGTTCATCAGTGACCGTGCAAGAGCAGTTGCAAAAGACTATAGAATTTTAGACACCATTGGTAGTGATAGTTTTATTCGAGACCATGAACGTATAGCAAGATTCTTTATCATGTCTTGTTCTGAAGGATTTAATTCCCCTGATTTTGACCTCAAGCTGAATATGGACAGAGCCAGGGACATTCTCACCTCCCTTATGAAAGCCTACAAAAAGAAAAGGAGTCAAAATATCTCATGTGAAAACGAAGCTGAGTTTATGACTTATTTAATGGTTTTGAACTTATCAAAATATATAGAAGTAATTGCTTTGCTTAAAGAAGCCAAAAATAAAATCAGAAAACAGCCTATTTTCCAGATTGGGCTCAAAATCTCAATGGCTTATTATGCAAATAACTATTGCGAGTATTTTGAATTGATGAAAAATGCGCCTTATTTAGTAACGTGTGTAGCCTATGCTTCTATAGATAATATGAGGATTACTGCATTAGAAATGATGCAAAACTGCAGTAAAGAAATTAGTATTGAAGATATGACAAAATATTTGTGGTTTTCTGATGAAGAGGAAACAATTGAGTATTTGGAGCATAGGGGTATTGTGGTGGATTATGATAATGGAAGTGAGTTGGATTTAAAAGATGTAGAAATCAAAGAAACTGCATTTAGACCTACCCAAGAACAAAAAAATATTGCTGAAAGAAGAAATGAAATGTTTTCATCAAGGTTAGAAATAATTGAAAACACTGAAATTGTAGAGCATGAGGACCAAGAAGATACTGAAGAAGAAGAAGAAGTAGAAGAAGAGGAAGAAGCGGAAGATGAAGAAGAAAAAGATGAAGAAGAAAAAGAAGAAATAGAGAAGCCGAAAACTATGAAAACAGTGACTTCACCTCGTGAAATACTTGCTAAAGCTCCAGCTTTAGAAAAGAAAGAATCAATAATATATGCAGAGCCTTCAGATTTGCTAAAAAATATAGTTCCTACTACTGAAGCTGCTGCTAAAAGTATCGAAATTCCGAAGCAGGTATTTAAAATTCCTGAAGTCCCACTTAATCTGCATTCCTCTCAGCCTCTTTTATTTCCAACTCCTCCTCAGATTCCAGTTTCAGCTCTTCCACTAACATCAGAAGTCAAAACTACACCACTCTCTCAACAAATTTTTGCACCAAAATTGAACCCCTCTGAAAAAGCAACTGAATCTTTTCCAATTCTTCCTAAAAAACACTCCAGAACTTGGAAATTCCCACAAACCAGCGAAGAAATTCTTAGTCTCTGCGAAAGCAAAGAAGAAAAAGAAGAGTTCAAACGAAAAATAAAAGAATTTCGAAAAAACAAAAAAATGAAAAAGATGATTAGAGAAAAGCAAGCCTTTGTAGCAAGACTGTTGCTGAGATTTGTGCATTGGAAAAGATATGTTAGGATGAAGAAATTTAAGATATACGTAAAAGAGAGAATGGAAGAAGAGAAGAACAGATTTTTATCACAGTTTTCAAGATGTGTTATAGATGATACCCAAGCGAACCTCAGATATAGCGAAATGAAAAGGAGAAAGCTAGACACAACACAAATGGTAATATAATTTAAATTTCCAATAATTTTAGTTAGTCAAGCTCATCAAGCTCTTCTTGGTGTCGTTTTATCATGTCTTCTATTGTTTCTTCAATAACTGGTGGATTTTCATGTAAATTAGCTTCCATGGACTCATTTTTGTAGGGACATTCGGCAACTTCTTCAATTATGATTTTTTTGAATCCCTGCGGTTTATTTTCTATTTTATTACTTTGAGCATTTAAAAGGCTTTCAATGTAATTTTCTTCTTTTTCTTTAACTTCTTCAGGCTTAGTTATTTTTACTTCTTCTAAATCAGGAAGCTGTATATCACTTTGACTTTTGTCACCAATATATGAGACTTCTGTTGCTTCACTAGAAGAATTTCACTCATCAGATGATCCTTCACTGATTGTTGTGCTACCATTGGTTTTATGTTCTTCTCTATTCAGTCGATCATTTCTATGTTTCATTGCAATTTCTCTGAATCTGTGATGCTCCAACATTCTTTTTTCTTCCACTTCTTTTTCATATTGTCTTCTTTCTTCTCTTTCAGCCTGTATTCCTCCTCTTAAAAAAGCCATTGCAAATCTTCTGTCTTCATCAAAAACAGGTCTATCATCTAAATATTTCAGGTTCGCCAATTTTCCAATTAAAATTTTCCTGTAATTTTCAATTTTTCTGCACACAGGATTGCCGTGTAAATATAGAACACATAGCTGTGGCAGCTTTTCAAGGATTTCTGGGATGATTGCGACATCTGAAATTTTATTATCACTAAGGTCAAGGATTTCAAGATTTTGTGCATCTAGAAGGCCTTTTAAGTCATCTATGCCATTTACTCCGACTTGGTTGGCTTTTAAAGTAAGTGTAGTTAGCTTTTGAGTATTTGAAAGACCTTTAACAGTAGAAATAAAATTTTCAGCAAGATTTAAGGTATGAAGGTCAGTTAAAGTATCAAGGCCAGAAATTTCTTCTATGCAGTTTTGCTGCAAATAAATGCATCTTAATTTTTGGCAGTTTTCAAGTCCTTGAATATGCTTAATGGAATTTCCCTCCATGTAAAGAACTTTTAGACCTGTGAATTCATTGAGGTTTTCGATTTGATGGAAGCCTTTATAGTGCAGGTATAATCGATCATTGAGATATCTGGTATTATAGTATATTCGTACATCACTGCTTAGTAGTTGATTCAGAAACTTGTTTGAAATTCTTGGGAAATCATCTACAATCATTTTAGCCTAACTAAAGTATAAAAATGATTTGAATATTTTTAGTAGAACTCTGAGAAAAAATCTCTTTATTTATAATAGGTTAAATGATGAATTTTTAAAATATTCAAAATAGACTCAAGCATCAAGAGTTTATTGTTTTGGTATCAAATTACCAATAAAATTCCTTAACCTTAAATAAAACAGTTTTAATTTAACTTGATAAGTAAAAATGCCTTTAGAGATCTTCATAATTGATATTTAAATATGAAAAAAGAGGAACTTAAGAAAAACACTAGAATGCCTAAAGGCAAAGAAACAAGCAGAGAATGCCTACTAGAAATCACAAACTCTTCAATAGATCACCGACAACCTTTAAAGAAATGTTCGAAAAACCTTAAACGTCTCAATTATTTTCAAATAATCCCCAATGACCTAATGATTTGTATTTTTAGCCTTTTTTCAGCAAGTGAACTTATAAAAGAAATTCAATTGGTTTGCAAGGATTGAAGATATCTAGCAAATTCCCCTATACTCTGAAAACAATTAAGTGCAGCCAACGTAGAATTGAAATGGCTCGTAAGGTGTGTTGAATGTCTAGCTGAAAGACGGTCTAAAGGAAGAATCTACAAAGGCTTCTTAAGAAGCACAGAAGAACCTGTGATTCTAAGAAAAGTAAACCTTGACGTCACAAATGCAGGCTTTGATGATGGCGTTCCTACCTCTTTATTAAGAGAAATAGGCTATTTATCAGAATTCTCTCATCCTGGCATCGTAAAAATTCTTGGTTCCGAAGTGATCAAAAAGACAGTCTACACTTGCACCGAACAATCCACATACAACTTGAAAGAGTTCATAAAAGTCTATGAAACAGGAAATCGCAGGAATATTCCTTTATCAATGATAAAATCATTATCCAGACAAATGTTTGAAGCCTTGGTATATATTCATGATAAAGGGGTCATACATAGGAATTTAAAGCCAGATAATATATTGATAACTGATTCAGGTCTGCTAAAAATAGCTGATTTCACTCTGTCCAGGTTAGCGTCAATTCCACATTATATGTACACACCAGAAGACCCTAAAGAAAGAAATCGCTCTGGTAGGGAAATTAGGAGGCTATGATATAGAGCTCCTGAAATGCTATTAAGATCTGATCTTTATGGATATGAAATTGATGTATGAAGCGTAGGTTGTTTAATTGCTGAATTAATTACAAAGATGCCATTATTTAATGGTGAAAGCGAAATTGAGCAGCTTTTTAAGATTTTTAAAGTGGTTGGAGTCAGTGAAGATGAGGCTTCAACTCAGGCAAAATCATTCCCAAAGTGGGAAAAAATTAACTTCTCTGATGTTCTTGCTGAAACTAACTCAGAAGAATTTAAAAGAGTAATTTCTGCTTTGATACCAGCTCGTGAGCAAATATTCACAGTTCTCCAGAAAATAGGCAGTATAATTGGAGCATCTGGATTAGATTTGTTGCAAAAATGCTTAGACCCAAACCCAAGAACAAGAATTACAGCTTCTCAAGCCCTTTGCCACCCCTTTTTTGACATAGAAATGAGTTCCCCCTCAGACCCTTTGCAAAGTTATATATCTCACCTTCTCTATTTGGAGTCCCAAATTTCCCCAAGCCCAACGTATTTGGTTATGCAAAAAGATATAAATGCAGCAATGAGAAGTATTTTAGTTGACTGACTAATAGATGTAGCAGTCCATTTTGAAGTAAATGACGAAACCCTGCATTTGGCTGTTAATTATATTGATAGAGTTTTGAGTGTTGCTAAAGTAGAAAGATCAAATTTGCAGTTAGTTGGAGTAGCTTGTATGAAAATCGCTGATGTTTTTCATGAGAGATCTAAAGAATATTATAGACAGGAAAACTCAATAGAGTATGCCTATATTACTGCTGATGAGTTTACAGCTGCTCAGGTCGTGGAAATGGAAAAAGAAATATTAAAAAGGATAAAGTTTAGAATTTTATCTCCTACAACACTGTTTTTTATTAAAGCTTATCAAGCTGAGCTTAATTTGGATCTTGAGACTTATAAAATTGCTTTATTTCTTTCTGATCTTATGTTACTTTCATATGAAAGTCTTAAATATAAATACTCTTTGCTAGCAGCAGGAATTATTTATGCAAGCTGCTCAGCTACACAAAGATTTCCAGCTCCTCAAAATGTGGATTTTTTTACGAATTTTCAAGATGCAGACTTAAACTCAGTAATTGAGTTTATTAAAAGTTTATGACTTGATGCAAAAACAAATCCCCAAATTTCAAGATTTGAAGCAATAAATCATAAGCATCAGGAAATTAACCCTCGACAGCTTTGGCCTCCGTCTATGCATTATCAAAATCGCTATTTTTAAATAAATAAAATTATTATAATTTTTTATATTGAGAATTTTTTTTTATCCACTATTTTGTAAAATAAAAAAGATCATACCCATTAAAAAAGCAAATATTATTGTTATATTTCGAAGAATGCTAACCATTTTATAATAAGAATGGGATGCTTCTTGGTAAAAGGGAAAAATCCATTGCAAAAAGTAACTCCAAGTTCTACAGATCAATCATGTGTACATACAATTAACTCTGATTCCGAAGCTGCAATGAAGATTCAGCAAGGAGGTCTTAGCGACAATTACGAAATAGTTAAGGAAGTGAAAAACGAGAATAATATAAAGATTTGGCTTTGTAATTTCGTCCCTCAGGATACTATGAGATTTGTAAAAAGAATAAAAAAGCAGACTAATCAACCTGTCGAGGCTAATTTTAAAGAAATAAATCAAGAAGTAGAAATTTGAAGGAGGATAAAGCATCCAAACGTCATAAAGTGCTATGAAATTTTCGAAGATGATGCTAACTTTTACGTAGTTACTGAGCACTACGAGGACTCTCAAATTTTAGAGGGCTTAATTGAGCAAAGACAGTTTACTGAATACGAATGCTTATCAATTATAAAGCAGCTTCTTACAGTCATTACCGTTTTACATAGTAAAAAAATAATCCATAGATCAATAAACCCTCGAAACATTATTTTAGATAAAGATGGTCCAGGCATAAAACTCACTGGATTTGAAACAAGTTCAATATTAACAGGTTTAATACTCAAAACAGACAAGCTCCGAAGGTTTTCTCAAACCTTATCCCTCTTCATCGATAAATATACATTTTCTTGGTATTCTGCCCCAGAATTCGATTCCAAAATGTATAACGAAAAATGTGACGAGTGAAGCTGTGGGATTCTTCTTATCGCTCTTTTTACAGGAGAAGTACTTCCCTTCGAAGATCTTCATAAGGAATTGAACAACTCAATTGTTAATGGTTTAATTGAATTATTGAAAGAACAGAAAATCCCAAAACTAGCTGCAGAGCTGATACGAGATCTAACCCAGGCAGACACATTTGCCCGGATGTCTGCTGGAGTAGCACTCACTCATCCTTGAATCCAACAAAAAAAGAAATTAAAGCCAGAAATTATGATTTCCCATTCTCAAGATATCCAAACGTAGTATTGTAAATATTAACTCTATAATTAATTTAATATAAACCTCCTTAATTTCTATATAAAGCCTTGTCAATCTCATTTTTTCTTATATTTAAAGTTCTTTATTTTCCAGAAACACCCACTTTTAACAATATTTTAAAATGGAATCAGATCATGAAGATCTCGGAGGTGAAGTTTTCACATGGGGCTCAGGTGAAATGGGACAGCTAGGATTTTCACCAATTGAAGTCTCCCAACTGCCTAAAGATTCAGAAAGTTTTCCATATCAGCCTTTTCCAGTCCCAATAAAAACACTATCAGGCTATGTCATCACCCAAGTAGCCGGTGGCGATGGCCACTCTCTTGCAGTTACAAGTAATGGCCGGGTTTATTCGTGGGGTGCAAGTGCCTGTGGCCAACTCGGGCTAAGCGATATAGATCAAATGCCCAAAGATTCTGAAGGATATCCCTATCATCCAGAACCCAGACTTATTGAAGGACTTTTAGATTTCAAAATTGTTCTAGTTTCTTGTGGAGATGCACATACAGCTGCACTCACATCAGAAGGAATTGTACTTACATGAGGTGGAGGAGGCTGTGGACAACTAGGCCATCCTGATACTTTAAATATGCCAAAAGATGATGATGGATGCCCGTTTCAGCCTGAACCAAGGATAGTGGACTCTTTAAATGTATCAATAAAACATATAAGCTGTGGAAAAGCGCATACAGTAGCGATAAGTGAAGAAGGACTTATGTATACGTGAGGGGCTGGAGCATGCGGGCAACTGGGACATCCGGATACATCGGTGTTTCCTTTGGATGAAGATGGGTACCCATATCATCCAGTCCCGAAATTAGTATCTGCACTTAGAGCTTATAAGCTGAAAATGGCAGCTTGTGGAGATGTACATACTCTAGCTCTATCAGAAGAAGGAAGCTTATATTGCTTTGGGGGTGGAAGTTTCGGCCAATTAGGTTTAGGAAACATAAAAAACTTACCTGTAGATGTAGATGATTGTCCATTTATGCCTATTCCTAAACAAATAGAAACCCTCAAAAAGACAAAAATCTCCTATATTGCATGTGGAGATTCTCATAGTATGGCTGTTACAGTAAATGGAGAATTATATGGCTGGGGAGCTGCTGCTTGTGGGCAACTAGGCATTGAAGATACAGCCTATTTGCCAAAAGACCAAGAAGAATCTCCTTATGAACCTTTACCTAGACTGATTACTGAGCTAAAAGGAAAAATCGTTACTTCAGTCGCATGTGGAGAAGCCCATACTTTGGTACTCACAGATCGAGGAGTATTATATAGCTTTGGCGCTTCAAGCTGTGGACAACTTGGACTTCTTCAACAAGATCTCACAGACAACACAAAAAGAAGGATTGCAAGATCTATTAGGGACTCTGAACAAAAATCAGTTAATTACCAGCCGACTCCTAAACTAATATCTCAATTGCTATCTAGAAAGGTGTTATCAATTGCCTGTGGGGGAGTTCATAATATTGTTATAGCAGAGCCATCACCTCAATCTCTTGCTGCAGATTTGTATTCTTCATTTAAACAAGGGCTATTTACAGATGTGAATTTTGTGTTTAAAATAGGAACAAGAGAAGAAATTATAAGTTGCCATAAAATTGTACTTGCAAGCCGCTCTGACTATTTTAAACAATTATTAAAAAATACTTCGACAATAGAAATAACATATTCAAAAGAAGCATTCAACAAAGTAATTGAGTATATCTATTTGGATGATATGGAAATACTGCTGGAAACAATATCATCTTGCAAATCTTATGATCAAGTTGTAGAGCTCTTAGAATTAGCAAATAATTTTAAATTAAGTGAACTGCAAAAAGCCTGCCAAACCCATCTAATGCAAATTTTAAGACCGTATATACCAGATCCTTTACCAATAGACCATGGAAATAATTTGAAAGGGCTAATATTCTTACCTGATGGGCGAGCTGCAATTTTACCATCAGCTGCTTATCAAAGAATGCTAGAAGAGTCTATAATGCTTGATGCTAGAGACCAAAATTCTCCAGAAGTGGAGCCTAGACTGTATCCATTGGGTATGAATTTGCTTAAAGAGCTAAATTCGCCTGAATTCAGCGATGTCACTTTAATTGTTGAAGGAAAACCTATTTATGCTCATAGAGTCATAATTGCTGCACAAAGCCAGTATTTTTCTGCTTTATATAGCCATGGATTCCGAGAAGCTAGAGAAGGGATAGTTGAAATTGGAGATGTTACCTACAACGGAATGATGAATTTATTAAGGTATTGTTATAGTGATGAACTACAAATTGACCTTGATACGGTTCTGGATTTGTTTACATTGTGTGAAAGATTTTCTGTGCCTGGAGTGAAACAAAGGGGCGAATTTCAGCTAGTGCCAAGCTTGAGTGTAGAAAGAGCTGCACAGCTGTTTAAGTATGCGAAAAATTTCCAATGTGGAAGGCTAAAGGAGATTTGTTTAGTGTATATTGAAGAGCACTTTAATCAAGTTATTGGAACGCAGGCTTTCGAGGATCTGGACAAAGATAGCATTTTGGAGATTATGAGATTTAATAAATGCTATAGATAATGTTATTGATATTTAAGGTTTTGGTTATTATTAGTTTATAATAAAATTGTGAATATCAGTATCGAAACTGATTTCGTTGTAAATTGAAATAAATTCTGATTGATCTTTTTCGTTAGCTAAATCTATAGAATTAGATGAATCAGATTGATATTTTGGCTTGTCAATATATTGCAATATACTTTCATTTTGCTTATCTGAATCTCCCCTTTCGACAAAAGAATCTTGAAGATATTCAAATTTATTAATCATATCATCCCAACTTTTGATATATTTCTGCTTTCTATCTTCCAATGCTACTTCTTCTGCGTACATTTCCTTATATTTTTCAGATATTTCTAATTCTTTTTCGCAGATAATTTCATCTCTTTTTTCTATTTCTTTTAAAACTTTTTGTAGAATTTCTTGTGAATATTCTATTTCTTGTTTTTCCCTTATGCTTTGCTGTAAGAAGTCATTTTTTTCATTTTCAAATAATAATTTTGCTTCATTTAGTTCGTTTTCTTTTCTGGCTAGCAGACTTAATTGATTTCTGATATTTGCTTCTTTTTCTATCAGCTCATTATCTTTTTCCATAAGCTGTACTTGCATTTCGTCTATTTCATACATATCTATTTTTGAAATCAATTCATTATACTGTGCTTCTTTATTTTTTAGAATAAATTCTCTTGCTATTAGTTCGTTATTTTTTTCTTCTCATTGATTTATCTGATTTGAAAGAGCTATTTCTTTTTTTTTAATAAATTCATATTTTTCTTTTATGTCATCATTCTCAATTTGAGAAATGCAATCATTTATTTTAAGCCTACATTCAAATTCAATATAAAGGCTATCAAGTTTATTAGCTTTGGCAGCATTTTCTTTATCTTTCAATTCAACAAATTTAATTTTTTTTGCTAATTCAGCATCTCATTGAGTGAGATACTTTTCTTTGCTCATTAGCTCTCGGGTTTTTCTCTCTAAACATTCAGAAAAACGTATCATTTCATTATCAGCATTTTCTCTATGAGTGCTGTTCTGACTATTTTGCCTATTATCAGTATTCTTTAATTCAGCTAAACTTTTGTCAATAATTTCATCAATATTTATTTTTTCTGAAAGATTTTTCCTATGTTGGTTTGGGGCCATTTCAGACGAAAGCTTAAGACTTTCTTCTCTTTTTTCTATTTCTTTTTGTCTTCTATCTAAGGCTGCGCTTCATTCTTCAAGGCTGACAAGTTTATCTCTGACTGTTCTCAGCAGCTTTGTTATATATTCATTGCTTTGCTTTGAATTAAATTCGTTAACTGACGCAGCATTCCCTTTAGCATCAGTCGTATTGGCGCAATCAGTAAATTTAGGCTTATTTTGCGGTTTCTTATTAGAATGATTAATATTGGTATTTGTTTCGGGAGATGTAAAATTATATGCACAAGCTGATGGATTTTCAAGCTTTTTCGTAGGAGAATTTTCTCTGTATTTTGTGAGTAATTTTTTAAGATCTTTCATATGAATAGTATCCAAGGCAATGGTATTGCAGATGCTAGATGAATGATTGTGGTTTTTCATGATAATTTATATGAGCAGCATATTTTTACATAAAATCTAGAAATTTAAAATATGAAGAGTTTTCTTTGGATTTTATATATTCTAAGATTTATTAATATTAACTGCAATTAGGAAAAGTAAACCCACCACATGCAAGTAAAACAATAAAGCCTATCACCACTAACAAAATTGCAATAATAATCAAACTGAGTTTGAAGTTTTTTCACCACATATGCCTTTTGACTCTTGTAGAGGTTTTCCTCAGGGTAACTGCTTGATCACTCATGTATGCTGTTTTGCTAACCAAAAGCTCAATTTTATCTCCTCGGGCAAGAACTTTATCGATATTTTCAATCATAACGTCTCTTGTCTTATCTAGCGTTTGTCTAACAACCTTTAGTTTATCTGCATTAGGATCTGTGTTAAAAAATTCCATTCTTTGCTTCATTACATCTTCGAATTGCTTGCTGGCAGAAAATCCAATAGCTTTCTGAGCTTCTTCACCAAACTTTGCCTGGAATTTTTCTTTTAGGTCGAATAAGAAATTATAAGTAGCTCTATTTGAGAACGCAGCATCTGTCATACATAGATATGTGAAGCCAGAATCATTGTGATAATGAAAAATATATTTATCTTCATAGGAATATGATATTGAGGAGTTTGGCTTTATTTTTTGAAGTATTTTTAGAGCCATCAGTTGAAAATTGCCTTCAGCTAGAGAAACTTCAGCAAGAGGTGTAGGATTATTGTCGTTTGCTACAAGAGCATATATAATTGATGACATTTCTTGTAAATTATGATATTAAAATCAAAATCGATTACAGAATAGAAGTTAATGAATTCTGCTAACTAATAAAGATTTTTATTTTCAACTAATTCAACAAACTATTGGTGTATTTTTTAAATAATAAATATCTATTAGATGCTGTAAAATTTGAATTATCTAAACTAGTTGAAATGCATACCAAAAATGCTACATTTCAATTCTTTTTAACTCAGAAATAGTTTTGAGCTTTCAAAATGGATTTTGAAACACATAAATACAAGAGAAAATGCTTAAAGATAATATATCATATTCAAAATGCATAATAAAATGTCAAATAAAAGATTAGTTGATTCAGCTTTAGGCGTAATTTATAATTAGAGCCAAGCAGTCGCCTTTAATTACAATAAACTCGCAGTTGAATGCATGAAATCAAATAACCTCGAGCTTGGCTTAGACCTACTTCAAAAAGCCTATAAGATTACAAAAAATCTTCCATCAAATAGCAACCATCTTCTCAAGTTAACAACACTCAACAATTTAAGCTGTGCTTATATGAGAATAAACAGCATAAAGCAAGCCAAAGAAATTCTCAATGAAGCTTTGGAGGTTGCCTCCTCATTATCATCAGGCTACAAAGAAATTGCTAGCACTTATTTGAATATCAGTGCAATTGAATCTTCATTTGGATTTCATAAGGAATCGCTCGCTCATGCACAAAAGGCCTTAAAAACCCTTCAAGAAAATAACGAAAACAACTCTTCAACAGTGATAATTGCATATTACAATATCGGTTCTGAACAGCTTCAGCTGGGAATTATAGAAGGGCTTGACAACTTAAAAATGAGTCATGACTTAGCAAGCTGCAATTTATCGCCTAACGAATCTTTAGTCGAATATATCAAAAATAACTATAACGATGCTTGCTTAAGATACAAAAAAATCCCAAAAGCTGAGAAAATTATGCCGAATTTCAGAATAAAATCGAAAACTTCTGCTCAGAATTTCGACCACTTAAATTCACAAAAAATGATTCATAAGAGCCAAAAAGCGTCTGAGTCTTCATCAAATCCAAAAATAAAGCCAACACGTGCTGAAATCAGCGTAGCTAAAGGAGGATCTTGCGACTATTCTAAAGGTGACGATAGTTGGGCTGTGAAAGTTGGCAGCCAAAAGAAATTAAAACCATCACCAAGGATGACTGAAGGACTAAAAAAATTCAAGCCAAAAGAGCCTGACGGAAAAGTATTAAAATCGAAATCTGGAAGGAAAATCAGGATTCTTCAAAAGCAGTCTACAAGTGAAAAAAATTCTCAAGCTTCAAGCGAAGGTTCACTTATAAAAAAACCGGAATCCCCGAAGCCAGAAATGGATAGAATTACTTCAATTAGCGAAAAAATTGAAAGTCTTAAGAGACAGCTATGCAAGTTCGAAGAAGTTTGCAAACCTTTAAAAGCAATGGACTTAGAGTCTTTGGATTCTCAAGCATCATCCGATAGAATTTTAACTATAAGAGATAAAAGTGCAAGAATTATCCAAAATAGCGTAAGGAAATGACTTAAGCATATAAGCACAACAAGAGAGCATACAAATTCGGTGGAAAATCAAAATTTAGAAGATTTTCGCTATAAAAAAGAAAAAAACTCACTGAAAAACCTTATAAAGCAGCATGAAAGAAGCTCTGATGTAAGCAGTTCAGATAAAGATGGTGAGACTCCAAATAAAACAGAAAATCCACTTTTTGTTAGGGTTAACGGCTATAATTCGCAAACAATTTCTAATAAAATCAGTTTGAAAGCTCACACTAAAGCATACGAGAATCTCCGAAGGCATAAAATGAAGTACGATAATGTGAAACCTGTTCAATAATTAATACAAATTTTGACTCAATAAATAAACATTATTCATTAATATTTAAATTAATTCTAACCATCTAACGCTTATTTAAAAGTCTATTCTCAGGCCAATAAATTTTTTTGTGCCTAATCCATAATATAAACCATTGTTATGCACATTTTTGTATATCTACTTTTATTTTTCATCTCATAAAAACCAATTATATCAACAATGGATCTAGGCTTACTTAAAGAAAACCTCTATATGTCCTTAGAAGATTTAAGGGATGACTCTATCAAGCTTTCAATACTCAGGTGCTTCTATATACAATTAGTTAAATATCGCGTATCCAGAAGACCAACTAAATCTATTTTATTTACAGATATCCCAGAATTATATCGTCGATCATTTAGATCTAGCCGTAGCAGTCGAAATTTCAATAATTGCAGCTCACCGCCACTCATGCAAGCTTTATCTGACCCTTTCAAGCTCACCAGTTCAGACGAAATAAAATTAGGATTAAATAGCATTGACGATATAGGCTGAAAACAGAAAAATAAATTATGTAAAACATAGTCAGACAGTGATGAAGAATATGATTTAATCAGGAAAAACTTTTTGTACTTGTTTTCTATCCACCGCACCCAAGAAGGCGCAAGAGTGCATAATGGAACTCATGAAATACACAAGTCGAATATTAAACAATTTTTTCTGGACTGCTCGATATCGTCATTACGGATGCTAGATATAGCAATGTGCAATATTCAAGATACGTTATGAGTCAATTTATCTGATTTCACGAGGTGTATAGAAGAGTTCCAGAAGTTTATTATGGAATACTCAACTATTTTAGCTCAAGATCCTGAATTCAGGGCCAATATCACCATGCAGCTTCTTTTATGTAATTATAAAATTAGTCTTCTTTCGATTTGTCGATATCCGCAGAAGAAATTTATTAGACAAAGTAGGCCTTGAAATTGCATTAAGCATGGCTTCAAAGAAAAAACGCAGCAAGACTAATTTTACTGATCTTGTAAACTTTTCATTTTCAAAAGTTGAAGAAATTACTGGGGAATCCAAAATTGAGATTTCCTTTGAAGAATTTGAACAAGCTTTACAATAAATATATTGTTATAATTCCTTAAGTTAATCTAAACTGTTTGCCAGTTTATAGAAGCACACAGCAGGATGGTCTATAGACACCAATTTTTTTGTAAGAGTTGAGGAATTTTATCTGATAAAAATTAAGGGCTCCTTGCCTATGTTTTCTGATTAGACTAACTGCGTGATTCGGATCCAAACCAGCTTCGATCAGAGCGATAGCTACTAACACAGGAGCCCTTCCCAGCCCAGCCAGACAATGTACGGCTATGCATGGCGATTTTCCTTGTGTGACCTTAATTTTTCCATTCTCAAAAAATGTGTTCTTTACCAGACTGAGCCACTTGAGTATTACTGCTTTAGGAGGAGCTGATCCATCAGTAAAATTCAATTTCTACTTAGTTTCTTACATGGATTTCAATTCCTCGCTCTTCGAAAACTCTATCATCGTACATTCCCTCACATGTTCTAGCTAAATGAACCACTCCTAAATGTTCTAGTTCTTCAGCATAAATTTCTGCATTTTCGTCGGAAGGTGCATCCATCACAATAAATTTTAAGCCTCCGCTCGAAATCAATGAAGGTTTGTTAATCATTTCTCATTTATACTGCAATGGGACTCGATTGATTATTTTTGATTGTTAGCTATCGATTACATAAAATATTTACGCAAGACTTAACAGAATTATCGCAACATTTAAGAAACTACTAATAATTAAAAGATGCTAGTGTCCATAAATATAAATATAGCTCATAATTTATGCTAATTGATAATTTTCATTGTTGCGGAGTAATGCTTGGAATGCATTTGCAAAAGTTGATATGTAAAATCTTTATCTTTAATTCGCTAAAGGATCAAAATAAAAATTCCATTAAAGTACTCGAAGATAGAAAATTATTTTGACTCTAAATAAGTCAAGGGTAAACTACAATATATCACATAATATCAGTTCTTAATTGCTCAAGTTACTAAATTTGCCGAGCTAGATTCTCAGATAAAATAAAGATGCAATGGTACTTGTCTCAACTTAACTACAGAGGATAATTCTAAAGATATTTTACTTAATCTTGGCATGAACTTGATAAGACTTCTAATCTTCAATGTTTTTAATTTTAATTTATTGAAAATCATTGAACCTAACACTCTTGGTGTAAAATGAAAGCATTTTTCACATAAGATGAGAAACTCTTAATAATCAAAACAATTGAGGGTAACTATTTTATCCTTAAATTATAAATAACTCATAAATAAAATTTAATTTATAGAATAATCTTATTTACTTATAAATATTAGATAGCCACATATTAGGAATTTAAGTTAATCAAATAAACAACTAAATGGTGTTGATCAAAATGGATCAATATGAAACCAGCAAATTCAAAAAATTGATACAATCTAATAGGGACATAAATTACAAATATATTAATGGAAATAAGTATTCCAGGGTTTAGAGAAGCAAAAGTTGGGAATAAAAATTATATTCTCTACACTATAGAGATCGTATTCGGAGAATGACGAAACACTATAGAGAAAAGATATTCTGAGCTGTTAGAACTCCATCAAGTTATGAAACTCATGAGAAGGGTTTTAAGCAAGCCACTTCCTCACTTTCCTGGACAACTGATCTGGAAGCAAGTGTTCAAAAAATTGAAACCAGAAGAAATAAATAAAAGAAAGGAAGATTTGGAACGATATTTGCAAGATCTCGTCAGAACTGACTGTGCAACAAATAGCCAATTTTTTGTTGAGTTTATGGGTATGCCCCAACGAATCAGAAATGAATGGGTTATTGGAGCAAATTGGGAAGGAAGAAATAATATTCTCTCTCAGCAGCTACAGTTAGTAAAGTAAATTTCGTAAATATTTTTAAAAATGGCTTAAAAACAGTTCAATCATAAATTTCAAAATTTATATTTTCGACAGCTTTCTAATAATATAAACATGAAATGATTAATTTAAACTATTTTTTTGATTTAAATTTTAAATAAAAATAAATCATATCTATAAATGTAAAATGCTTACTCTTTTAAAAGCAATTAAATTATTTAGTATATAAATAATTAAATGAAAAGTTGTTGTTATTGCAAAAGACCAATTTTTTCTGGCGATCAACATCAAAAATATTGTGGACAATGATTAAAGCACTTGGGTGATACTATAATTCAGAAAGATATCGAAGCATCAATAGGCTTTAAAAATAATCTTGGAGATATGAATTGTTTTTTAAATGCAGCTCTGCAAGCATTGTAAATCTTATTTAGATGGCATATCACACCTATAAAAGAAAATATCTTAGGATGTGGTTTGCATTGCCCCTCAAATCGGAACCACTGATGCATTCTTTGTGGCCTTAAGAAAATTTTTGAAGAAATTAATGAAATGTCAAGAAAATCTAACAGAGTAAATTTTGATGCAAGCGAACTTAGAAGTAATTTTGCTAATCTACATATTGAGTCAGGCGAATTTAAGCTTAATTCGTCAGCAGATAGCATGGAAGCTTTAATTGAAATATTAAATACCATGCACAGTGCCTATATTCATAACGACTCCATGAATGCTTCAAATATTCTGTGTGAACCAAAATGTCCTTCACATTTCGCATGTGATTTTATAATTGAAGAAAAATTAATTTGTGGTTGTCAAGCTGAAAGTATTACACAATGGGATTATTGCACTTTTTCACATCCGTTTTATGTCAATGATATACTAGAAGAAAGTAAAAAAATCGATTCGAGTATTCTTATGAGGGTTGATATGGAAGAAATCAATAATTTTGCGAGAAACTCTAGCATTATACCCTTTAAATTTAGATTGGCAGATTTTATTAAAGCGCAATGAAGGGATAATGCTGTTAAAAAATGTGCTGGAGATAGAGAAAATTGTAGATATAATTCTTCAGCAAAGGAATTGAGATTGAGAACAAGCCCGCAATTTTTGATATTTCAATTAGTATGAAATGGGTATTATCAGAAAAGACTTGATATTTTGAAAGTTATTACAAGTATATCTTGTTCTATTAGTGTAGAATCAGTTTATGCCAATTTAAATCGACAATTCTATACTCTTCACAGCATGATAATTTATGGGCTTGGGCACTATATATATTGTTTTCGCAATAAAAGGAGAAATCAATGATATAAATGTGATGATGACAAAGAATCAATTATTGGTGAAGGAAGATGAGAAGATTTTATTGAAGATATGATAAACTCAAAGCAATATCCTGTAGGGTTATTTTATGAAATCTCAAATTTAAGAGATAGTTATGAGTTATCAAATTCAAAACTTTTGGAGCTTGAAAGAAATTGCCTATTTGATGAACTTGAAGAAGAATCAAAAGAACCAAATATAAATCATGAGCCCACACCAACCCCAATTACACGTGCGATAAGTCAGGAGCCTCCCAATCAAATTGTATATCAAATTCCTGAAAAAAAAAAGTGAACTTGCAAATGTGGAAGCGAAAATGAGATCAATTGAAGTCTCTGCAGCAGATGCAGCTCTCTCAAGACTGGAGAAACTGGCTGAGTTTGCAAAAGCTGCACCTTTATAAATGACATTAATTCCTCCATTTGCGAATCTTGCGACCAAAAAAAGCTCGAGCATGTTTCATCTCCACATGTTTGAAGCTGCATGATATGCAGCGCTGAAAATTCAATAAATTCAACTATCTGCAGCAGGTGCAAAAATCCAAGGTTAGATCAATATTGAAAATGCAAATATTGTGCCACTCCAAACTCTTCAAGAGCTTCTATGTGCAAAAATTGTAGGAATAAAAAAGAAGACTCTGTTGATAGATGTGAAAAATGTGGAAAACAGACATCTAATTTGAAAATTTGCCTTGATTGTAGAGTAAGGACAAAAGGTTATAATAATCGCTGAGAATCAGCTTCTCAAAATCAAATAAAATTTTGCTGTAAATGCAATAAAATACTAATGAATTGATTATGCAATTATTGCAAAAATAGGATTGAGCAATCAAGCTATAATGGCTGTTGTCCATTTTGCAATAGAAAAGATATAGATTTTCCAACTATTTGTGAAAGCTGTTTGAAAATGTTTTGGGTTTGCAGTTGCGGGAGATGTAATCTTTTATCAGATACTCAATGTAACTACTGTAGACTTTATAATTCGCTTTCAGTTAATCGGCCAAGATATTAACTATTTTAACATTAATTAAGTTTATGTTCAATTACGATACCTTAGTTTCGATATATTTTTCTGCGCTTATCTTCATCACAATGTTAGGCTTTCTTTTAATTAATCATCCTTGGAAACATTGAGGAGTTTGATAGGTTATTTTAATTCTGAAAATTAAGTATATTAAAAATATAATTTAGCAAAAAGTTTTATTAATTTACATAACAACTTTTTGAGCTAAAAAATACGAAACTGTGTCAGCGACCACCCCATCCTTAGATTCAAGCGCTGAAATTACTTCTTTTTCAGTGAGATGTTTTTTGCTTATTTTTTGGCACAACTTTACTAATTTTAAAAATTGATTATCTATGTCGTAATCAGTTGAGAGAAGTCTTAGTGGTCTCAAATCATGAACCGTTCGAGAGTGAGTATTAAATGTAACAAGAAAGTCCTCTTTTTTGGGAAACATATCATGAAGATCATATTGCTCACTTGCCTTCTGAATTTGATAAGACTGGACTGTTTCTTTTATCTTTGGTGGGCTATTGTATAAAATTGAAGTTGGAAGGTGAATATTTGCTTTTTCAAATGTTTTTCTCATCAAATCCGACTGAATAGCTTTATTGATTTCAATTTTATTGCTTTGATTTTCTTCAGGATAAGGGTTTATTTTCTCTTCTGAAGCTAAACTCTGGAGAGGTATGGAAGAATGAAAGTCCTTTTTCTCAGTTCTTGGATTTTCGATGCTTTTATTTGGATGAATATTCTCCTTTTCAACAGGTTTCTGCCATATAATTTGGGATTTTTCTTGCATCTGAATTTCTTGATTTGAACTGTGAAACAAAATAGTTTGGCTAATCTTATTTGCGATTGGAGTTACTGAAATACTTTCTATTTCATCATTTCTTTCAGTTTTTGAATCTAATATAATGCCTGGAATTCTGTTTTGGCTTTGCTGTATCCTTTCAGGTTCTTCGCGACCAATATCCTGAGTATTTTGGGTGCGTAGCTCTTTTGTGACAGATTTACTTTTGGAAATTTTAGAGGATTCGTTTTCACTGCTATAGATTTCTCTTATCTTTTTCTCACCCTCAACTGATATATCTCTTTTTCTTTTAAACTGATTTTCAAAGCATTTCGCTAAACTAGGAGTTCTATTATCATTTTCATCGAGAAAATTTTGCTCACTTTTTAAGCTCTCTAAAGCAAATTGAGACTGTGATTTCTTAGGAGTTTCAGCTTCATCTGGCTTTATAATATCATATTTAATTTTTAAGTTTCTACTTGATATTTTTTCTGCTTCAGCTTTCTCTCTTCCTGTCATTATATTTCTCCAATGGTATCTCAAACTTTCATTACTATGATTTATACCTATATCTGCAAGTCCTGTCCAAAAATCTTTATTATTTGGATTTCCAATTGTTGTCTTTACATATTCTATCATTTTTTGTTCATCTTCCCTTGTATATTGAAGACGTTTCCTAACTAAGCTTCGCAGTTCATAGTTATCAATATTCAGCAACTTTCGTTCTCTTATTGAATCATATATGAATCGAAATGAATAAACCGGGTATTTTTGATTTTGTGGAAGAAGGTAGTCAATTTCATAAGGTGCTAAAGCTATATACTCTGGTTTTCGATTTGCTTTGTACAAGATTCCTCCATGATCATATACAAGCTTTTTAAGTTTGGTAGCCTCTGGGCTAGGCTTCATAAAAAAAATAAGTCTCCTTTTGTGAACTTTAAAGATCTTTTTCCCCATTTAAATTTTTAAAATGTGGGCAATAGAAAGAAATGGATTTCTGATTTAAGCAACTAAAATTAGTGTCGTTTAGATGTATGAAAAATAAAACTTTATATTAATTATATTTTTCTTAGAATTTATAATTTTTGTTATCATCAATGGCATACTCTTTGATATGCAAACATTAATTTTAATTATATTAAAATAATCAAGCAACGACTATAAAAGAACCAAGTATAAAAATAATTGATTTTTACTATTCTGGTAAAAACAAATATATGTTTGCCAGATTTTTTAATGATTTTAACAGAAGTCTTTAATTAAAAATATGGATAATAATAAATATGGATCTTGACTGGTCAGGAAGAGCTCACACACTATTAGAACAAACTTTTAACGAAATAAAGACAAGACTTGCCTCAGCAAGCTGGAACCATATAGAAGACACCAATAATATATCAATCCACAACACAACTATAGGAAATTCCTTATTAGCTAGATCAACAGGAACCATAAACACATCTCCTGAAAACCTTGTGAGATTTTTCTCAGACTCCAATAATATTAGACAGTGGGTGGATAATCTGAAAAACGCAATATTATTGCAGCAATCAGGGGATGTGAAACTAATCAAATATCAAATTCAAAACAAATGGCCTGTTGATGATCGTGAATTTCTTTATGTCACCAAATCATTTACTGAAGGAAACTTGACATATTTGATAGAAAGAAGCATTGATCTACCAAATATTCCAACTGATGCCAAGCATGTCAGAGGAGATTATATGGCTGGATACATTTTTGAACCACAAGCAGGGAATACAACAAAATCAACACTTGTATTAAACTATGATCCCAGTGGAAATGTTCCTACAGCGATCAAGGCAAATATTTTGAATAAACAAGCAAGTCGCCTTAGAGCTGCAAAAGTTAATTTCGGATAATTATTTTGAATTTTTATATAAAAACTATTTTTATCGATATAATTTTTTAATTCTTTTTATTGATCTTCTTCTTGTTCAATTGATGACTTGCTATGGTTGCTTTATCTGAAACTAGAGCTGATCCTGGGATTGAATTATGCTGCTCAGCAAGCATAACTTGATAAGAAGGGATGATATCTTCATTCATTTCATTTATTTGAGCCATTTGCTGCATATTTCTTTGATTTGAAAACATATATTGATTCCAATTATTAATATTTTGCACTGCCTGGCCATACTCTCCTTGTTTAGCTAAACTTGCTGATTGTAATTTGCAATTTCTAGCCAGGACTTCAAAGTTAGCGTTTTGCATAATTTCTTCTTGATCGTCGCTTACTTCAAAAATTTGGGTATCAACCAGGACACATTTCATACCATTCATTTTTCTGTGCTCAATAGTTACTTGAAATGGGACTTTTTCTAGATTCTCTGTGTTATTGACATTATATTCAAAGGTAAACATGGTATCTTCAGTGACATTTCCGAACTTTTTGATTAGCCTAGTTCCACCTTCCTGAATAAGTGCTGGATCTTGATTTTTGAATGATAAAGCTTTGTGGAGATTCACGGTTACCACTACGTTTGTTGCCAAAATCTGTTGAGCCAAAATATTCGCAAAATCAGCAGAGACATTTTCAGGATCAACTTTAGTAAGTTCACCCCCAGTTTCTTCTACAACCTCAGCTAAACTTGCTAATCTACAGTCTTCACTGGCTATAGAAATAACTGAAACACTTACTCCTTTTTCTTTTGCAATAGTAGAAACTCTTTGGTAATAAGAATTTGCTTGGGTCAAGTCTTGCAGATTTTCAAAAGATCCAATCCCTACATTAGCAATCCCATCTGTGCATATTATAACTTTTGACCCTGGTCCACCTTGTGAAGCTAAGCCTACAGAAACTAAAAGTGCAGGGCCCAAAGCAGTGGCCCCACCTTCTTCCAAGCCTAAAACTTTGCCGCTAAGCTGTTCTTTTGTTTCGTTGATTGTATGTCCCAAAAACTCATTATGCTTATTTTCAACCAAATTTAGCAGCCCATCAAAGTTGTTAAGCCTATCCCCCGTGATTGCAACAGTTTGGCTTCCATCTCCAATAATAGTAACTTCATTATTAAATGTAACAACTCCTACATGTCTATTAGGAGTTCCTCTTTGCATTTCAGTGAGCTGAGAATCAATAGCGGCTTGCAAACATTCAAGCCTTGACACATAGGTGACATTTCTTTGTTCTCTAGGCATATATTGAGGCCCTTCAATGTCATTTCTAAACTGATTTTGTAAGTCTTTAAGCTTGTTTGTTTTCAGTAAAATATTACCAGAAACTGGTTGTGTCACACACATAGAGCCAGAAATATCAATACAAAATATGATGGTTGAGCTGTCATCTGGGCCTTGCAGCTGAGCTGCCACTTGTTGTGATGACTCGACAAGGTAATTAAGTTTGCTTTGAGTAGGGATTTCTTCAGGCTCTAAATGGACGATATTATCGAAATTGCAAAATTCGCATGTCCATTTTTGTTCTTCACTGTCAGCAATTGGTGTTAGTTTGCTGAAAAAATTAAATACTGCGTGGCATCCTTCACAGAATACAGGGTCACCAGTTGCAAAAGCATTTTGTTTAGCCAGCTCATCCATGCAAATTTCAGTAACATTTGCATCAAGATCTGGAGGCTGCAGAGGACCTGGGAATTGAGGAGCACTAAAATTTGGTGGAAACATTGGAGGCATCATCTGACACATCATCGGATTCACCATTTGTGGTTGGCTAAAAGATGGAGGAGGCACAATATTTCGAATTGGTATTGCATTTTGGATTTTCTGAGGGATTGGTGGTGGTGGAGGTATAAGAATCGATTTAGGTGGTGGAATAAAAGGATTAGGAGGGTTCATTTTTACTGATGTAGGCTTAGTTTCTCCGATTTTGACTTCTTCATTGGTGCTGCTTTTTACTAATTTAACTTTTTTTCCTTTTAAGCTCGCATTGAAACCGACCCCAGGGTTTAATGATTCTGGCTGTGAAGCAGGCTGAAAAGGAGGGTTGTTAGGCTTGCTGAATGAAAATAGCATATCATCAGAAGAACTTGGTTGAGGTGCGTTCATCATAGGAGGCCTAGGAGGTTGAGGTAAATTCATTAGTGGGGGAGGTCCAAAAGGGTTTGGATAGGGCTTATTGACAACTTGGTTGGGCTGAAAAAATGCTGGAGCCTTCTTTTGCGGAACATTAAAAGGGGGATTGATAAACTGGGGAGGTTGCATCGGATATATGTTTCCGCTTGGAGCATTATACATTTGCTGGCTCTGCTGAGGTACGTTCATAAGGTATTGCTGATTTATTTGATGTTGATCCTCAAATGGCTGAGCTGGAGCACTTTGCTGGGGCTGTGCTTGCTTTTTGGCAAAAACTTTATGGGCAGCAGATCTCATCAGGAATATTTATTACATTTTCATTCTATAATTCCATAAAATAATCTACTATATTTTCTAAATTAATCAGCTCTATTAATTACTTATAAAATGCTAGGAAGATTTGCAAGAAGGGCTTATAAAGTGATGAACCGTGACGAATACAGAGAAAACATGAGGATTGCCCAGCTTGCCAAGAACGTCGATCGCCTTGAAATGCCTGATCTTCTTGCAGCTGATGGAGGTCTAATGAAAAAGGATGAAAAAGTTTTGCTCCACGCAGTTCCTGAAATTCCTATTAAGAAAGAAAATATTATTGACGATCCTTTATATAACACCCTTTACACTTACAAGCCTGATTTAATTTATCTCCAGTTCAACCCTATGCACTATATTACCAGGCAGCGATACATTTCATATCAATTAGCGATGAAGAATAATGAAGAATATAATAGAAAAGCTACCTATTCATTTGATAATCCAATACCTTTAAGCTGGGATGAATGCTGTGTGAATCTTATTACACTTGATAGTATAACTCAGAATAAATCTTATGAAGAATTGGATTATACTAAAGGGTTTGGGACATACTCGTACCCTACTTTGCAAGCTTATGACATTCATAAACAGCTAACAAATCCTTTTATTAATGCTATTACTGAGCATATTGCTGGAAGAGAATGAAGCAAATATCATTATATCAATAATATCCTATACCTCGCACTTATGGGAAAATCTAAAGTTATCTTAGGAGATATGCCAGAGCAGCTATTACGCTTGCAGTTGGGAAATACAATTCCTCTTGCCACAGTCAGAGAAATCTATCATTTTGTCGTTGAAAAATTAAATGAACATTACAAAGAAAACCCAGGCGTCTTGATGACCATGGAAGAAATGACAATGAGCTACTTTCCACACATTTTCCAGATGCCAAGAGATCTTTATATCACTACTATGCTTAAAGAAACCTTCCCTGCTGGAGCTTTAACGGCTGCATTTTTAGGAAATCCTCACTATATTCCAATTCAAAGATATTGGGTGGGTCCGCCAATGGGGATTAACTATACACAAGCCACTTATGTTCCTCCAAAAATCCCAAATGAGACTGAAGAAATGCTAATTGAAAAGCAAGCTTTATTTGATATGCTATTAGACACAAAAGTATGGGGTGCAAAATATGTGACAAATCCATTTTTGTATTTGACTGAATCCATCGAGGATATTCCTAAAAAAGATTTAGATTATTTCAAGAATTATTTCAAGCAAATTACATCTCAGTATAATGAGGTGAGAAACCAAAAATTGAAATTCCCTGATAAGATGCTTGCAGAGGAGAAAAGTAATTTAAGTTAGAATAATTTTATTGATAAAAAATGTGATATTTGGTAATAGACTAAGCTCATTATTTTCTTATGCAAGCAAATCAATCCTAAAAACTTGTTAAAATATTAAGCGTTTGCCAATTTGTCTTGAGAAAATAGCTTGCTTAAGTGTTCATTCGCTTCATAGTATTTGAAAACACACCTATCTACGCAGTTTTTCTCTCCATTGCTCAAATCAGCAGATTTATACTCAGGAATGCACTTCTTTAAACAGTTTTTCTGCATGCTATATCAATGTTACCCTAACATGAAATCTTGATTTATTTTCGCAATCTTCTGAGGAGGTAAATTTCCAAATTGATTCATGAAAACACTATAAGCAATATGGCTTTATTAAGCCTTTTATAAGCCAATAATGCAAATGATGAAGCTTTTCTTATTACTTTTGACTGTTGTTTCCAGCCAAACTCTGGTGGAAAATTTGTTCCAAAAGATTGAAAAAACTAAAGGAAAGATTACGATAGAAGCAGGAGCAGCACTGGTGAATTTAAATGATGACGAACTCGATTTCTTGCTTTATAATTCAGAAGAAGACTGGTTTATTCTATTTTTTGACTCATCAGAAAAGTCAGCATTTTCTGTGAGCTCAACTTGGAATTTGGCGGCAAGGTATATAAAATACGAGGGATATAATGTCACTTTTGGAAAAGTAGATATAAATCGCGATAGTAAAAATTTCAAGAGACTGAGACTTTATAATCAGCCGAGTGCTGTTTATGTGACTCATGGAACTTATTATAACCTGACGATAGGATTTGAGATGGAAGAAATCCTGTCAATAATCAGAAATGAAACGTACTTAGCATATTCCAATAAAGAACTGCCACTCTCTACTCATGGTGTGTTTGGATTGTTGTCATACTTTTATGTTTGGCACTTTTTGTCTGGCTTTTTAATTTCTATATTTTTAACTTTGGGAGCCTCAAAGTTTGTAAAAATGTGGAAGAAACCTAAAACCAAGAAAAATATCTAATTAAATTGAAGAATTAATTAAAATATTGACTATAAGTATTGGATAAAAATCCTCCCAAGTGACAAAAAAAATGTTTACCACTTAGAGTCTAAAAGTAGCTTATTTAAATTAGATTGCTTAGATTTCTAGAATATATTATGATTCTAATAAAGGAAATGAAAATTATAAATATAATGAGTTTTTGAGTCACGTTTAAGATAGTTTCTGAGTATGCTGTTATTACACTTGCTTTTATTTTTCTAACTATAAAATATTTTATAACTCAAATAATGTCCCAATAATCGATAAGTGACTTATTTAGTGCATTAAAAATTAGCATAAGTAAATAGTAATCCAACTTTTTTCTTCAAAAATATTACAATGATTAATAAACGTATTAAGATTTTATATATTATCTCCATCAATATTGATACGAGATTGAAGCGTAAGATCCATATTCAAATCCGCCATATCTGCCAGCTGCGGCATTTTTGTTTCACACTCCTCTTTGCTGTCTTCTAAAGCTCTTAATTCAGATTGAGTTCTATAAAAGTATCTTTTTATTTTCATTTCAGCCTCTCTCAATCTTTGTAAGTTTTGCTGCGCAGTCATTGAAGCCAATAATTTTTTTTCTAAATTTAATTCTTCTTTTTCAGCAATCTGAACAATTGAGAAAGTGATATTTACCGCAATACCCAAATTTTCTATTAATTTAGGTCTTACGTTTTCTAATACTTCTTTACATAATAGTAAGCTTTCTGTGTAACTAATATAGGACATAAATAGAGGACTATCTCCATTATACTCTAAATACGGGTATTCTGAAATAAAATTGATTTCTTCACCATCTGCTTGTAAAGTGGCAATTAAGGTTTTGAATGGAATTCCAGGATAGATTTCTTCGCACTGAGAGCCAAAGTTCAGCTGCTCGTAAAAAAGTTTTTTGTTGTGTTTAAATGATCGCATATTTGCAAATGCTTGAGATGTCAAAGATTCGCAAGTTGTGTAGAAGGTGTCAATTTTAAGGATGCCAGTTCGGAAAAATTGGATAAATCCTGAGCCAATTTTCGACTTGCAAGGGTTATCAGATTTTCGACAATAGCTTATATTACAGCCCATTTAAAATAATAATTGTTGTGATTAGTCACTTTTTTTTTGTAATAAATCAATTTAAAAAAGATATAATAACTACGGAATATTAATTAATTGATTAAAAGGCAGAGATTAATATAAATTATATTAGGCTACAAGATTTATTTAAAAATAAAAAAAATTTATAAATTGTTTAAAATAATTTAAAATAGGAATGTGCTGCATAATCTTTTTAAACTTATCAAAATTTATAAAAAAACAATTTATAGCAAATTATAACATTTCAATCTATATCATTATTTGAATAATATAAATTCATCAATGCTTTACCATCACATTCATAGTTGCACAATTCTCTTACTAAATTATAAATTGGTTTATATATAGTAAGCAACCATCTGTATAAGCTTCTCTTAAATAATGGTTTCCTCAGATAATAGATTTTCTATGTCTCGTAAAAAGATAGATTGCTCTTGCCAACTTTCATGCATTACTTAATAATCTTAATAAAAAATGCAAGATTATCTCGCAAAATATCTTGTAAAATTGACGAATCTTTAAGAATTTTCTCATGCATCAGTCTATTTTCCAATATTTGCGTTGAATTTTCAGGCTTAAAAAATTTATACTCGCAGTAAATCTTTTAGTCAAAAAACTTGTGCAAAAATAAATCTCAATAATTTAAATAACCCTTAACAAAAAATATAAAAAATGCCTTTATATTTAATTCCAGTTACTAATACTCGAACAATTTTCGCTTGGCCTGGCTATTGCGTAAAACAATTGGACTCTATCTGGTGCCATGCCTTTGCATGTGTATTCGTTCCGAATCCTTATATTTTATTCAACATAAGTATAGCACTTCTTTTAAAAATATAAATTTTAGTTATGATTAAATATTGGAATGGTTGATTTATGTTATTAAACTCAAAAAATTACCAAAATTCCTAAAGATTGGCATCGCTAACAAATTGCTCTACTACTTCCTTTATTCTTCTATCCCCTAACCCTTCAGTTCTCGATAATAATTTTTTGACATCGAACCCAGGGTAGGGATGTCTGGCAAGCATGCACATTGCCTCATAAATCATTTGATTTTCAATAAAAGCATCAGTTAGGACGTCAAAGGCTCTCATCCTATATAGCATATCTACAGCTAACTGCAAGGCTGGCGGATAATAATTAGGATTATTAGGTGTTGCCAGCGTTATTAATAAGCTTGCAAACTCTTTTGTGTCATTGAAAACATTATACTGTACTAATTGATGCAATAAATTGAGATTTTTCCCTTTTACCAAGACTTTTGCTAGCAAAATTTGTAAATCTAGATGAACTTGTAAATCTTGTTCAACCAAAGTGCGATGATACTCTAATATTACAGATGATAAATAGCCGATACTTATAGAGCCATCTAAAAATAAAGGATGAAATACGATTGACATTAGATCGCTTTGAAATAGAACCGTCATTCCTGTTTCTAACCTCATTTCAGATTCTCCATCTGCGTTCTGGAAAAGTGAGTATTTTCTTGGTGAGCTTGTTTTGCTAAGAGAAACTGACATGCTAGTTCTTCTCCTTAGGTCATCGTTCTGAGCGCTTCCTTTTCTCTCCAGAGCTGCAATTTTATAAACTCTATTTATAGTTGAAAAAAGGTAGGAAATACCTTTTAAGTCTACTTTTTTACGTAAATAATGCTTCAGCAATTCAAAAGCTTGTTTTTTGCATCCAACTCTTCGAAGTAAAAACAAAATTGACTCAATAGGGTCTGGGTGGTGTTTCACAAGCTTATCAGGAAACAGCTGCAGCTTATAGCATCGACCATTTTTTATATCAACACAAGCATCGTGATCGACATAAATTAATGAAGGATCTAAGGGCATCAGACAATCTATGACTTGCCCATTTTTTCCTGATGTGTTATCAAATTCTTGTAAGGTTGAAATTTGTTTACCATCAAATAATAAGGTAGGCAATACTATAATGTTAGGTTTTTCTATAATAACTTTCATTTTGTATGTGATTGTTGGAGGGTCAAGTGACATTCCATTTCACAGTGTGCAAAAAGGTTTAGCATTATAATTTTCGCTTTTTATATCAAAAATATAAGTTTCTTGTAAAGTGTAATTAAAAATCAATAAAAGGTTGTCTATCGTGCATATTCCGTAAGCTCCGGGCTTAATTTTTATAGTTTCTCTATCTAAAGCGACTTTCTCATGAGTCAATTTATACAAATTTAGCTGTCCTTTTACACAATTTCCATGAACTAAATAAACTGACTCATAAATTTTTAATAGTTCTACGTGATGCGGATCTTGTTCTGTGTTACTTTCAATATCTTTTATGTTCTTTACATTAGTTTGGTCGCTTGTTCATTTATCTGTGACTGAAGGATTAATATCAATAAAAAACCTTGGTCCGTGGAAAAATTTGGGTCCTTTATCTTGGTATACAAAAAACGTATCAATTTGTCCCAATTTCGGTGGGGAAGCTGATACCACAAGAACTCCATCGCTTGGTTCGAATCAATAATGCCCTATATTAATTTGATATCCTCTTATATTAGAAAATTTCAAGCTCCCTTCAGTTAATTTGTAAAATTCAACCCCAGCATTAGTAACCATAACAAAATCACAAAAAGCGGATCGTCCACCTGTTCAATGATAGCCTAGAATTTTACGATTTTTCCCACCAATAATCTGTGTGTGGTCTTGTGTTTCTAAATTGAGGACATCCTAAATTATTTTTACAAGCTCATGATTAGACCTTTGAAATGCAACTATTTTATTATCTTGAGAAAGACAAAGCGAAAGTAATTTTAGACTGAATAAATCGTTACCCATATCCTTGCAAATCAATATAGGGATATGTTATAAGATCATCTACCCCTTTAGAGTACATATATTGAAATTTCTTTAGTATAAGCCTTCGTTGGCTTGAATTATAAAAAAGTTCGACATCCTGTCCGTGCTGCCATCTCTCGACAAGACCAAGCTCCATATTACATGCTATTCATTTCGGTTAAAGAGAAAATGAATTTTTAGATATTAATTAAATGAAAATTTATTTGAGGTAAAAAGATTATTAGAAATTCTATTTATGAAATGTGAATCTTTTTATTACCAAGCACATCTTCTTGTTTTGTTCTTTTCTTTGGCAGCAATGTCATTTCATTAAGAATGTGATCGAGTTGATATGATTGCATACACAATTTCTCAGCTCTTTGATAATGTTTTTGTGAATATACAGAAATAGCTTGCAATATCTCTGAAACATTAGGGAAATTACTATAAGAAACTCTATCGAAAATTTCATAAAGGATTCTTTGTGCAAGTGATGAGTATTTTTTCATTGAATTTCAATCCCTTATGTGTGTCAGCAAACTAAGCAGACCATCTGGATCTTCCAAAAGTGTATCAACAAACAGAATTATTTCTTTTTCCGTCATTTCTTGTGTAATTTTATATAGCATTTGTGGTCTTTTTAGCCTGTGAGCAATTAATGCAGCTTCTACTTTGTCTCCGCTCTTCAATTTGTTTTGCATTAGCTGTTCTTGCTTCATAGATTCCCTTTTCTCTTCTAATTGCTTGGTTTCTTCTTGTTCGGTGATATCTTTTCAAAGGATTAATTTTGAGTCAATTCCTCCCGTTAATAAGAATGATTCTTCGCCAATTTTTTGACCTCCAATTGCCCAAATCTTATCATTATGCTCTTCTAAGCTTAAAACACAAGTCCCAGTCTTAAAATTCCAAATTTTCAGTAGATTATCGCTACTAACACTAGCAATCCCTGATGGTATCCATGCGAGCTTTAAAACTGCATTTGTGTGGCCTTCTAAAGTTCTTATACAGCTATAGTTTTCTAATGACCAGAGTTTTACAGTCATATCTCCACTTGATGATGCTAAAATTCTATCTGAGGGGTGGAATATTAAATCCCATATGCCTCTTTTATGCCCTTCTAAGGTTTGTAAATTAGCAAGCTTTTTGTTCCATAGCTTGATCGTTTTATCATGAGAGCCAGATGCAATTCTTTTGGAATCTGGGGATAATCTTACAACTCCAATATCTTTTTCATGGGCAATTGTGGTTTGTAAAGCTGTTGTTATTTCTCCTTCTGATTTTTCCCAGATTTTGATCGTGCGGTCTTGGCTTGACGTGACTAAAAAGTTCTTTTTTGAGATTGCAACTGAGATGACTTCTTCTGTATGGCCTTTATATACAGCTAAACATTTTGTGTTGTGCCAGTATCTCATTGTTTGGTCTCTTGACGCTGTGGCTATGTATTCACCAAATATATCTATGCATAAAATATTATCAGTGTGACCTTTAAGACTCTGCACGAGCGATGTGTTTATATCGAAAAGTTTTGCTTCTGTGCTATTTAAGGCAAGAGCTACCTTATTTTCATTGATCCATTTCAAATCTAAAATTTCATCAATATCTCCAATAATCTCTTTTTGTAGTTTAAGTTTATTATTCAAGAAATACATAGAAAATTCTTGATTCGATACCAAAATTTCTTCATTGTTTATATGTTTGATCAAATTAATCCCAAAAATAGTCACTTGCTTTTTCCTTTTTACTTCTAGTTTATTTTTTGATAAATTTACCACATTTCCGCTTTCTTCCCCAATCCAAACGCCTCCCAAAACCTCAATTGCGCTTATATCTCCTTCTGCTTTATACACCCCTTTCTCTTCCCACTTTTTAATGCTCCACAATTTTGCTTCATCTGACGTACAAGTGACCAGTGATTTTTCAAGAAAAGCGACAAATCTAGTTGGGTGCTGCATTGTTATTGTGTGTCTGCATGAATATTTCATTAAATCAAAAACTCTAATTGTGTAGTCATGAGATGAAGAAGCCAGAAGGAATTCTGTAGGATGAAAAGATAAAGATAAAATAGGTCCAGAATGCTGCTTGAAGCAGTGTGTTAAATATGATTGTTCAAGCTGGTAAACTCTAATTGAGTTATCGCTGCCACCTGTAGCTAGCAAAGCATCTCTTGGATCGACTTGGAGTATTGTAATGGCGCAATCACTTTTCCAGATCTTTGGTGGATCTTTGTGGTATCTTATGATGTTGTCGACTCTAGAAGTGACTAAAGTCCCACTTTTTGTGAGGTCAAAACAGGTGACATCTTCACCTGTATGAGAAAGGATTTGGTAATTTTCCAAGCTAAAACAGATAACTTGGTCTTTGTATAGCGAAAATCCCATAGTCCCTTCTTGGTTCGCACAAAGTTTCCCACCAGCGAAGACTGAACGGAAAATTTTTTCTGCTTTTCATACTTGGCTTTTCATATTAATTCAGCCAATTTATTATTAAAGATAAACACGTACCCTTATAAATGGTAAAAACCATCGCGATTATACATCCAGATCTTGGTATTGGAGGTGCAGAACAATTAATCGTTAATATTGCATTAGCATTACAAGCTTCGGGAAATTTTGTCAGAATTTATACACCTCATCATGATCCATCAAGAGCATTTAAGGAAACTACTGATGGGACTTTATCTGTGGAAGTGAGAGGAAATATATGCCCACCAACGATTTTTGGAAGATTTGTGGCATTATGCTCTTTGATTCGTATGCTTTTGGCAAGCTTATTTGTGGTTTTATTTGCAGGAAGATATGATATTATTATAGTAGATCAAGTTTCAGCTATTTTGCCAATTTTTTGGATTTGCCCTAGTAAGGTAGTTTTTTATTGCCATTATCCTGATCAGCTGCTTTGCGTAAACAGAGCATCATTATTGAAAAGAATATATAGATTTCCATTAGATAAAGCTGAATGATTAGGATTAAAAACTGCAGACAGGATTTTTGTAAATAGTAATTTCACAAAAGGGGTGGTAACAGGGTTATTTAAAGCTCTAGATGCTGATAAAATCAATGTGGTTTATCCTTGTGTCGACTTAACTTATGAAGAAATTGATAGCCCACCTGGATTTTTAGATGGAAATAAATATTTTTTCTCTTTGAATAGGTATGAAAGAAAGAAAAATATACAAAGAGCTATTGAAGGATATGCGAATTTGAAAAAAAGAAGCGCAAAGCTAGTGATAGGAGGAGGATGGGACCCAAGGATGGCTGAAAACGTTGAGCATATTGAAGAACTCAGAAAAAAAGCTGAATCATTTGGGCTGAAATGTGTAGAAGTTAAAGATTTTTCAAAACCTTTAGAAAGCTATGATGTATATTTTGTTAAAAATTTATCACATAGAGAAAGAGAACAAGCACTTCAGCATGCAATTTGTGTTTTATATACTCCAGAAAATGGTAATTTTTATACAGAACATTTTGGAATTGTGCCAGTTGAAGCAATGGGGAGAGGAACACCAGTCATTGCTATGAAGAGCGGAGGTCCAACTGAGTCAGTTATCCATGGTGAAACCGGATTTCTTGTAGAAAATGAAGAAGGGTGGAGCAATTATATGGAAACTCTAGAAAGCAAAGAAAATCTCAGGAAGAAGTTTGGGGAGCAAGGCAAAAAACATGCAAATAAATTTTTTTCTCTCAAGGGGATGAAATATCAATTAGAAGAAGAATTTGAAACTTTATAGGATAGATAAATTATTATAAAATTAAATGCACAGCATTCTATGAAGACTTAATGCACCTTTTTGATTTGGTGTAATTGTGTTAGGGATTTTGGCTGGAATCAATGTGATAAGCACCTATTTTGTGGATTATAGAGTTGACACGAGCATTCAAAATATTCACATCAATAAATTTATAAATAATTCAAGATTCCATTGGGAAGAGGCAGAATTATCATTCGATTTAAAAGGAGATTTTAGTGAAGTTTTTAATTGAAATGTGAATTATATATATATTTATGTAGAACTAGAGTATGAATCTCCTATGAGAAACGCAATTATTATATGAGACAAAATAACACCTAGGTTTTCTTATAAGCCTTTTAAAATAGATTATAAATCAGAAAAAGGAAAATACACACTTAAGAACAAGGGGTACAATTTACGAGGAAAAAATGCTTTAGCCAAAGTAAAATTAGAAATCGAGCCAATAGTTGGATTTATATTTAAAATCGAAGGCTCTCGTACAAATGTCACATTTCCATCAAATTATAGTTATTAATCTTCACTTATCTAAATTTGATTATAATAAAATATATGTCAAAGCTTGAGCAAGCCCTTCAAGAGCTTTTTCCGAGCAATGACCCATTGGACGCTCCAGATTTCGACCCAGTTGCTTACATAAATTCTCAATTCCCCAACGAACAGAGCTTATCAGGCATAGAAACAGTTCAAGCAAAACTAAAAGAAGAATACTCAAATGTAACAAGTGAAATTTCCCAATTAATAAGGGAGCAAGCCAACCTGCGCGATTCTGCAATTTCTGAGCTATCCAACTCTAAACAGACCATCAGCGAGCTTCAAGACAAAATTTTAATTATGAAGAAAAAGGCAGAAACATCAGAAGAAATGGTCGAAGAAATCTGCCAAGATATAAGAAGTCTTGACATTGCCAAAAAAAATTTAACTAAAGTGGTATCATCATTAAAAAGACTAGGGATGCTCACACACGGAATTGACCAATTAGAAGGTGTCAGCGAAAAAAAGCAATATAGAATGGCTGCAGCTTTACTAAATGCGACAACTGATTTATTTTCACAATTTGAAGACTGCAAAAATTCACCATCATTAGTAACTTTAAAAAAACGTAGAGATCATATTGCTTCGGAGCTTCGTTTACAAGTTCTTGAAGATTTTAGAGAAATGGCAAATGTGGCTCCTGAAATATTGGCTGAAGCATGCATATGTGCTGATGAATTAGGAGAAGAAACAAGGGCTGATGTCTGCGATTTCTTGTGCTCCCATTTTTTAGAGCCTTACTTAAAATTGTTTCAGCCTGGAGAAATGCATGCTGGGTTTGAAAATGTAGAACGCCGCTATGCGTGACTTAAAAGATGCTTAAGAGATATTAAGGATAATCATTTACAAAATTTCCCACCCCATTGGGGAGTTTTATCCTTAATTGCAAGAGAATTTTGTGAGCTCACTAAAAAACACTTTATAGCGCTTTTAGATAAAGGAGAAACTGACACCGGAGGACTTGTGGTAGCTCTACAGAAGACTATGCAATTTGAACAAGAAATGCACAAGCGATTTGCTGCACATGTTCAGCAGCCAAAAGAATCAGAACCTGTGATTCTTGATAGAGCATTAGGTGATTATGACCCATATAGTTATTCGCAAGCACCTCAAAAAGCACCTCCAACCCCTAAGTTTATAGGTGTCATTTCAATATGTTTTAACCCATATTTAAGCAAATTTTGTGAAGATGAAGAGAACAAATTGACAGAAAATGTGGAGACGTTTTTAAATGAAGATAACTTATCAGAAGGCACTGTTTTGCCATCAAGTATAAGGCTATTCAGTTCAATAAGGCAGACTTTTAATAAATGTCTTTCATTTACTACTGGAAAAATATTGAGTGAGCTTTGCGAAGTTTTTAAAAGAATTTTGCAATACTATGCAGAAAAGCTTGTACAACAATTACCAAAAGTGGATAAGCCTGTAAAATTGGCAGATGGAGAAGAAATAAAGATAGCTTTTATTATAAATACAGCTGAATACTGTCGAAATACTATAGTTGAAATGGAAACTACTATTAGAGCTAAGCTTGAAACTCAGTATGATGTAGAATTTTACCCAGAGGTGAACACATTTTTAGAGTAATTATTATGCAGACTTGCTGGAAGAGGAGTCCAAAGCTTGATTTTGGGGATTGACACAAAGATGGAACCTAATTTTGTCACAATGACCAGAATGAATTGGCTTCTAGAAGGAGTAGGAGATAAAAGTGAATACATCGTAAAACTCAATGAAGTGGTCTTAGGTTATAGTAAAAACATTTCGACAGTGCTAAATGAAGATTATTATGTCACTTTTCTGAATAAGCTTGCTGAGTATCATTTATGTAGGATGATTAATATGAAATTAGTCACAAGTATTTATAAGTGCAAAAGAATTGGGGAGTTTGGAGCTCAGCAAATTTTACTTGATTGTTTTGAGCTAAAACAAAAGTTTTTGACTCTCCAAGCAAAAAATTCAAGTTTCAGCGGTATTGTTAATAGGCTGTTCCATAAAACTGAAGGGTTGCTCAAAATTATTAGTAGCCCACCTGAAAGGGTACAAGAAAACTATTCTTCATTGATTGACAACCCGAATCAGCAGGATTTTGAAAAGCTTCTTACTATTATGGGCTTAAAAAAGAGTGATCACCCCTGGGAAACCCTTACAAAGCCTGCAAAAAAACTGTTTAACTTTTAGATTAGTTTTCAAATTATATGCTAAAGTATTTGATAAATCGGTTGCGGTTCTTTTTCTATTAATTCTGAGTTTGCATTAATACTGAAATCCACGTTTTGCACAGTAATTGGCCTTTTTCCTCCAAATGCTGTGCTCGGCAAGCTCCTTCTCGGAGTCTCGGTTAAATGTGGTCTAGAAATAATTTCTTTGTATTTCCTTGACGCTTTATACCCAGCCTCTCATTTTTTCACAGATAAAGTAGGACGAATATTGATCAGTCTGTCTGCAAATTGTAAATTATCATACTCAATTCTATTTTTTTCCTTCATTGTTGACGAAAGTCTCCTGAGATTGTGCTTTTTCTTATGTGCTTTTACAATTGTTATGCCAGAAGTCACATCTAATAGCTTGTGTAGGAACCTATTATTTTCTTCAAAAAGTCAGTTAATTTTCTCTGGGGATTTATTTTTGCGTTTACAAGGCGCTGAATGATAAAAGCTAGGCAATAAATTATCGATTCTTCGGCTGGGAGTTTTCATTATTTCGGCTAGTTTTTGTTTGTGTTTAGATATTAAGTTGGTCCAGTCTTTTAATTGTGTGAGTCTGTTGTCTATATAATCTCCCATTTATAAAGAGGAAAATTAAAGAAATTAGTTATTAGTTTTAACATCTTCATCAGACAGTTCTCCGAGATCAGGATAAGATTCTATATCTTTTATCATGCTCTTGAACTGAGAGTCAATTTCTTTTGCATTTTTCTGAATTCCGTCAGTGGTTGTAGATCTTACATTGATGTTTTCACTACAAACTGCTAGCCTTTTTCTGATTTCTGCCAAATCATCGTCCCCTTTCTTGAGCCCGCTTGTCATGTTCTCGACTTCCTTGATCATGTCTTCAAATGACATGGGCTGATAGTCAGCTGGAATTTGCTCTTCTATTTCATTAATTTCAGCTTCAGTAAGGAATGTTTCCTTATCGGTTGTTTTATTTTTTAAAGATGCTAGCCTTTTCTTTGTGATAGTGCCAGCAGATATGGGAGGCTGAGTTTTTGGAGGGTTGGCACCTCCAAATGCAGCTGAAATGCTTTCTGCTATTGCTCCAGGCCGAAGTCTCCAGCTTATATCAGTTTTGCTCCTGATAAGCGAGTTTGAATCCATTTTAAAATATAGGCATGAAATTTTGATAGTAAATTAAAGAAAAATAATGAGACTAAACGTATTTCCTAAAGTTTTTTAATTTTTTGCCAAATCACTATGAGTGCTTATAATATGATCTATAATGACAATTAAAATATTTTAATAATATTGCGGAAAATAATCAGGACTTTATTAGCTTAAATTCAACAATTTTAGTGAATTTAGCTTTATTTTTATTAAAATCTTATAAATATTTCAAGTGTCTATAATTAATTAACTCTATCATTATTTCTCCGACTTTACTAATTAAAATACTTTTCATAAATTATTACTACTTTATTGTCAAAAAATTCCAGATTATACATATTAACTCAATAAGTTCTGGCCATAATTTTTTACCATTTAAGTATTCTATTGCTGCCGGAAAAAAAAGTTAAGATTCTAATTCCAGAGTTTAGCAATCTATTAAGATTATGTATTCTCTAAATTACTAACGCTATCAAAAACTTATTATAATCAAATATTTCTTTCTATCATCTCTTAAGTCTTCGTCAGTAATAACTCAAAATTACCATTTTCTTCTATTCACCCACAAATTATAAATTTTATTCCCAAAATGATATAGCAAAATTTAAAGATTACCTGAGATCCTCATCTTCTCATAAAAAAAAATTTATGACATAAACATAATATGGGCACTTGTGTTTCTGCCAATTCTGCTAATAAAGTTGTTTCTATCAAAATCGACAACACAAACATAAAAGAAACTGAGCACTCCCTTGCCGATAAACGATACAGCAGCCATGTAAACAGAAAAATCCTTTTGGATTATTATGCTGCTGCTAGAAGCCAAATGCATAGAAAAATAAAACAACTGTTCGAAATCATTTTTTCAGGAGACCATTTGGACACCAAAGAAATCAATTTAAATTTCACAAAAATTGATGTTGTAGGGATTTACCACATAAAAACGGTTCTGCAATATTTTGAGAACTTGAAATCTCTGAGTCTTTGGAAAACAGGGATAGTATCAAGAGATCTCAAAAGGCTTTCCAAATCTTTTGAGACGTTGGTAAAGCTAGAAAATTTGAATTTTCAGGGAAATAATATTGATTCTGAAGGGGGAAAATATTTATCAGGGATTCTTCGTAAAACTAGACAGCTTAAGACTTTGTATTTGAGTGAAAATCAGTTAGGATACGAAGGAATAATTAGTTTTGCACCATGCTTGAGATCAATTTCAAATTTAGAGCAGCTAGCGCTGGATGAAAATAAAATCCAGGATGAAGGGTTAGCTGCACTGATACCGAATTTACTGTATATGACGAAATTGAAGTATTTAGGGTTAAGATATAACGACTTAACTGTAAATTCTAAAAACAACTTGGAGCTTTTGGCAACCACACTTACAAATCTGAAAACTCTGGGTTTAAGAGATAATGAAATTCCAGACAGCATTCTACAGGTCATTAAATTTCGTGCACCAAAGTTAGAGTTTGTTTAATGCCTCGTAGATTAAAAATTATAAAATATCATAGATATTACATAAATACAAATTCCTGCTTTTATCTATTTATAATAATTAAATATCATTAGCTATAACTCTTCCAAATCCTTTGCTTCCTCCTCTAGCTTCTGAAGAAAACTCAGCTTTGACAGAGCTTCCCTAATTGCCATCCAATTTTCTTGCTTGAATCCTGTATCTATACACTTCTTGAGTTCTTCCTCATCTTTTTGCACTTCTCTCAATATCTTTTTGGCTGCCCTAGCTCCTTGCTGTTGAAGAGTCTCCCTTTTGCTAATCTGCTCTTCCAAAAATTCAATATCATCCATTGCGGAATCTTCAATATTTTCATTATGCAGCTTGAGCTAACTAGTTTCTCACCAAGTATTTTCCTCTCTGTACGTCACAACTCAGCGTTTGGTATGCTTCTGATAAGAATTTCGAGTAATTAGGATTTGTAATTCCATTAGACCTTAATACATCTGGATGCAAAACCTTTTGAAAAAGCTTGTACTTCTTGTGAAGATCTTCTTTGTCTATCAAATAGCTTTGCTCCCTTTATGAAAATTACATAATATATAACTTGTAATAATTTACCCCTGCTTCTAGAACAGCTTGAGCTTCGTCATAACAGAGAGGACAAAATAGTTTGCAATAGTGGGGATGCTTCATTAAAGCTTTGCATTTGTGAGCAAATCCTCGAGAAAGAAAACCCAACATATTTATTACATTGGCTGGAGAAAAGTTAAGTTAAATATAATAATTTAATTATAGTCTGCGCTGCTCATTTCTCTGTCATTTAAAGCCTTAGAGCTTTGGATCTCTGCTTTAAGCCTTTCAATTTTTTGCTGCTGGTCTTGGATAGTTTCTTTAAGCTCTTTTATTTTTTTCTCTTCTTCAGCAACCATAGATTGTCTTACAGAGCGGACTCCTGACTCTTGAGGGGCTAAGCCTTGGTCTATATCGTTTTGGATTTTTTGTGTTTTTTCCTCAATGGTGTTTATTTCTGTGTCTAAGTCTGTTAACTCTTGAGTTAGCGATTTATTTTCACCTTTGATTTCTTTAATTTGGTTTAAAGCTGCTTCGATTTCGTCTATTAATTTCTCTTCTTTCTCTCCTCGTTTTCTTGTCTTATTTTCTCTGACTGGAGGAGCTTCTTCCTCTTCAAGCTTTTTCAGAAGTCTTTCTTTTTCTGCTTGCTTTTCTGCAATTATATTCCTAACTTCTTCTAATTCATTCTTATCGCTTTCCAAAGCTTCTTTTAATGATTCAGATTCATTTTTCAATATATTTAAGCTCCCATACTGTCCATCCCTCTCTTCTTCTGTAGCCTGGATTTTATTCCTCAGCTTTCCATATTTTTTTGAGATTTTCGCTTTTTTTGCCTTTAGAATGTCAGCTTGCTGCTGTTGTTCTTCCACTCGGTAATTCGCATCATTTTGTACTTGCTCCAACTTCTCTTCTAATTGTTCTTTTTCTCTTATCAGCATCTCATTTTCTCTTTTTGCTGATTCTAACTGTATTTGTAGCTCATCATTTTCGCCACGGGCTTTATTAAGCTCATAAGTATAGGTTTCAGAAATTTTGTTCTCCTTTGATTTTTGGAAGCAGGAATTGCAGATTCTTTGAGGCTTGTCAAAGTCAGGATGTCTGGCTCGTGTTTTTGAGCAGTCTCCACATGTTCCTCTCCAGCAAAACTTGCACCTGAACTTCTTTTCATTTATCAAAGAAATTTTACTACCAAACTTCTTTTTACATATGTGGCAAACTTTGTCTTTTTTTCACTGTTGTTCGTTTGGGGCGATGTCGATATAAACGTCATAGATGGACTTGTTCGGGTCGACGAAAGAACTGTTGTTGCTTGAGGTGTCTGACTTATTGTCCTCGTCCATTTTATCACCAGAGTGAATATAATAAAATTAATGCATGTGGAGTTATAAGGATTTGACAATAGATTTTGCTATTATTCTATATAAAAATCAGTAAGAAGCTTTCAGTATAAAAGATGATTTATTATTTCTATTTATTATTGAGAACATATATAAACATCGTTATTTCAACTTTGGATATGCTAGACTGAATACAAAAAATATGTAAATCTTCATAATGATCTCAATTATGTTATTGATTAATCCAACGAAAAATATTTGCTATAATCCATTTTTCTCGTCAGCATAAGATACGTAAAGTTTGGTATTAATTTATCATAATATATAAGCTCAAAATATGGAAAGAGAAAGAGAATCTATCTTTATGGTGAGTGCAGAAGTTAAGAGTTATGACATTGTAGGCTTTATATATAGCAAGATATCTATGATCTTGAAGATTGTTTAGATATTTTCGATTCAATAGTTCAAGAACTTAAAATCCCCAATAAAAAGAAAAGTGAAATTAGTGAAGTATTTTGTATGTAGCTGATGGCGAAATACATATATATGGAAGAGTCAATTCTAGATGGCTTAGACAAGCTTCCAAAGTCAGCAAAAACTGCTAAAATGCAGCAAGTAAAGACCAATTAGAGACTTCTAGACGATACCCAAAAATTTAATGAATTAGGGTGCGATTTCCAGGATACATGAAACAACGAATACTGGTCAGTTTATGAATTAACAAGAGACGGATATGATTCTAAATCATTGAAAACAAACCAAGACCAAATCCCAGGAAAAACTATAAAACAAATTTCAAAGGAGTTATATGACTTGCAAGACATGGCACTAGTTTTAAATAGAATGAGCAGAGGTGGTGAAAATAAAGACATCAATGGCTACCAATCTTTAGCTGCCATTGATGAAGAAGCACGGTATTACTCAACTCTTCCTAGACAAAATGCAGCTAATAGAAGCTGCAAAGTATGCGTTTTATATTAAGCTTTATAACGGTATAAATTAATATTCCTTTCATCTCTTTCTAAATAATCTCTCTCTATCAAACTTTCAATTCTTTTCTTCACATTCTTAATATCAGGCGTAAACCTATGACTTAGTAATTTGCATACCTCAACAATTAAATTGGGATGCTCAAGCTCCCTTCTTGATTTCATGACCCTTATAATAGCAGACTCAATCACATGTTTTCTTTCTTCATCCACCATAGTTTGGGACTGTGAATCTTTTTCTTTTTCTTTTGAAGAAATTATTGTGACTTGGATTCTTTTTAATTTATTTGTAAATTTTGTGTTTAGTGTTAACACTGAGTCGTCAGGGAGATCTTTGCCTCTTGTTGGCTTTGTAAGGATTTTTGCCTTTACAAGGCCAAGGATATGTTTTACAAGCTCGTCTTTAAAGCCTCTTAAAGAAGAAATAATTGAAGTTAAAGGGTAATTGTCAGTTTCATTATAAAGCAGGAGAACGCAGGCTTGATAAGTAGAAACTAAAAGCTCGTATTGTTTTCCTTCACATCCTATGTTGGCTTTTAATATGCAATTCCCATGGGAATGCTTTCAATTTAAGCGGCGACCTGAATGCTGAGTCATATAGAAATTTGTGAATTTTTCAGAAATCTGAGCAAGCTGAGCAGGCAGCAAAATAGGTGGTAAATCGTCTTGGGGCCAGTAAGTTTGAGTCAAGACTCTGGCTTCGAAGTCAAACTGAGCTGTATTTGGGAAATTATTGGAATCTTGCTTAGCCACTCCCATATCGTTGATCATTCCTTCTATTCTTGATGTATACTGAGAGCCACACTCAGTTTTCATCTGCCTCACTAATGATTTTTCAGCCTCGTCATTAAGACTTTTATCAGATAAAAGCCTTTTAGCTAAATAATTTTTATAGTAGCTTTCGAAAACGTCTTTATCTGAAACATATTTAAAAAGGTCGATAATTTTATTCAGCTTGAGGTCAATTTCTTCGTCACTTATTCCTTTTATTTCTTTTTGAAATAAATAGTCAATGTAAAGTACAAGAGCCAAAACAATTCGTGGATATTTATTGAAAACTTTTTCAAAGCTACGGCGAATTGAAACTTCAGCCATAATATCTCGTTTAAAAGCACTTGTATGAATTAAAATAATTTTGTCACGTAACTCAATAATATCGCTTATAAGCTTTATTGGATTTTTGATAGAATCTTGACTTTTGACAATTTCTTCACCTTTTTCTTCAATATATTGTTCTAAACAGGCATGAATTTCTTTTTGCAATTCACGTGTCCTTTGATAAAGCCTATACATCCTGCAAATATCATTGATACTTGTATTATTAATCATTTTAGCTAACCCAGAATCAGATTTTACTAATGCTTTAGCGTTTATTTCAATGAAATTCTTGTCAACAAGCCTCAATAAAGGCTCCATTGAAGAAATATCTAAATATGCAAAAACTCTTCGTTTTTCTTCCTCAAGCCTATCTTCAGCTTTTTTCAAAAATTCTGGTACCTGCATTTCATCAATTAAAAGTTTTGCCTCATTATTATAAAATATATCAGTTTGCACCAAAAATGAATCCTCTAAAATTTCTTTATACATTTGCCTTGAATTTAAGCCAACTTCAATTAGCATATTTGATATAGATTTTATCACATCTTTTTCAATGACTTCACCATTCCTATCTTTATTTATCATTTCCATCAGCAAATTATTTAATTTCGGGCATAGTGTTTCATCTTTAAATACTAATTCTTTAAATGTAATAAGCCCTAAATCATAAATTGGAGTTAGCCTATTTTGTTGTATATATCCTGTCTCCAAATAGCTCATTAAATTTTTCACATATCCTGTGCATGTTTTATGGGTATCCCAAAGATCTCTGAACTTCACCAATAAATTTTCTCTTTGAACGCCTTTAAGCTGTTCAGTGATAATTTTGGTTTTTTCTTCAATAATGGATTTTAACGAGTTATATAGGATTTTTTCCTTTTTGCTCATGGTCAGCTTATAGCAGTATGCGTAATATTCTTGGTATCTTAATGTTGAAGTCTCAAAGTTATAGATCTGATTGATGGCTTTTGATATTTTTCCAAGCAATTCTTCTGTTTCTTCTTCAGTAGCTGCTTTAGCAATGGGCTTAAAACTCTTGATCTTAGGCTTTTTCTTATCAGACATTTATAGGTGTCCTTAAATTTAGATAGAAAATTAGAAAGTGGTTTAATTAAACATGTTATTTCCATTATTTTTACGCTTTTCTGGAGATGGTTCTAAGGGCTCTGCTTCACGCTTTGTGGGGTTTTGAGGGCGCTCTCGAACACCAGGAATTTGGGCTTGAAATTGAGGGCCAACCCGAGTATGCCTCGTCTCTGTTGGAGGCAGCATGTATTTTCTTTCCATTTTAATTATTATAAAGGCAATTCTTGAAATTTTAATCATTTCATATTGCCAATTTCTTATAACTTATGTTATATTAAAAATATAAGTGATAGTCTTATCTAGAATAGTTATAGATTATGAGTCAATTATTTCTACTTATAACTTTCATTAATTAGCTGTGGTATGTGGCCTTATGGTACTAGCCAAATCTAAACTCATAATCTTCAGCGCAAGTGTTTTTTCATTCATATTTTGAGTTCTTTCTTGGCTCGGAGCTGTCCACAAATGAGATAGTGTTGACTGTCTCCACTTCGCCTGAGTTGTTGTTTTCCAAAACGTCGCACAAGGGTCATCAGACCTCCTCATCTTAAACTCATAGCCTTTCTCATTCACCTGCCTCGTAAAATTTTTACTAAATCTTGCATCTAATGCCAAATTGCTAATAGCAATGACAGCAAAATCAAAGGGAATATGCAAAGTTCTTCCTAATTTAGCTAGATCCTTAATAGCCTTAAATATTGCATTATGAGTGTCTCTGACTACATTTTTTTCTAAATAGCATGCCATAGAAATCGGTACTGGGTTGCAATAAATCATTTGAAAGCCTCTTTGATAAATCGAGCTTTGACTTGCAGGCTTTTCTAAGAAATTCTTGCCATGATATCTTGACAATACATATTGAAGAGATGCATCAGGAACAAAGATGGGATAATTCTTATGGAGATGATGCCTTTCTAGTCTCTGCTCATTTATGTCTCCAAGATTGGGATTGATAGACCCAATCCTTGGGAGCTCAGTTTCAATGCTGAAAGTGAAAGCTCCGAAGTTTGGGATGTTTACGCCTTTTCCTTGTAACAGTTTTTCATGGACGTATTCAACTGTGGCTTTCCAGATCAGTTGCATTTGGGAAGCTGGCTCAAGAGGTTTTAAAGAAGGATTAGAACGGGGCTGAGATCTTGAATGCATCCCTGGGTATCGCTGAGGGTTTTTTAAAATCCACGCTATGATTGCTTCAATATCCATTATATAATTCTTTTAGAAAATGTAAATTAGCTAGTTAATAATAAAAATCATTAATTGGAATTTTCATGCAAAATGTCGATGGCAAGTTTTTTACGATCTCTGGCTATTAAGGGCTTAGAGATAATTATTTGTTGCATTAGGACCATTGTTTCTTTTGAGTCTTGGGTTAAATTCATATATTTTAATAATCCTCTTAAAGTGTCGCCAGTGCAGTTTAATAGATCAGAAGACTCGACAGGCTTTTTGATAAATCTATGAATATAATCTTGGCCATAAGCAGCGATCCTTATTAGAGCTTCTTCAAATTCTGGAAAAGATAAAATGCTTTGGTCAGAAACTTTATCTTTGGTAATTGCTCTAAATATTTTAAGAAGCCTTTCTTGTGGAATAATTCCAGGGATCAAGACAAAATTGAGAGCAAACTTAAGAAATCCCGCATAATCAAGTCCGCATGAGGCTTCAATTTGAGATTTTTTCGAAGATTTAGCCAAAATATCAAATAAAACTTCTAAAGACTTAGAAAATTCTTCAAGAACTGATCTAATTTCATGGTCTACTGACAGTTGATTTAGTGCTAGTTTTTCTTTGTACTCTTGGCTTCTTTTTTCCCTTTGCTTATCTATAAACTTCATAGATTTCATTTTCAGCTCATTTAATTTTTCTTTATTATTTTCCTCACTTTCTAAAGCTTTTTTCTTTGCTTCTTCTTTCTCCTGAGTGATTTTTTTCATTTCAGCAATCATATTTTGAGTTCTTTCCTTCAGCTTTCTCTCAATTTCTTCTCTTTGGCTTTCCTTCCGTCTTTTTCCCATCTCTTCCTTTTCTAGTTTTTCAGCCTCTTCTTTTTCTTTAATTTCTTTCCAATTCTGCACCATTTTCTTTTTTTCTTTTATTCTTTCTTTTAATTTTTCTTCCTTTTTCATTTTTCTTTCGTTTTCTCTTGCTTCTTGTTCTTCTTTTAGCTTCTGTTCTTCCCTTTCTTTCCTTTCTTTTTCTTCTTTCAATTTTTGATGTTCAGCTTCTGTTTGTTTTTTAATTTTTTGGTATTTTTCTTCGGATTTCTGTTGATTCAGTCTTTGTGCAGCAGCTTCCATTTCCTTTTTGAGCAAAATTTGGTTTTGAATTTTACTAGGAGGAAGAGGGGAAACTGAGACTAAAGTTGCACTATTTATTTCGACGCTGTATAATAAATCCTCTAATACTTTGGCGCATTCAATGGCATGATCTGTAGGATATCGATTTATCAATTGTGAAAGTTCAAAACGAATGACGGACGAAAGGTTTATATAAGGAGGCAAAGAGGGAGGAAGAATTTTATGCCGAGGGCTCTGGGCTTTCATTGGTTTATAACCTCTTGCACGCGTTATAGGAGTTAAAGAAAGCTGAGGGTGGAGAAAATGAACACCCAAAGTATCAAATAAAAGTTCATCTAATATTTCGATAGAATCTTTTTGAGATTCTTTGAGCCCAATTTCCTCTGGGATAAAATATGAGAGCTCTATATCATGATCTGTGAATTTTTGATAATTAGGAGGCATTTCATATTCTGGGTTTTCTTTTAGCATAGAGTTCAAATATTTGACTACTTCTCTGTCTCCATTTCCTGGGTCTGGCTCATCATAAATTCATGTAGCTTTGCCACCATTATTTCTAAACTCCATTAATAAGCTGTAGTAGTTATAGGATATTGGTAAAATTGCCTGGGATTTATAGTTGCTTGCAAGATTCCCTGCAACTTGTATGAGAATTCCTACAAACCCTTTCATGTCAAATGTTAATTCTGATTTTTGGTCTCTTTTAGCGCATTCTTTAATAATCCAAATTGCGTCTTCTCTTTTCATAAATTGACCAAAAATACAATGATCTTTCAATAAAAGTAAAATTTGAGCTTCATTTATGACATCTTCTAGAGGAATTTTATGTAGCTCAGTGCTATTTTTTGATATTTTCTGATATTTCTGGTATTTTCTATACAGCAAACTTAGTGGTAGTGCATATCTTTTAGTTATTTTTGAAATTATGCTGACTTCATTTGGAGGTTCTTCATTCAAATCTATGTAATACATATTTCCTCCAATTTCTGGGAGGATTTTAGGTGCAATCAAAGCAGTCTCTGAAAGTCCTAGCTCGATTTTTCTTCTTTCAATAACTGTTCTTGATGATTGTAGCATTTTCATTGATTTATTTTTAAAAAATGTCTCCTGTTCTTTTTTCGCTTTTTCTGATTGTATTTTTTTATGCTTGATTTTTTCCAAATCATCCGCAATTTTACCTGTTATTGGTGGAGGTCGATAAATTGCTGGAGACATAATTCCTGACTCAGCTCTATCACTCAAGGCTTCTCTATATGGCATAATCGACATATTTTGGCTTTCATATTCTCTTATCATTTCGTCACTGTTTCCAATTATTTCTAACAGTACCTCAAAGCCTTTAAAATTATTCCCTGTTGATCTTTTTACAGTCCGATTTCCTTGCAACAGAATTAATTTAATTTTTTCGTTAAAATCTGAATTTTCAAGCTTCATAAGCTTGGCTGTTAAATCTAATATTAAATTTCGCTTGTGAAGAATTGTTGTTTCTTCATCAAAATCTTCAACTGTAAGTGGTTGCCCTAAAACTACAGGCTGATTTAAATATCTAGGCAGCTTCTTTTGCAGCGGTTTTTTCTGTTTTTCAGAAGCAACTATCATATTCAATGCAACTTGCAAGTATTTTACAATATATTCTTGTACAATTGGCTTATCAAAAAACCTAGATGTTAACAAAACAAATGGAGTAGAAGCTGCTTTGGAAAATTGAATATCGTTTAAATAAACCCTTCCTAATGAATCCAACATCTGCACTGCATTTTCTGAAGAAATCCTTGGATGCCTTGCGATTGCAATATAAAAATCAAAATCGAAAATATTCATAGAAATTTCTTCAAGGATTTGAAGCTGCTTGAATAAAGGCTCAACAATAATTCCTACAGGCAAGCTTTGGATTTGTTCTAAAAGCTGAATCATGTTGCTCATAATAAACTCTCTCATAGTTTCAGAGCTGTAATTTTCTATTAGTAAAAATGTAAGCGTTTTAAAAAGAATTGGAGCATAAAGATTTTTCGTCTCGTAAAAGGAATCCAACAATGCGAAAAGTCTTGATAAGCAGCTTATGCGAATCATCCATGATTTATCACGGCATCCACGTTTAAGGACACTTAAAAACGAGCTAGTAATGTCTTCTCTGGTTTTGAAATATTCTTGATACTCCATCCACATATTGCAAAGCAAATTTATCCCAATATGTCTGGTACTTAAATCTTTATTTGAGTCATAGTCGCCTTCTCTCAATACAGTTCCTATATAATAATCAAATAGCCCACTTCTTTTGAAAACTTCTTTATGATTTATTAACCCTTCAAACAGAGTTTGCAAGAGAGAAAGATAAGTTTTACTATTTTCTGCTGTTTCTCTCATTATATTGCATACAATGTTATTCAGATTGTCTGGGCCAAATTTTACAAAGAGATCAGTGATATTATTTGCGATTCCTTCTCGAAGTCTCTGCAAAGAAATCACACAAGCACTGACTCCTTCAGACTGAAATCAGTCCCATAAAGCACCCATCATATTTTTCTCTATGAGTACTTCGAATAAGCTGTTGTATACATCACAGCAGACATGAGCAATATCTTCATTTTTACTTAAAAACCCAGGCCTAAAAGCAGAAAGCACAAGCTTAATTGACCCATTTGGTTCCTCATTTATCATGAGATCTGTCAAGCGGCTTAGATGTTCAAAAATCGTTTTATACCATGAATAGATAGGCTTTAAACTTCCTTTAAGGCCTTTGACAATTATGTGGGCAAGATATTTATTTCCTTGAGTTAATAAGCCTGCAGCTTGCTTTGGTTTTAATTCAAAATATTGGCAAAATGTGACCAATAAAAACTCCAAGCATGTATCTGTGCTATCTAAGCCTCTATAGACATTGACGCTGTCAATATAAAGCGCTCCATCTTTTGCGATTTTTGGTTTTTTCCCTTTTTTCTTTAGCGTAGGGGTGCTTGAAATTTTAGGTAGAAATCTTTGTGAGGATTTCTCTTTTTCCATTATTTCTTCTAAGATTTCAATGACAATGTCATTATCCCCAGCCATTATCAAAAGCTTTTTGTCTTCATCAACATTTACGCCAACAGCATCTAATGCTCTGTAAATTATTTTTCAATTGTACAGTTTCGCTGATGCTGAGTCTGCTGTTTTCATTGCTTTTGATTCTGGTAACGATGAAACCTCTCTATTATTCGCAGACATGATCGTGTGTAACCGTCTTATGAGGGGTAATATAAGTTGACCTGACTCTAGATGCTGAGTGGTGAACGCATCTAATTGAATTATTTTATTAGGTCCGAATGCAGGAGGTAGCTCATCAATAATCCCAGCATTACGAAGCCATTTCGCTATATCTTCTTTAACTTGCATATTTATATGAGATTATTTTTATGTTTAAAAATACATTTATTACGATCTTTCAAATATATTAAACGTGCAAAATATACCTAAATTCTCACAAACAAGTATTTTAATCACTAATTCAAGTAGCCTTTTCATATCATTATGTCACAGAAAATAATCATAAAATGGACACCATCTTCGGCTTTGTTGGGGCAGATTTCGTTCTATTAGGTGCCGACCGCTCAACTAATTTCTCTATTGTGAGACTTACAGACTCTGAAGATAAAATTTTTTCAATCGACAACAATAAACTTTTAGCAACAGCTGGAGATCCCAATCTTCGTTCTGATTTCGGAAGTTTAATGCAAAAGAACATGCATTTATACCATCTCAGGAATGGAATCAAATTAAGCACTCATGGTACTGCTCATTTTATAAGAACTTACGTTGCAGAAGGTCTGAGAAAAAGCCCATCATATACTGATATGCTATTAGCAGGCTTTGATGAAAATGGCCCTTCCCTATATTATCTTGACTACTTAGGCGTGGTTCAAAAAATTCGTGTGGGGTCTCATGGTCATGCTGGATCTTTTATTCTCGGGCTTTTAGACAATTGGTGGAGTCCTGTAAATTTTATTTAGAACATCACTCTTGAGGAAGCCAAGGAAGTCGCCAAAAAATGCGTGAATGAGGTGAAGACCAGGTTTTTAGTTGCTCAGCCTGAATTCATCATCAAAATCGCTGACAAGGTAAGAAATATTCAGAATGGAGTGACAGAGCTAGAATTATCAGCCTAACTAAAGATATTATTCAAATTAAGCCTTAATTAATATGGAATTTACAATATTGTTATTTTCACGTTATTAAAATATTCATCTAATTTTCTGGCCTTCTTTTAACCTTTATGATTATAATTGGCGCGAAGTAATAAAAAATGAGTGGAGATTTAGCCGCGAATGTCCAAGAGAATGATTTTATGCAGAATTTAGAAGGTATTCAAAATATTGGTCGACAGACGTTAGAGGAAGCACAACAGATGTACGCCTATTTTAAGCAGCACGATCCTCACTGGAGCGAAACCAAAGCCAATAATGTCAAAAAGTGTGCCATTCTTGTGGCTTCGAAATCCGTGGTCCTTCATACAGTTGAAGGTGAAGAAATCAAAGGAGATATGCTCAGTCTATCTCAAATAATTAAAATTTCCTCCGATTATGATATGAACTCTATGATTCACCAGTTAAAAGAGTTTATTTCAATTGTAAACATCCCCGAACCTTTATCGCATGATATTCATAGGATGATACAGAGCTTTGCGAGATCTCTATTAATCTATAAAAAATTCCAGGAAATATGAAAAAAAATTAATTTTCAAGGTGATGTGGAATATATCCATCAAATTTTCCATACAGCGTGGCTCCTACTAATTACAGCAAGAGCTTATTTGCTAGGCAGAAATGGAGATTTTTTTAATTTTGGATGCTTGATTATTAGTGTTTTGCATTTAGTTCTTACTAATTTGCCAAATTCTGTATCCGTCGCTATGAATGCATCAGCTCTCCCTTATCTGTGCTCGCTTCTTCAAGCCCAAGCAGACCAAGCTTTGCCTTGGATTGAGAAGCTGTCTCACTTTATTGTTCAAATGAAAGAACAGGGGCTTATTAAATACAATGTTAATCACCAAACCGCCAGAATTTTCGCAGAGAATGTGATAAATTTCAATATCACCAGCTTAGAAGCTTACTATCAGAAATCGATGAATTTGGACGATATTGATGAGAGAGATTTATCTGGTCCAACCAATAAAATTGCTACCCCTATGAAAAGCCGAATGGGGTTGACGCCATTTACAAGAAGAGGAATCGTTAAAAAAGGAGTAAATGGCAAAACACTTAATTGGGACGAAAATGAAAATAAAATTGATATTCATTCGAATCTGAATGAAATTCCTGCTCAAACCTCCCCATTTATAGTTCCTCCTACTCCCATGACTTCTGCTATGGAAATGAATATATGGCTTTCCAATGTTTTGGATGAAAATCTTGATTATCAGCTTAGAGAAATTTGCAAAAACTTAAGCCCAGATATTGCTGATGAAATTGAAGCTAGATTGGAGAGACAAAGCAATATAATAGAGAATTTATTTATTCAAAGAGGGGTAATTAGCATTAATCATAGTGACAGAGGGTGCCTAGTTCAGTATTTTGACTCAATTGATGGAATGATAGCTCCATCTACATCAAAAAGTAACCATAAAGTGCAGGAGGTTAAAAAACTTTATGAGTGCTATTTAATTAAAATGATAAAGGAAGAAGAGAGTAAAGCAGAACTGGAAAATGTTTTATTAGTCTTAAAAAAAGATGTTTTTCACCAATCTCTTTATGCGTGCTGTTTAGAATCAATTTTGTATGCCTATAGTGTAACTTCTATAACATTTGAAGATGTTTTAAATTTTACCAGTGTCCTTCCTTTTGAGTTTTGGAAGCAAATTAATAAATTTGGGAAAATTGATAGCTCAATGCCGCTTCAATTAAAAAGACATTTCAAAGAAATCGAAATAAAAATTCTTTCTCATTTAGGATGGAAAGAAAATAGCCCAGTTTATGGTGTAATTAGACAAGTAATTTCAAATAATGAATCTTGCGATATAAACCATAAATCATTTGAAATGTTTTTTAGGAGATTTTTGAGTCAAGCTGCTCAAAAAATTTTGGATTTGACTAGCGCATTAAATATCCAAGAGCAAACTAAAGAAAAAATTTGAAGCAGCTTAAAATATTTATTAAGTGAAAGGACTGAAATACTAATAAATAGGCATTTAGATCAGCTAATTTTATGTACAATTTATGGAATTTGTAAATTAACTGAATTCCCTATGAGCTTCAAAATACTTATGGATAAATATAATTTATTCTATTATGAGGAGGAAGGATTATTTAATCATGTTTATATTGAGCCAGGCCGATATGAAGATATTATTAAATTTTATAATAAAATTTATATACCTTCAATGAAAGATAAGTTAAAGTCGAACTGCTTTATGGATTTGCCCAGAATTGGGCAGTTATGTCCAGAAAGCCCATTAAGAGCTGTTATCCCAGCAATACAATTTGCACAGCCCACTTTAGGACTCACTGTTCCGAAATCTCCTATAAAGTCTCCATTTTTAACTCCTAGAACAAAAGCACTGTTTGCAGTAAGTGAATCTCCATCACACAGCAATAGTATAAGTATAATTTTGCCTCAAAAATCATCAAGAGAGCTAGACTTCGATAAAAATGGACCTACCAAGAAATTAAAAGTCTTTGCACAGATATTTGATAAATCAAAAGGTGAAAGTATTGCTACACCAACATTGAAAAAAGAATAATTAATTTAATGACTTGCATATAATAAATATTTATAATTAGCATATTTATTGGGTTACACAAAGGTTTCCTTCAGTATGATCAGAGTAAATATCTGCTATAATGCTTCTTATGGAATCTAAATCATTTTTTATGCCTATCAAATCTCGAGAAATTTGATGGGCTGAAGATTTAGTATAATTATTTTCTTCTCCCATCAAAATTACCTTTAAATTAACTTGTTTACCTTCTTTAAGCTCTTTAAGAACACTCAATGTTTGAGAAACATCTCGCTTTATTTTTTTGATATCTGAAGAAAAATATAATAAATTTCCTCCATCACCCTGCTTCATCAGCATTTCATTTTCTTCAAGCAATTTTGAATTTTCTGCTGATAATATTTCGTTTATTTTTTCAAGTTCTTGTATCTTTTGAGTAAATAATTTTTCTTCTTCTTGTTTAATTTCATTTTGATCTAAATCAATTATAACAGACCTTCGAAAATTTTTAAAATTTCCTTCACTTCTTGCTTCCTGCAAAGATTGAACTCTATTTATTGTACCTGACGATCTATTTCTAATTTTATCATCTTTTCTTATTATTTGAAGTTCTAATTCTTTCATTCCCCTATTTTTCTCTTGAATAATTTTTTTCAAGTTTTCTAATTCAATGCTCATCATTATTTTATTTTTTTTCTCTTTTTCTTCAAAAACCTTTTCCAAGTTCCTAATTTCTTCGTTTCTTTTAATTAATTCTTTTTCTCATTTTTCAGCTAATTTAGCCATATCATTTGTTTGTCTGTTTTTATATTTTCCCTTGAGCTTTTCGTTTTCTTGTGCAAGCAGTTCAATTTTATTCTCGAATTCATCTAAAGTAATCGTCATTTGTTCAACTAATTTTTCAAGTTCATTAATATGATATTCTTTTTGTTTAAGCTCTAATTTTAGATCCAGGATTATTTTTGATGTAAAGGAAAAATCTTTACCTGATGTTGTGGTTTCTAAATAATCTGACTGAATAACAGGAGACCCTGTGAGGCTTGTATTAAGGGAAGAATTTGGAGATTTATAAGCGGATTTTTTATTATAGGTTGTCAAAGAGTGAGGAATGTTGAATGATGATGCAGATGGAGGGCTTGCATCGGGGATAAGCAATGCGGAGGATGTATAAAGAGGAGTGCATTGTGGAGATTTTGGAATGCTTGTATCAGTATAGCCTCGTCTTCTTGACATTTATAATAAAAGCAAAAATATTGTTGATATATAAACGCATAATACAAAATTATTTAGATTAATAGCTGTCTAAAAGCTAATGCTTGTATTATTTAAATGATAGCTGAAATAAATATGATAAAATTAGAGGTTTAAACAAGGAAGAAAGCCAAATTACTTCCTCCAAAATATATAAAATAGAAGCCTGTACAAATTAGCCAATTAGCCACAAGAATTCGAGTCTAGTGTTTGCTCTTTACAAATATAAAAAAGGGTAGAATATTCCTTATCCTTAAAATAAGTCACCATATTTTTCATTCAAAGTTTCTTTATCCTATAAAACAAAATTTTTTTATATTGATTATGCAATTAAAATTACTCCAAGAACTGACTCAACCATCTAAATGCTTCTGCATATCCAGTTCTCCTTCTAACTGAACACATAAAAAGTTCAACTGGTCTTACTTCTTCAGGAAGCTTTCCACTTTTCCCAATCAATCCATAGCTTTGAATTCCTAATTCAAACCTTAGCTCATCTTCGCTTGCAGCTTCATCCAAATCAATTTTATTCCCTAAAACTGCAATGGGGACATTTTGTAGTTCTTCCATTTTTAATAGCTCATCAATCTCATATTTTGCTGATTCAAATCTTTCTCGATCTGAAGAGTCTAATACAAAAATAATTCCATCTGCAAGCCCAAAATAGTCTTTTCAGATTTTTCTCGCGCTTTCGTGTCCTCCAAGGTCAAAAGTATGGAACTGAATGTTTCCCATTATAAGTTCTTCTGATTGAGGATGAGTTGTAGGTAATAATTCTGAAAATTCATTATCCTTTAACATTTTGAGGAGTGTTGATTTTCCAGCATTATCTAAACCAAGGAAGACAAGCTTGGCATTCTTGTGATAGAGGCTTAAATAGCTAAGAGCATTATAAATCCAGTTAAATAGAAACATTTGGTATAATTTTTATATTAATTGCAAAATGGGGAGCATAATATGGACTTCATTTTTAAAATCCTATGTTTGAAGATAAATTCGTTATTCTTAGATATTTAAAACCTAATTGTCTTTAGCTTGTAACTTATAATTGCAGTTAAATTATTAATTACTATACATACTGGCTTAGCCATTTAAAAGCTTCAGGATATCCTCATTTTTTGGCTACTGAACACATAAAAAATTTAACAGGTCTTGCGCCTTCAGAAGCATTTTCATCATTCTCAATACATCCATAAGTGTCCAGACCTAGTTCAAGCCTTAGCTCCTCTTCACTTACAGCATCCACCAAATCAATTTTATTTCCTAGTATCGCAAAGGGGACACTTTTAAGCTCTTCTGCTCTTAAAAACATATCAAGCTCTTTTTTAGATTCCTCAAATCTTTCTCTATCTGAAGAGTCAACGATAAAAATAACTCCATCTGCAACAGCTAAATATTCTTTCAAAATTCTTGGTTTTCAATAAGGAGAAGGCATAAATACACGGAATCTTATATTTTCTATTACAAATTCTTCTGATTGCAGAGGACTCTGTCCAGGCTCTATATGCTTGTGTTTATCTTCTTTTAATCTTCATAAAAGTGTGGATTTTCCAGAGTTGTCTAATCCAAGGAATATGAGATTACGATTTCTTTGATAGACCCCTGCATACTCCAAAATTCTATAAATCCAATCAAATATAAACATTTGGAATAAAAAATTATATTAATTTTTGTGTAATAAACACTCCATATTAATTTCCTACGTGGAAAAGATTTTAAATTCTCAATAAAATAAGTTATATATAATTTTCCTACGTGGACTTTAATTTAATATCTTTAAAAAATCTTAATTTCAATATGAATTAAAGTTATCTAAAATTTTTATCAATCTGCTGCATTCTTTTTGATGATTTTTTATGAGACTTCTCTACATTTCTTTTTGCTTTTGCTATAGTTACTTCTCTAGGATTATCAAGTTCTCCATTTATTGTCTTAATTTTATTGAAAACAAAAACAGAATGAGATACTAAAATTTCATCTGAAAAAGCTGCACCAAGATTTTCAATTTTTTCGAATCCAATGTCTAAGTCCCAAAAATCAGTTTTTGTGATATACATTTTAATAGGTAAAGCTTCGTTCAAGTCAGCTGTTAAGCATCTTATAATAAATCTAAGGAGTGCATTCTGAACTTCATGCCTATCAGGAAAAGCATTGCCGCTGTCACATTGTTGGATTAATTCAATAATTCTTTGCTCGAAATTCTCAGAATTATCCTCTTTTTTATATTCAGCTCTTATAAATTTCAACATGCAAGGGAAATAAGCTTGCTCGATTTTTTCATATAAAGCAATGATGTTTTCTAGTTTTATGCTAGATAGATGACTTCTCCCTTTAAAGAAATCACTGATTTTGGTTGTATTTAGTGTTTCTCTACAAAATTCTGATATGACTTTTCCAGGAGATACTTTTGAGTTTTTGAGATAGCACAAAATATAGTTTAATGAGCCATAAATTTCTTTGAGTTTTATTGAAACGCCACCTTTTTCTCGAATTTCTAAATCTCTTAAGAAATAGTTTACCTTTATCATTGTTTCTTCATCAAAGTGTTTTTGCTGGACTGAGTTTCTGATTTCTAAAATAAGCCCAGACTCCTCATTTTGCATATTCAGTAATTCGAGCTGATATTGGATTAAATCAAGTTTTGTTTTATCTAAAAACTTCTTTTTGATGATATTTTTCACCAAATTTACTTGCAACCTTTCAAAATCATAAGAGATTTCACTGCCCATCCCATAACCAGGATTATTAAATGAGCAAATCCTCATTATTGTGATATCATCAATTTCTAACGACAAAAGGTTTTCTTTCTTTATTTTTTGTAAAGGATAAAATGTAGGATCAACGATATTTAAGCTTGCAACTTGTTTTTCTGAGCTAATTTCATTATTCATCTGTAGTAAAATTTTATTTTGGATTTCTGCCAACTCTAGTATTGCAGATGCCATATACATACCTCCCCCATGTTCTTTATTGTCAATTAAAAAGAAATTTAAACTGCTTGATCTGTTGAAATGAATATTTTTAAGGGCTTTGCAGCCATATTGCATTTCGTCAAGTCCTTTAGTTTCCCAAGCCTTTAAAAAGCTATCAAATAGGGCTTCAAGATTTTCATTTTTGCTTTCTTTTATAGCATCATCTATTGTTAGAAGTCTAGATTCTTCACGAGGAATATTATGATTATAAATTTCTAATAAAGCGTTGGTAAACTCAATTATTGGATAAAGGCTTTCAACTTTTTTGATATCTTCATAATTTTGGAAATAAATGCGCAATAGTCCATATTTTTTGTCCTCTCTTTCCAGTTCAAAAGCATTTTTCATCGCTTCAAAGCTTGGCTCTTCGTTGTGTCTGAAGAATTTGAGCATTGGATAATTTTCATCTTCAGGACCTTTGAGCTCTTCAATGTAGTCTTTAAACGAAGCTTCGAACTCCAAATCTGATTTTAATTTGTTTTTGTAGTCCATTATTACTGCAGCTGGGCTTAGCCTGCCATTAATAATTTCATTTTCAAAAAGCCTCTCAAAGTAGTCTCTTACATCTTTTTCAGATGGTTCTCTGTTAATTTGCTCAATAATTCAAGGCAAATGAGAAAACACTTCATATAGCCATATATGCCCTTCATTAGTGCCTAGCAGATTTTCAATATTATTTAAGTCAGCTTCAATGCTTCTGCTCAAGAAGTTTTCATAGTTATCACTATTTGGTAGAATATTTCTCAAATCTCTATCTGAAATTAAATTCAGCTTTAGAAGACCATATAAAGAGCTTCCAAGAATAAGATGGAGAACTTGAGAAGTTATAGGCTTGAGTCCTCTCATATAAATTTTTTCTCCTGCATTTCTATAATGTTTACACCCTTTGCTTGTCTGTGCTTCTTGTCTTGCTATAGAATTTCTTAAAAATACTAGTGCTTCTTCATGAGACAAATTTTGATGTCCAGGTCTCTGAACAAGCTGATGATCCATTCCTCCAATTTGTTGGCCACAAAAAGGGCAGTTTGCTATTTCTGTAGGACCCCCACAATTGCTGATAAAGTACATATAATCGCATGTATCAGAACATTTGTAAGTACTTCCTCTGGCATAACGAGCTAAAAAAGTATTTGAAATCAGATTATTGAAGTTTTCTAGAGTTGATCTTGTGAATTGAAGCATAGGGCTTGGCTCAGAAGCGAAAATGAACATATTATTGAATCGATTGGGTAAATTTCGATCAATTTTTCCTGATCTGGCAAAGAAAATACTTGTTAGAGGGCTAGCTGAATCTTTATAAGCGAAAAGAGTTATCAGAATCATGCAGATTAGCAGAGATTGATGTACTTCTTTTTGATTCTGGCCTACAGAAAGATGTAAAATAGAATTTCTTGGGAAATTATGCAGGAAATTGAAAAGAAGAGAATAAAATTCATCTCCAAGAGCTTCGACAACTATTTCTTTGCTACTTTCAAGCCATCTGGCTAAATTATCATTTATTTGTTCATTTAAAGTAAACAAAGTAAACACTTCATTCATAAATGCTAATCCTAAAGCAAGCCTTAAATGTGAAAGTTCTGATGCTAAAATTTTCGCAGAAAGTTCGCCATAAAAATTTTGACCTTGAATAATTCCATTAAGAATAGCCACTGTTTCAATATAATGCTTCTTCAAATTTGGAATATAAGGAATTATCTCCAATTTATTTTCGACCTGGAGTTGGCCTATTCGATTAATTCATTCAACTCCTCTCTTAGCTTTTAAGAACTTAGAAAGATCATCAATTGTGAATTGATTGTGATAAAAAATATTTTTTAAACAAAATAATCTAAAAGTTTCTCCATATTGCGACTCACAAAGAAATTGATTTACATTGCCCATAGCATACCGTAGTTCAGGTTCAAAATTAGTGGAGTTTTCTAATAATAGCATAGAATAAATTTCTAGATAAATTCTTATTTGCACAGCAGATATTAATTTTCTAATGTTTGAAAAATTTCCAGAGTCATCAGTGAGATAATTATTAAAAAAGCCAGCAACTGGAGCTTTAGAAATTAATAATTCTTTATAAAAATCAGTTTGATCATGATGATTGTCAGCCTCTTTTGATTCTTCATTAGGCTCCTCTTGCTCTTCATCCTTAATAAATTTGTAAATTGTATCGCTTAAAAGTACAGCAAATTTGCAATCTAATCTAATTTCTGATAGTATTCTTTCGATTGTATTTAAATAAGGATTTTCACCAATCTCGAAGTCAGGATTTTCACCTTCTCCTATTCTTTTAGAAATTTCGCTTATAGCGCCAATTAAACCAGATTTCTTTAATGCAATTGTAATTAATTTTGTTGAATATTTCCATATTTCGCTATTTTCAAATTCTCCTGCTATATTTAATATATATTCAGCATTCTGGTTTAAAAGCAATTTCATATACGAGGCTTTAAAAGCTGCAAGATCATTTTCGTTTGCTTGCTCTTGAAATTTGTCATCTGCATTTATCTTTTCAAAGACATAATCGACAAAGCTTTGATTATAAATATAGCTATCATTATTTTCAGCATAGAATTTTCCTACTTCATGAATTTCTAATAATATTAGCTGATCTATCTTTGATTTTGCAACAAGCGAGCTAAATGAAACCCAAAATTCTAGCTCATCCAAGTTTTCTAACTCAAAATTTCCTATTAATTCAGCTTCTGCAAGCAAATTGTAGAGTTTTTCAACTCTGATGGGGTAATTTAGACCATTTTTATCAACTGCTAATGTTTCAAATTTGGGCATCATTTCTTTTGTAAGGACTTTTAGGATATGAGTAATTAACTGGATTAATGATTCATTAAAATCATTCTCAACTGATGATTCGAGACTCTCCTCACTTGCTTCTGACTCGCTTCTGCTATCCTCCTCACTTTCAGCGTATTCTCCTAATTTATATTCTTCATTCTCTGCTTGCAGAGAATTGTTTATCATCCCAAGCAAGTTTTCAGCAGAAATCAAAGATGTGCTGAAGATTTGACACAAAAGTACTAATAAGTTTTCAAAATTCATGAAAGAAATTAATTTTTCTTCGAAGCTTTCAATATATTTGACACTTGAGCTAAAAAGACTAAAAACTACGAATTCATATTCCATGCTCATTAAATTTCTTGCTAAGCAAATCCTTATCATATCTTTGATAAAAACATTTTGTAAATATTCATTTTGTTCTATCATTGCTAAATTATCTTTATAAACAGATTTCTCTCTGTAACTTTCAATAAAAACCTCTAGAGCATCTTTATTTTTTTTATTTACCTTATATACTTTGTAGAACTCTATAATAGTTCTATACTCTGGCTTTGAGAATGGAAAATGAAGCTCAAATTCAAGCTTTAATATATTTCCCTGGTTTACATTTTGCAGTGCAATATTTCCTGTCTTCATAGTCTTAAAAATTGAAAACCAAATATTTCTTTTTTCTTCGCTATATTCTTGATCTTTTTCACTAAAATAGCTTAATAATGCCGATTTTTCTTCCAAAAGATAAATAAGGATAGTCAATGCACTTTCTATTTCTCTTGAAATTGCCGAAGTAATTGCTGTAAATAATCGGTTTGAGTCTGATACAAGCTCACTATTATAAAAGATCTCTATTTTTCAATCTTTAATTCTCGGTTTCTGTCTAATTAGATTAAACGATTTCTCTTTAAGAGCTTCAATAAGAATTTTATCTTTTGCGACTTTATCAATAATATCTAGAAGGTATGTATTTAATTTTTCTTTGTTAGCGTAAATAGTTTGCTCATATTTAAACCTCAAAATGCAATTTTCTACTAAAGACCCAATATTTTCTTCGAAGTTTACTATTTGATTTTCAAAGATAAGCTCTTTAGTTGTTTTATTCAACAACTCATCAGAAATTTCAAGGGTTTCCATTGAGAGATCATCAAACATTCTAATTTCCCATGATCCAAACAAAATGACAGAGCTGTCATGTTTTATGTTTCTTGTCATATGAATTATCACGCACACTAATTTCCTGCATTTCCAATCATTTTTAGTTTCTTTTTCTTCACGATCAATAATGAATTTTATTAATGAAAGATGGTTAATATCCTTGGAAAAATCAAGCTCTAAAATGTATAATGATTTAGTTTCACTATAATAAAATGTCTCAATATCTTTAGTAATTTCTCTTTCAGAGCCAAAATTACTAATTTCATTTATAACAATTTCATCCCTTTTTATTTCTTGAATTTGGTTTGCTGATCTGTTATCGTAGGTAAATGCAATTAATTTATCAAAAGGCGCTTGATTTTCAATCATAGAATTCAAAACTTCAGGGAATTTTTGACTGTGAAATTCTCTTCAATGATTATTGATAAAGCTTTTCTCTTCTTGATCTAGTGAATTTAGATTAAGTAATATCAGTATGTCTGCAGGGGCTATTTTTAAAAGAGTTTTTTTGCAGTCGCTTAGCACTTGCTCTTTATTTTTACTGTCATCAAATAATATTTGCAAAGCCAGTGTTTCTCGATTGTAAATTGGGAAAATATGGTTTTTAGTAAAAATGAGATCAGAATCATCTTGATATGAGAAAATTGAATTTACCCAATTTTCTAATTCAACCAAAATGCCAGCTTGCTCTTCATTTAGCATAGATTCTAATGATAAGTAATGCTTTTCAAATCTATTTAAAAATGGAGCATCTGCCTTCAGTAGATTATTTTCATCATCATTCATAAAGACAATGGCATGGAAATTACTATGTACAAAGCATCTTGGATTAAAAAGAGCACCTAATGCAATTCTGCAATACCTTCTTTCTCCTTCCCCTTCTCCTGAAACTGCAAAATTCTGGTTGAATAAATCATATAAAGAACTGTATATGTGATCCATATCTTTTAATATTATAGAAATTCCTCTTTCCATATAGAGAATAATATCGCTCAGAGACCTAAAACTATACTCTTCTTGATCAGTATCATTTTTTAACTTGCTCCCCACAATAATTCTTCTTTCTGCTAATGAGTTCAAATGCTTGTCTATTATATAAGTGATGACATCCACTCTTCCAATAAGCATTAAATATCTGGAGCTTGAATCACTTAAATTATCATTAATGAGATCTAAAACGTTTATTTCTGGCAAATATGGGTAAATATGCTCAAAATGATGAATTGTGGCAAAAAATTCACCCATTTTTTTGGAAGAGCCTAATTTTCCTCCAAAATTTCTTTCAATTCCTTGCTTGACAGTCATTGATATTTCTTGATTTTCTAAAATATTTCTATTGACAAGATTTTTTGATACTTGTTTGATTAAATGATAAAAATCTCTCAACCCATAAAAATCTGTGAATTCGGTATTTTTATATTCATTTTTCAGAAGAAAATATGATTTCGCTAGACTGCTTATAACTGATTCATAAATTCTGAGGCCATCACTATATGAGGTATAAATGCTCATAGCAGTGTGAATTAAATCTTCTTCATCAGGGTCTGGCCTCGCAAGATATAAAGCTCTGTTCATTTTAGATGCATCAAGTCTTCAATTAGATATTCCTATAAATCCAACTATATTATTTTCTATTTCTAGAAGAGAGTGTAAGACTTTAAGTGGATTATGCTTAGAGATTTCTGCAAGCCCAATTTCATCAAATACAATAACTGGCAACAGATTGGAGTCTGAATTTAGGAACTTTTTAGACCTTTCAAATGCTTTTAATATACCTTCTGATGTGCATGAGTCTGATCCTTGAAAAGGTACCAATGCTAACTCTGGAAGCGTTTTAAAATATGGATCAGTGGATTTTTCACCTCTTAAATTAGCAAAAATAAGTTGAATTGATAATGATTTACTGCATCCAGGTTTCCCACATATAAAAATTGGAATTTTATTGACAATGCATGGAATTACAGCAAAAATATTTTCTCTTAAAGCTTGGTTTAAAGCTGTCCCTTTTGTTATTTCCATTCTGGCCAAATAATCATTCTGTTCCTCTTCCACTATTTTAAGTATTTTTTCTACAGTTAAACATTCAGCATCTAGCTCGTTTACAATTGCTTCTAGAAATTCATTTCTTTCTCTTTGTGATGAAATCCTCAAATAATAGCAATGAGAAAATGCGAGAATTCCAGCATTCAAATCAAAATCTTCGTCAGCTACTTGATCCTCAACAATTAAATCATATTTTTTCAAATTTTCATAAAATAAATCTCCTCTTAATTTATGCTTGGACTGTATCGATTCCCTGAATCATAGATAGAGCATAATAAATCTTGTGACATCTCTAAGACTTACGCTGCTTACATCTTCTTTCGATTGGAAGTATTTGTGAGATAAGCAAATCAAGTAAACGAATAAATCATGATAATTAGTATTGATTCTTGTTTTCAGCATAGTGTGAATATACTTTCTTGAATCATTTTCAGTTAAATAGCCGAAATCCCATACATATTCAATCATTGTGTCTGGGAGCGGCTTAACAACATGCATCAATTTGCTGATTTTTGCATTAGCTTTTTTGATTCCAACATTTTCTTCATATACTGCTTTTTTACTGGAAACTCTATAAGGATTGCAGGCACCTAAAAATGCTATATTATCAGGCAAGTGATCGCCCTCTATACTTCTCTCACACATAATCTCGCATATTAGCCCTATACTATCAGTTGTATTAAACTCGTCAAAGAATACCCACAATTTTTCATCTGCATTTTCGTAGCTCATGTTATATGCTTTTTCAATTAATTCTGCCATTCTTTCTTTAATTTGCTTTGATGTAATTCCTGCATGGATACTTATTTTTATTAATTGATTTCCTAAGACTTCTTCGACGAAAAATTGAATCAGTGAGGTCTTTCCACATCCTGTCTCACCCATGATTATAACTGGAATATTTGATTGAATTCTTAAGTAAATCAAGTTCATCTTTAAGAAGTTATCTGGAGTCATGACATAGTGAGAATCTGAATATTCTATCGCAAGATCTTTTCCATGCTTATTATAAGTTTGAAGCTTCTGGAGCAATGCATTATGTGACATGTTGGCATAGTCATCGATTTCATATTCTTGAGATTCTATCAAGTTGGCAATCTCTTCCCCTGGCCTGTTAAAATTGTGCTGCCAGAAAATCAATTTTTTTATGCTCTCTGGAACTTGGTCTTTATCTCGGTAAATTGGAACAAATGATCCGTCTTCTAAGAAGACCATGGTGAAATGATTGGAATTTTCCCATGTCAAAGTACATTGAAAAGCATTTGCAAGGTCTTCTTGGCCATCTTGAATTTCTTCGTTTTTTCATAGGTTCTGTGATGCTTTAAACTGAGATTTTCTGACACTCTTAATGCTTTTTGTAGTAAACTCTTCTGTAGTAAGTAGCAATGCATCAATTATTGTAGCCCTGAAAGTAGTGAAATCTTCAATGAAAAATTCAAGGTTATTATATCTCAAATCATTTATAATTTCTCTTATTATTTCTGGATTGAAAGGGCTTCTTGTAAAATTTCTCAATAGCCTGTCAAGAATGTTTATAAAAACACTGATTTGTGTATAAGTAATCTGTTCTTTATCGTTTTGCCTATCAATAAAATATCTTTCTAAGAGAGTAACTATGCTTTCTTTATTTGTATCATGAAGATCGCTCTCATTAACAGTCTGATCCTCAATTCTGCCAGTCTCATATAAGTGCAAATATCTTGCTACAAATTGAAGTTTAAAGGAATGATTATCTACTATTAATTCATTGAGGTCTAAACCATTGATAGGAACGCATTTTAAATATTTCAAATAGTCGATAGAGTTGTAAAGCATATTATCATACGTGTTAGCGACTTCAATACAAATTAACATGTCTTTTGGGAAAATTATAATATCTTCTGTGCAGTTTAGAGTTCTAAATAGGCAAATGTTCATGAGAATTTCATTTAATAAGGCTGCGTTGCTAACAAAGCTTAGTTGAAGGTGCAAAATACAGTCTTCATTAAGATTGATATTAGAAAATCTATTGGAAATATCAATACAATCAACATCTCCTGATATAGGAAACGTTACAAGATCTTTTACTTCGTTTTTAGCCCTAGACCGTATGGCAGCTGTTTTCCCTAATCCTGCTGATGCTGAAGTATAAACAATGCTATTTTTATCTTCTAAATGCATAATTAACCTAAGTTTTTCATCAATCAATATCTGACTCTCTCGAAGATTAATAACTCTCGTTGAATCAAGGTACTTAAAATAAGATGATAAAGATGATCTTGGGTCAGAAGTTATAATTCCAAATTTAAACTGAAGCTCACCAACACGCTCAAATATAAGTTCTGTGAATAATGCTTTGGCTTTATTTTGATTTTCCAGTGATAAATTTTCACAATTAATCAATAAATAAAGCTCGCCATTTTTATTTAAAAAGCATCTATGGAAGAATGCTAATAAATCTTTTCAATGAGTTGTATACTGACAAAAAAATACCTGATCAGCTCTAGGTAATGCATGTCTAGAGTTTATGTAAGCTGAAATAACTGCATTGATTAGTTTTGAAGTTTCTATATAAAGAATTTCGCCGTTATTTTGTGAAATAGCTGAGCGCGGAGCAATATCATACTCCTTATCCATTTTCATATCTTCCAAATTTGGTATTTCATCTAGTATCGTTGCCAGAAGCTGAAGTCGATGTCTAACATCTTTATTATCACTATAGTTTTCGATATTTGCCATAAAAGATTGCTTACCCATAAATGTCAACAAATTTTCAGCTTTTCTTCTGTATGTTTGATCTTTTAAGATTATATATTTCTCTAATGTCCAAAGTTGTTTGCCATTCATGAATGATAGATAGTAATTTGACTTATAATGGCTAGTTAAATCTCTTTCTCAATTACTGAAGATCTCATTAAGATTTTTTTCAAATTGCTTAACTTCGTCATATTCCCCATCTATGCACGAGAAGACTTTTTGAGGAGATTGAGAATTCGGATACCCGTATACATCTAGATTTTTTAAGGTGGCCAAAATATTTTGGATTGATAAAGAATACTCAATAAAATTAGTGTAATAAGTCATGTCTGTATCACCATTTTCTTCTTGCTCTGAATGAGTCTTGGTGTGAATTAATAACATAGATCTGTCTCTTAATTCAAGCAAATTTGCAAGGTTGAATGCTTGCTTATCATTTTTTTCATATAGCAGATTTACATCATAACTTTCTTCTCCAACTGAAATGATTTCAAATGCTGACTTCTTTACAATTCCAATAATTTGCTTTTGCTTGGCTTCCTCTCTGCAGTTCAATACATTATGGAGTTCTTTTATTCCTTGAAGATTTATTATACAGTTAGAGAACTTTTCTTTCAATTTTCCTTCTTTGCTGTCAATTTTACTTAGTATAAAAGGAGCCATCTTCTGATAGGAATGTGCAGTATTCGCTATTTCTTTGAAAAAATACCATAAAAACTCAAAATCTAGGATCACTTGTGTGGTCACATATGTATCATCATAATCATTGACACTTTCTTTTAGCTGCTCTAGCTCATTTTCTTTGACTCTTGAAGCAAATTTTATAAGATCTTCTGATTTAGATAAGTCATCGAGCGCTGAAATCAATTTATCTTCTCTCTCTTGATCAATGTACATAAATAAATTGGTTCTTACATTTTCTGAAAATTTGAAAAAACTAGCAACACTTCTTTTCTTTATTTTTTGAATAAAATTTGTAAATTTAGTGCATATTTTAATATAGACTTGATCACTAAAATCTATGGTATCTTGGAGCTTAAGTAAGCTTTCGCACGCTTTTAAATAATTGTTTTTGTTCTTGATGAAGTAAAGGCATCATCCAAAATAATCAATTGTTTCTTTATCTGGTGTGAAAATTGAATTTATGAGTACAAGCTCTTTTTCATAATCATTAACTTTTTCAAAAATCTCAATAATTTTTGCAGCTGAATACTTCTTTATATCATCCATAATTTCATTGAAATCATTTTTCATTGATTCATAGGCAATTTTACTAATTTCGCCAATATTTTGCGAAGTTAGTGATTGCTCCTTTTCTTTTTCCAAAGCAAGATAATAATTTAGATAAATCGAAGAATTTATCACAGGAACTATAGCCCTTATAATATCTAATAATGCAACTAGATCTTCCTGAAATCCAAAATCAGCAATATCTACTTCTAAATAATTCTGAGTGGAATTACTATATAGGGTTTCCAAATTATCGCGATCTTCTACATCATTGCAGACTACATCGATATAAGTTCTTAACACATTAATATAAACTATGATTACATCCAAATTCGGAAATACATTATTTTCAAGATTCTCAAAGAAATCAATATTTTCTCTGTTCTTAATTTGTAAGCATCTTCTTATATAAAAATTAAAAGCTTCTTTTTGATCATCGCTATACTTTTTGATTGCCAATAAATTTTTAATTTTCACTTTGCCCTGAACAATATTTTCTGCTGATTCTGCAATGGCGTTTACTAATGATGTCACATACTGTACATTTTGAAAATTATCAAATAAATTTATGAGCAAGCATCAAAAATGATTCGGAGAAGGATTGCAATATAAATGCTCCTCAATAGTATTTTCAGAAACATTGTCGCCTTCAGTTATCGCGATTTTATAGCTCAAAAACGCAGTTACTAATCCATTGTCCTTTTCATTTACTTGATAACTCTCTAAAGTTTTTATTTGATCTTTATCTTTATTGTTTAGAACATTTTGATAACAATAATTACTGTAGGCATCTTTTAATATTATTGATTGGCATCGATTAAACTCTGAAATATAATTCAGAAGGCTAATGCGTTTATTTTGAGAGCGAACACCTAGCAGGTTTATAAACTCTTTACAAAAATATTTTTTATCTTTTTCATTATTAGGCATACGTAATATCTCGAGATCAAAAATATCTATTTTATCTCTATAATTATTGATTTCAAATGGAAGCAAAGTAATTAATCACTCATTGAATTTTTCTTTTCAGATTTCTTCATCAAATTCAAAGGATTGAAAAATATCTGAAAATAAACAGGTTTTTTGCTTTATTATGAATGAGCAAGCATATGGCGCTGTTAATGCATCAATTAATTGAGCATCAAAATAATCTCGATATATACTCTTTAAAGCAATTAAAGTGCTATCAGTTATAGGGTAAGGATCTTTTAGTTTGGCATTTATTGAGTTTCTTAAATTAGATTCGTAAAATAAAATTTTAAAAGCATAAGGCATTGTATGTAAAACTTCAAGTGTCTTTGAAATTTCTTCTGTATTTAGGATACACATTTTGCTTATATATTTGTTGATGAATGTAATTAATTCGTTTTGACTTCAATATTTATTGAATCATTCACCCAAATTGATATCTTCTTCTCTTTTGTAAATAATAGTTTTCAGTAACACAGTGAAATCAGAGAAATTTTGGCATAAAAATGCTATTTTGAGGGAATAATCAATAAATTTTTTAACTTCCAAGTTTCCGATTATCTCAAATAAGATTTCGCAATCATTGAAATCTAAATTAAGGTGCGACTTAGAATTTTCAATAAATTTGTCAATGACTTCTTCTTTTATTTCAGTATTTTTTATTTGGGCTAAAAATATTTTTCAATCATCTTTTTTTGAAATTTTTGAAAAAATCATCATATGCACTAATCCTGTTACTGCAGGATAAAGCTGAGAATTTTTTAATTCTTCTAAAGTATATAATATAGAATTCCCAAAAATATTAAAAAAGCTATCTATACTGTCAATTTTAGCAATTTGATAAGAATGAATGCTATGTGGCAAGCACCCTAATAATGATAAGATTGCATAGGAGGACCGTTCATCAATTTTATTGGGATCTATATATGTGATAGCAGTGTTGATTAACTTGATTGCTTCTAGACTGGAATCTTTAGTAGCATTAAGGATCCTGTAAAAACTAAAAAATTGTCTAGCAAGAATTGGAATAGTCTGAATCCAGTCACTTTGATCAAGTAAATAATAAGAATAGCATATAAGGTGTATTAATGGATCCTTGACTGGAACTCCAGCTGGCTGCTTGTTAAGGAAACTTGAGCATGGAGCAAACATTAAGTCGAAAATGAATGCGAAATTTTCATCTGGCAAGATCCTAATACGTTCATCTTTTTCATAGTAAATGGGATCTGATAAGAGCATTATATGCTTTTTCAAGCTCATCTTAAAACGAGCACTATCATCATTGAAATAATAATGTGCTTTATAAAGTCTGATTTTTCTCTTATCAATGGGATTCGTATAACTAAAAGAAGTTTGCTCAAACTCTTGAGTTGATGTGGAATTATCTTGCTTCAAGGCGATTAGTTGCAAATCATTGCTTGAATATTGCGCTTTGCTAAAAGAATAAATAGCCAAAACTGTTTTTCCCAAACTCAATTGGTACTCTTCTAATATTATATTATCCTTGGACTCTACTTTAGTGGGCTCGTTCTCTTCTTTGATATCATTATGCTCTAAAGTTAATTTTTCATCTGTCTTACCATCAGATTCAATTATTTTTCCATTTCCTTTGAGCTCATTCTTGCTATTTTTCTTTTTCTTCTTATCCTTCTTGACTACTGTTTGAGTTTTCATTTTATAGATTTGTGATTTTAGATGTCAGATCTATTTTAGCTCTAAATAAAATGAGGGAAAATGTGTATGGATGTGAACTAAAAAGGGAAGATCATCAGAAATAAATAATTTTTAGCATTAGCTTATAGAGTTCTAGTAGGGCTTATTTAGTCAGACTTAATATTACATTCATTCATATTTATATATCAGATCATCCTATATGTAAGATGAAGGCTTGATTATAATTTATTATAAACACATTTATAATTTTATGTTTCTTTTTAGAAAAAGTATTAATTATAATCCGGCTTATTTGCACTATTTGCTGAAAAGGATAAAGAAAATTTGTAGTCTTTGCAAATTCATCTATAAATTAAATACAGAATTTTCTATTAGGTAATCTGAATTTTTCGTTTATTAGCCGCACTTTATTGAACTTTTTATCCTCAGGCATTTGCTCTGGAATTTACCATTTTCTCGATGAAATGTCTGAGGAAAAATTTTCTAAATTGTCTTCAAACAAGTGTCTAATATTTAAAAGTGTAAAGCGAATGATATTTAACCTTATATTTGCTGAATTTTCTATATTTAATTCTTGCTTGAATCTTTTAGCTTCGAATTTTAGTCTTAAATATTTTTGACTCTTTTCTTGATATGTTGGAAATAGCTCTTCTTTAATTTTTAGCTACTCAAAGACATTAGCAGTTATCTATTTCAATTTTAAGGGAGTCTCCTGATTTGCCTATTCTGAGAGTCACTTAGAATTATAGACATTTAGATTATCAGAAACTTAAGGTAGCATTCATAATAAAATTAAAAAAATAATCACTCGGTGATGTTGCCTGATTTTAAGGCTATTTATTAATCTTACCAATATCTTTTATTTCACATATTATATAAAGAAAAATGTATGAGCTTTGATTATAAGATAAGATTCTATAAAATATGCTAATGATATCGTCCAATAATATTCCCATATAAATAATGTGTCCAGCTGGTAAGAAAGGCAACAAAGGTAATCAAGTTAATGAACGCCAACCCTTTCCAACTGAAGAAACAAAAGCAGAGCCCGGCCTAGAAAGACAATCCCTTTTATATAGTGAAATGTCTCAGAAAGATATTGAATCACAAGGATATATTTTGGACTCCAAAACAGGAGAATTAAAAGAATGCAAGTTCGTTTACATTCTTTATGCTTTTGACAATCATCAATTCTCTCAAAACGAATTTAAGATGATGATTCATCAATTTGGAGATAAAATCCGAGAAGTGAAATTTCAGTATCAAAACTTTGATAACGCTGAATTTAGATTGAATAAAAAAATAAAGCTTTATAAAGTCACTTATATCCCTAAGAGAAATGATCATTCCAATTTATTCCAATTAAAACTATGAAGAAGTAATTCAGATGATGAATTTTATGAAAAAAAAGACACTTTCAGATCTTTTGGAAGCTGAAATCATGCTTTTGTTTTCAGCACGAGGATTGTAAAGAAATCCTGGTTTGGAATTGAATGAAAAAGTCCAGATGGCGAACCTGTGCTCAATCCAATAGAGCAGCTAACTTTTTATTCTTTATATATTTTTCAAAATGCAAAATGAGAAATACTTTTCCCAGCTCTTATTGAGCAGTTTAATATGAAATTTCAAAAAGTTAAATTTGATGTTGAAAAGCAAAGAGCAATTGAATTTCTCCAGGTTTTAGATTATTTTATTAGAGAGACAAATTCAAATTACTCTGAAGAATTTTCATATATATTTTTAGCACTTTTGGGCTGCCTTGAAGCTAAAGCCATTCAATATCAAGAATGCAGCTTGGATTCTGGAATTAGTCTTCTGCTACGAATTGAAAATTTCGAAAACTTCTTTGAAAAATTCAAAATGCAATCCCTTTATAAAAATGCAATTTTAGGAATCGGGCATACTTTAGCATTAAATAAAAAAGCAGGAGAAAGAGAATGGGTTTTGATTCTTAATAAGATTGAGGATAAAGATCAGAAATCTAAAATTTTACATCAATTCATAGAAATTATAAATTCATTGAACCTCACTCTTAATAAAGATGAATTTGAAACTTTACAATTAATTATAAAATCATTAGGCTCAAGTGAAATTTATGAAAAAATAATTGCATGTTCTGAGTCGCCCCTATTATTCACAGAACTTTTACATGAAGCATTTTTATTAAAAGATAAAAAAGCAAACTGATGGCAAGATTGAATGAGGGTTATCAATTCATTTTTTGAAAAGCAGCCATTGAAAATAGACATAGTCGCTGATTTGTTGGAAATATTAGATAATAAAGAGCCTGAATTCAAACATTTCTTTTTTTGTTCAAATTTTCAAAATATTGTTAATCCAACAATCAGGAAATGCTTAGAAAATTTTGATAAAAGTTATTTGGTTTACTTTAAGAAAATTTATAAGCTTTATTATAATGAAAGATTGCTTTTTTCTATGAAGTCAGACTTCGTGTGTGAAAAACTTTTAAAAAGTTCTAATTTAGAGCCCCATGAGCTGATAGAAAACTTCAATATAGACTGCAGCTGACTATTCAAAAATTGATTAATGAAATTTAAAATCAACAACTATTCTGACATAGAAATAACTATCAAAAAAATAGAAAAGGAAATTAAAATAATAAAAAGCCTTGAAATCAAAACCACTATAGACATTATCAACACCATTAGTAATGCTGCGATAGTATTCATCTACGAATCTAGTAAAAGAATACTATACAATATTTATGAACTCGCTCCAATTATTGATGGCTTTGAAACTCTCCAAACGAGCTATGTCCAATTCATCCAAGAAACACAATTTTCTAATTATAATCATTCATGATCTTATGATTCTCAAACGGAGAAAATACTTGAGCTGCAAAAAAAGTATAAACATTGCGACCTCTTAAAAGAATTATTAGTATTAAAGCTAGCCTTATCTGGAGTTGCTGAGCTACCCGAAAAAGAAACTAAAATTAATCTTTATAAGAATCCGTCTTCTCAGAGATTCTGAGACGCTTTGATTGAATCTCATAAGTACTATACTTCTAGAAACTTAAAATATTTTAACAATTTGATGAGTTTTTTTGAAAAAGAAGCCTTAAAAATAATGAATGGAGAAATTAAAGTTGATGATTTAACGATAATAAAATACCAAAGTGAAGAAGAAAGGGCTGCATTTTTAAAATATATAAATGCGCCATTTGATATCGCAGGAAATAAGAATAGGCCTGATTTTATGGAAAAAATAAAGGAATTATTGATAAAGATGGATTTTATTAGTGAAGAAATGAGTCATGTGAAAGCTTTTATAGATGTAATCTGCATAAATCTGCTTGATGTAGAAGAAGCATATAAAGCATCCTTGCATAGCTTTTCTAATATAGATTTAAAAGATTTTAAGTATCATCCAACCATTTCTCAAATAAAAGATCTGGCTGTAAGCTTAGCTTCCGTTTTGCATTCTCATTCATATATCCATTATTTCTTGCAAAAAGAATTAGAAGCATCTCCCTTGTGTTTAGCAAACATAGCAAAAATCTGCACAGAAGCAAAAAATAAAATGGTAAATGAACTCAATTCTCTTTTTACCGCATTTGATAATTATCCTATGGAAAAATTTATAGCAATCTTTAAAGACCTCAACTACATTCAAAAAGAAATATCAATTATTGAAAATTTATTTCCAAACCTTGATGCTGTTTTCCTTCTAAAATTGGGTGTTTTTTTATCTCTATCTACCCTTGCAAAAGAAAGCTTGAATAGCAATCTTAAAATAGGTAATGAAGAAATATTTTTTAAGACCTTACAAATACAAATACTTAGCGGTTATCACCAATTATTTAGGCCATCATTTTCTAACATAATTACCCTAGTCTTAACGATTCCTCCAATAGATTTTCTAATATATCTATTTATGGTTCCAACTTTCCTTGATAATTTTCTAGCACTATTTTCTCGAACCTTTAGCCATACAAAACCATTTCCGTCAAATTTACTTCATCCAACTTTTCTTTCAATATTTCTCTTAAACTCATAATAGGTTCCTCTCTATCTTTCCTATATAGTTTGCATATCTCAATAACATGAATTTCATCTTCTTTTTCTCCACAAAAACGCACCTTGGATTTTCAGTCAGATGCCTGATATGCCTGCAGTTATTAGTAAATTTTGAACCACCGAAATAATGCTATGATTTTGCAGTTTTCTCCCTATATGCGATTATGGATTGAAGACCGAAAATCTGCCCAGCAAAGCATCTGCCTGGGATTGATGAATCATATTCTTTATTTTCATATCTTTTCGAAGTCTCCCAGTCACCATTTTATCAAAAAGCTTGTACACCGAGTTTAACAGAGTAATGGGCCTCAGGTCTTGCGGTTTTTTGCTGTCCTTATTTTTCGGTAACAGTACTATGTAAGCCTTTTTCATAGATATTGGTATTTTTATTGCTCGCTCATATTCTACTGAACATGACTTTTAATGCATCTGCCGGAGCAGATTCTCAGTATTTAATTAATTTTCCTGGAATCTCGTGAGGTCCTCATGCTTTCCCATTTCCAATGCATTTCATGAGCTCCAAAATTTCATGTTTTCTTATATTCGATTGCTCTGAATTTTTTTATCTATTTTCCCTATTTCACTATTGCCTGAGTGCATGCTCTCCTATCAGTTGGTCAGTTCCTCCTTCTTTTCAGCGTAAAGATAAGCTCTACTTTGGAAATCCTTGTCTTCACTTCCTTGTGCATTTTCTAGACATTATTTATGCTAAGCCTATTTTTTGGCAATCTTTCCAGAGCCAAGTTTTTTTGGTCTGCAGCTTTCTCCTCTTTAAATTTCTGACACTCATTTTTATGTTTTTCCATTAAATGAACATAAGCACCAATGTTTTTGCCTTCAAGAGCTGATATCGTTTCATTCCGGAGAGTTTTCGCTGACTGTAAATTTTAATAGTTTCGTGGAAAAAATCGTGGCCTTATCTTGACATCATCTTTCCAGACTTATCAACGTGAGTCTTGCTGTTTCTTTTACTGCCAGAGTTCATCTGGCGAGAATTTCGTCTACATCGGACATGCCATGCAATTTATAAAGAATCTTTTCAAAACTTGCTGATATCTTTCTCTTTTGGCCGTATTTTGCAGAAGATCCACTATGAATATTCCCCTTTTGCGCTCTTCATTTTTCTTATGCTCACTACTAGTGATTTTCATGCCAAATAATATCAGTATGTGATCCAAGGAATATCCTACTTCCAAAACCCTTAGAACTTCAGTAATTAGTCCAGATAAATCTCTAGTGTTAAGTGCATAATATATTATGATGCGAATCCATTCCTCCCTGCAAACTTAAAGCCATCAGTGAGCATTAGTTGCATACCATTACTATTTGCCATATCTAGAAGTAATTCTTATTTGAATTTGTAGTGTCTGAGTATTGACCTGCAATATGTGCATTCATATCTGACATTAGGATTAGCGATTTGTACGTATATTTGAGCTCAGTGATAAGCTGCGTGAGTTCGTCATAGAATTCTTCTCTTTTCTCTCGGGTGCCACTTTCAACAGGCAAATATGCCTCGACTATCACAAGGTCTTCCAGCAAGTATATCAACTCTTTTCAGCCGCAGTCTCTCAGTTTCTGCCATTTCTTCCACATAAAGTCCAACACCCTTCAATGTCTTGCCTCCATTATTCCCAAACCATTTATAGCCTTTCAAACGCGGTGCATTCTGAGTCAAAGATATATGTGTATTTCACACAGAGCAATCACGTCTACCCTGAAAAATTCATTTTTTTAAAATTTTGTTTAAGACCTTAAATGAGATTTCAAAATCAGAAGAATTGATAACATTTTTGAACAGTGTCAATGAAAGTGATATACTACAACTGAAAGAAAGTGTAAATGATTATGACGACTTATACGCTAATACTCAAGCAATTATGGATTTGGAAAATTTATGGGAGTCTATTCGAGAAATTAGAAATGAATTCCATGATTATCAGAGGTTTTGCCAAATTTTTAGCCAAAGAAGGATTGATAAAAAATATGATAAAATTATAGCTCAGCTGCAAAATTGTAGATCTCAACTAGCAGGAATAAAAGAGCTGCATGTAAATATAAATTGCAAAGAAGAAGCCAAGAAAAAGCAAATTGTTGAAATAATAACAGAGTCAGAATTTCGTATAATTTTAGTTGAAGATTCTTATGATGTGCATTTGCAATATTTAAAAAATCGAAAACATTATTTTAACTTGTCAAGCCTACTTGAATTCAAAGAGCGAGCATCATTGCTTCTTCATACTCTGGATGCGGCCCAAATTCAAGATCCAGATGTGATTCTTCTTCCTGGATTCAAAAACCTAGTTACTTCAATTCAAGAGATTTTGGCAAATCTGAATAATCTCCGAATTTATGGATATCCTCTAATAGAAATTCCCGAATTATTTAGAATTAATAAAGGAGATATTTCAAGTGTTCTTGAATATGAACAACAGTTATCAGAGCAATTTAAAACTTGGGAAATTTCATTGTCTGATAAATATAGTAGTAACTATTTTCTTACTTTTCTACATGGGCAGCAGTTTTGGTGGCTTGAAGGCTATTTAATTGATGATAAAAAAGATTTTGAAAAGGAGGCTAATAGCCTTTTAGAATATATGGGGAAATCCTATGCAAAAATAACAGATTTACGAAGTGTAAATAAAAATAATGCATCTGAAAGGCTTTTATTATTGGGAGAAACACTGGAAAAACTCCCTAATCTTAAGAAAAGCGATGAAAATATAAGTTATTCCCCGAGGAACAGAAACAAATTCATCATAAATAATGGAGAAGTCGTTTATCTTGAAACTTCCAAAATATTACTAGGCACATTTTCAATTTATTTCAATTCTTGCTCTTCAATGCCTCGAGCAGATCAAATTTTTTTCTGCCAATATAAAACCTCTTGGAATGAACTCTTTGCGTTTTTATACAGATGCTTCACAAATCCAAGACACGAGCTCTATCTTTTAGTGAATTGTGAAGAGTTAGCTTTAGAGAATCAAAATAAATTTAAATCTTTATTTGCAGATTTGTGTTTCCACAAAGTAGGAGATATACGATTCAAATTGGGTATAATAACAGCCGATAAAACGTCTGCACTATCATCATATTTTAAAAATACTGAATCGACAAGAGTGATTATTTTAAATGACAGTAAACTGCTGAGTGATGAAGATTTAAAAGAAATAGTTTTGGAAATTAATAAAGATTGTGTAACTGTAGTAACTTCCGAGGTGGCTGGACTTGGCAAAACAACAGAAATAAGAAAGCAAGTAAAGGAAGCTAAAAACTATAGCCCTTATGATGAAGACACTGAGAAAAAATTAGATGAAATAATAAAAACATTCCCAATAGCTGGAGAAGTTGACTGTATTGAGCTTTGCCAAAATTTCCCATCCATTTCTGAGTCAATGACTTTGCATCTTCATTTAAGTTATGTAAGCAACAGCTATCTGCTAAACGAATTCCTTATAAATCTATGCATTTTTCGAACACTAAATTACACAAAAAGTATTATTATAATACCAAGAGAGATAAAAATTTTCATTGAAGTTTCCAATACATATTCAAATATACTTTTAAATTCTTTAGAATGTCTTCATTATATCAACCATTTTCATATAGAAAAATTTTCTTTAGATAGATTGATCATCCACAAGAATCGAAAAGATAGTCTACAATTTATTTGCTCTTATCTTGACTTATATCATAGAAAATTACTTGACAGCCAATCAATTTCAGAAATTACAGACCAAGGTTTATCAGTCCATGGCGATGATAAAGTTCGCTTTTTGCTTGACACTTACTTGCTGCCTAGACAAGAGAATGAATATAGCAAAATAACTTATATTCAGCTAAATATTATGATAAAAATTTTAGCAAGCCTATGCAGAAATTTTGGAAATTGTGGATTTTTTGAACCATGATGCATAAAAGAAACGAAAAGTGATTTTGCTGCAAATGGGCTGAGTGCCTTGATTTCTGACCTTGATGCATTAAGATCCCAGATATTTGAAAGTATACTTTTGACTGTTAAAGAATTCACTTCAAAATGTATTGATGACGTTAGAAATCAACAATTGAAAACTTCTCAAAAGATACAAGCAAATACTAGTGTTATTGAGGATGAGGAGTTAGCAGATAGATTCAAATGTTGTTTGAAATGAGAATCATCAAACCACTTTACAATGGTTTTTCTAGAAGATGGTTCATTGATTCCAATATATAGAGATCCAAGTTTAGTCCCAGCAAATATCAAGAAGGTGATTTTTACTCAACATAATGCTCTGATAGCTATAAAGCAAGGTGGAGTCCCAGTAAACCAGCTCAATAAAATTATACAATCTGGAGCATACACAATTGAAAACTATCAAACGATGTCTCACAATGATTTTCTCTTGAAGCTCCAAACTTATTGCAGAGCGGAAAGAGATCTGCAACTCATGTACATAGACTCTCAATATGTTATTACTCCAGACAACTTTTTAAAAATGAATTTAATTTATTTGAGAGCAATATCAAATATACCTATAATTATAATGGGAGAAACAGGCTGTGGAAAAACTTCTTTAATCCAATTTTTTGTGGAAAATGTTCTTGGAGACCAGCTTGTAAAAATTAGTATTCATGCTGGCACCACATCTAGTGAAATAAAAAAAGAATTAGAATCACCAATATTACAGTCACAGATGTATATTGAGGAGGCAGTAATATGGGATATAAAAGTAAAGAAACTCTGGGTTTTCTTTGATGAGTTTAATACAACTGAAAGTGTCGGGCTAATCTGTGAAATAATCTGCAACAGAACACTTGAGGGAAGGAAACTGCCTGAAAATATGGTATTTATTGGCGCCTGCAACCCTTATAGGCTATCAACTAAAAGCCATAACTACCAAGAAAATGTTGGAATTAAAAAAGACACTAAAACAATTAGCAAACTCTCACATGTTGTTAAGCCACTTCCAGAAACTATGATTGAGTATATATGAGACTACGGAGCTTTGACTGATAATGATGAGAGGGAATATGTTAAAGCGATGCTTAAAAATATTAAATCAAACTATATTGATCTTTTTGTCGATTTTATTTGCTTATCTCATAAGCATTTTCAAAGGTCTGAGGATGCCAGCAGTGTTAGTCTTAGAGATGTTTCGAGATTTATCAAATTATATAAATGATTCAAGAGCTCAATTGTAGAAAAAAATGCTCATAGAGATAAAAGATATCTAGAAAACCTGGAAAAATATAATTTGGCTATCGAAGATAGATATAATGATCCTGACTTTGATGCAGGAATTTTAGCTTTTTGCCATTGCTACTATTTAAGACATAGTACTCAAACTAAAAGATTTGAATTTTTGGAGGAGATTTGTAGAATTATTAAAGATGAAATGATTTTTGTAGAGAGAATATTAGCAATAATTCAAAATGAGCAAAATGACTATCTTGCAAGGATGGAACTGCCTAAAGGAACAGCATTTAATACAGCTTTAAAGGAAAATATCTTTACAATTATCCCTTGCATTATAAATAAAATTCCAGTATTTTTATGTGGTAAGCCTGGATGCAGCAAAACTTTATCAATCCAATTAATATTTGCCCATCTTAGGGGCAAAAAATCAACTGATTCTTATTTTCAAACCCTTCCAGAGCTTATTCAAGTACCATTTCAAGGCTCAGATTCCTGCACATCAGACGGGATCGTAAAAGCATTTAAAAGAGCGGAAAAATATTATGATACTGATAAAACTGCCTTGTTACCAGTTATAGTATTTGATGAGATTGGGCTTGCTGAAATTTCAAAGCATAATCCATTAAAAGTTCTTCACAATTTACTTGAAATAGAAAATGTCACAGTAGGTTTTGTCGGAATTTCTAATTGAAGACTTGACGCATCTAAAATGAACCGAGCTCTTTATCTTGCAAGACCTGATCCAGATGAGTCTGATTTAGTGTATACTGCAAATAGCATTTATTCATCTTTTGGAGGTAATCATAATATACACAAAAATGTAATCAAACATTTGGCTTTGTCTTATTTTGAATTTAAGAATCAGTACAAGGATACCAATTATGCTGATTTTTACGGGCTTCGAGATTTTTATCATTTGATAAAGCAAGTGTCAAAGCAATTAGTCAATAATAATTTCTTGGAGCCTTGGGAAATTGCAGGTACAGTTAAGAAAGCAATTGAAAGGAATTTTGGTGGCAAAGAAGGAGCAGCAGGAGAAATGGGAAATATTTTTATGAAGCTTCATGGATTTGAAAACATATATCCTTATTGTGAGCCGAATATCAATATATTAGATCTTATCAAAGAGAATTTAAAAGACCCTAGCTCACGCTATCTTATGCTTATAGGTAGGGTGGACGCAGTCTCATTTATTCTTGACAAGTATTTGCACTCTCTTTTAGAAAGGAGAATAATTGTTGGAAGCAAATTAAAAGATGATATAAGCCAAGAGGAATACGGCTTTAGGTCTCTTAGTGACATTATTCTCTATATGGAAAAAGGAATTTCAATTATTCTTAAAAATATGGATCATATTTATAGCTCTTTATATGATTTATTCAATCAAAATTTCGCGGTCTCAGGGGAAGGGGAAGGAGAAAGAAAATATTGTAGAATTGCTTTAGGAGCTTTATTTAACCCCAGATGCTATGTGAATAATAATTTCCATGCTATTGTCTTCATGGATAACGACAAAGACATTTTGCTTAAAGCTGATGCCCCCTTTTTAAATCGATTTGAAAAACACAACTTGTCACTTGATAAAATTTTGACTACTGAACAGAAAAAAATCCAAGAAGACTTAATAAAATGGGCAAAAAGAATATTTTATTTTCAAGAAGGAAACAAAGTGCCTTATACAATAAATCACTTATTCCCTATATATAGCTCAGAAACAATTGCATTATTGGTACTTTTTAATTATTGCTCAGATGAAAATGAGTCAATAAAAAAATGCAAGGATGTGTTGTTAAGAGTGGCGCCTTCTGACATTAAAGCACTGCTTGAAGTAAACTATATGGAAGAGGAGGAGAAGATTTCTATTATCAGTGACTGAAATGAATTACATTCTGGCAATTTTCCTGATCACATTCATTCTATTTTAAATGATTCGAAAATAAATGGAAAATTTAGCAAACTTATTGCGTTTACTTATGATAGTAATTACTATTCAAACGAATATGAGCAAGAAAACCAAAGCAAAATGATTGTGAAAGAATTAAGTAGTTTTAAATCTGAGCAGGATCTAGCTAAAGATCTACAAAAGTTTTATATTGAAGACAAAGAAATATACATTTTAGAGCTTGATTTTTCCAAAGAAAGCCAACATTTATCACTGATAAAGTTTATTATAGATAAGCTTGAGGACGAAATAAAGATAGAGAAAAATATTTGTATTATTATTCATATGAAAAGAAATGTTAAATATGATAATGCAATTATATTGTTTGAGTCATGGAAAATGCAAATGTTTGATGATCTATCAATAGAGCCTTTTGATATATCTGATAAACTAATGAAAGATACTAAAACGCTTATTACTGAAAATCTTATTATGAACTTTGAAGACAATCTAAGTAGCTTTATTGAAAAATGCATATTGAAATTTAAGTATGCCCAAAAAATGGCAAATAAAGAAAATTTAAACGATCACATTGCATTAATTGTTAACAGTGTTTCTGAACACGAGGATTTTGTAAAAGAATTAAAAGAAAAAGTTTTTAGTGAAATTATAAAATCTGAAGATGTTAGAGATTGGAAATACCAGATTTTCATGAGCTCTCTTATTGTTTCAGATTCAAATAAGCTAGAAACTGCAATAAAGGCAGCTCTTTCTTTTGAAATTGAAAAAGTTTTAACTCTGATTTTATATTCTCTTGAAGAAAATTCTGCCCTTATGAGTTACTTTGAAAATGGAAACAAAGAAATTAATGCAATTAAACGTGATATTTGGCTTGATAGTTTTCGAAATATCAGTACTGGGGAAATAAAACTGCAAGATATTAACCAAGGAAATTTGCTTAATTTGGAACTAGTATTAAATTTCCCATTTTCTAAAGCAGAATATAAAATTATCGAAGGTTTATGTGAAAATTGGAGAGAAAAAGGTATTCTTTATGAGGAGTCAATAACTCAGAATAACATTGGTGAACTATATAAACAAAAATCGTTTTTCTATAATAAATTTGACGCACTAAATCAAAATCTTGAACTTCAAGAGCTGCTTCTGAGTGATCTAGCCAAGCTTTTATTAAATAAAAATCTAATCAATCAAGAATTCGAAGATTTTGTTTTTAATCTGCTAAGGCTAGTTACAATCTATGAGAGCTCCCTAGAAGAAAAAGTTATCGCTTTTATGAAATTAAAACCTATTTGTGTTCTTATTTGCTATGCAATTAACTTATTTTATCACTCACCAGAAACAAAAATTAATGCGGTCCAGAGTTATCTCAATAAATCTTTATCAATTTTAGAAAAAATTAAGAACAGATCTAGTAGAAACGAAGATGACAAAGAAGAAGAATCAAAATTTTCTAATAAGATATACCAGCCAGAGTGAAAGTTATTTATTAGTGATATATTGAATGAGATAATAATCTGTTCTTGTCCAGACCAGATAAATAAAATCTGCAGTGAAAATTGAGAATCTTACCCATCAGATACAGGAAAATTAATCAGTATTATCAAAGAGATTGAAAATATTGAGGTTTTTGATATTAGAAGATTAGATCATCTTGAGTTTTGGGCAACTTTTAGTACCTATATGGCTAAATATGAAACAAAAGATAATTTATTAAAAGTCTTTGAGGTCTCCAAGTTATTTGAGAAGGGTGATATATCTTTTCTTTACAATCAAGATTTTGCAGAATATATTTTTAGCTATTTAAATCATAATTCATCAAGTGATAGTTATCAAACAGCTTCATCCTTGGAATTTCAAAGCTATTATTTGAGTGTTTTACTTAAACAGGATGAAAAATATGTACTAAAAATAGCTCATCTAGTAGAGAAAAGCGAATTATGAAAGTATTCATCAGAGTTATTCAGTAATTTAGTGAATTATATGAACATAAAATGTGATTTAAATACAAGAATGCTTAATACAGAAGATTTCAGTAATAGCAAATATTCAATGGAAATAGAAAAAACTATTGAAATATGTGGATTTGAAAGCAAGTTTACTATATTATTATGCGATTTTATTGGAAAGTATATAGATGAAGAGAATGAAAAAGAAAAATCAAGACAAGACAGCAATATATTTAAATTCATGGAAAAGAAATTTTTCTTTACTCAACATTACAAGAATCTTTGTATACTTCCTTCCGAATTTCCACACTTAATAAGACTATTTTCAATTGCATATATTAAGCAAAGCCTTGAAATTTATGCAACGTATTTTGATCCAAAAAACAGTAATTTTGAGAACTCTGACGAGAAGGCACAAAAGTTTTTGAACAATATTAATGGAGAGCTGAATTTAGAAACAAACTTTGGGGATACTCTTAGGCTTTACTGTTTAAAAACCATTCACAAATCAAAGAATTTTGATGGCTTTATTGAACGGCATAACGAACTTACTTGAATTCAGAAAAGTTTACCATCAGAAAACGAGCAAGAAAGGTCTATTTTGCCTTACTTCCCAAGTATGAAAGAATCTTATTTAGAAATTGTTTATCTATTAAAATTATTGATGAATGATAAAGGAGAAAATATATTAGACGAAAAAATCGTAAATGCAGATAACCCTAAATCCAGAACTGTGATTGCAATGGCTTTTATGAACGAGGTATTTATTAAGCATTCTTTAGGAGAGCAAATAAATCCTTCAGTTAAAAATTGGTTTACAAACAAAAAAGAATTGATCCTTTCAAATCTTGGAAAGGAGCTTTATCAATTATTATATTTTTTTATTAACAATTTTCATCGCAGCAGCTATCTTTGCTTGCACAAGAATCAGCCGATTGAAGAAGTAGAACATATTTTAATTTTATGCTCTATTTCAATTCTTGTCCTTTCTTATCGAAATTTCTCAAACCCCCTTTCCAGTCTCTTTTTCACACAATCAGGAACAATAGATAATGATTTCCAAAATCGTTTCAATAATTTATATATTGTTTGTTCTGAGCCAAGCGCTATGTTGCACTACTTGAAAGATACACTTAAAAATTTTAATTCGCTAATATCTAGCACTTGGAGGGCTCCATATTCTAAAGGGAGTACCTATAAATGCTCAAGTGATTGCGATTTTCTTTATTTTGTGAATGCTTGTGGAGGGCCAACAGAAAAAGGAATTTGTCCATATTGCAAACGAGAAATAGGTGGAATAGGCCATACACCAGTTCCTAGAGAAGGGCATGTGAATTTATCACATGAGGAGGCTTTGAAGTTCTTAGGGGACTCAATAGCTAGACAAGAAGTAAACGAGGGCAAAGGATGCAAAAATTATGGAAGCTTTAATGGGGTAAAGCTGATTAGAGAATTGAAGCCAATTACATCAGAATCCCTTCATCTTATTCTTAGTGGATGCCTTTATGTGATAATGAAATTAGATGTATTAAAGATCGGGGATATTGCTTCAGCAATAAATAAGTCTCATTTAGAATGTGAAAGCATTTTATGAAAGGCGATTCAGAATGATTTTACATCAATTTCTTCTCTGTTGAGCATACATGAATCAAATATATGAATATTTAGCATTATATCAAAGCTCCCTGAAGTAATTGAAGCTTTTAATGTCGAACCTAGTACAAAAGATATCAGAGATAATTTTGAAAAGTGTTTCGAAAGAGAAATTATAAATAAGCATATGAGCCCATCATCTGTCATAATGGACTATAAAAACAACTTTTGCGAAACTTTTGGAAATGGGGGCATCTCTGATTTTCTTGATGAACTAAAAGGTATATATGAGCCAAAGTATCCAGCTTTAAGATTATTCAGAATAATTGACAAGCCTTCAGCTGAGGAAATGAAAAATTATTTTTTGTTTCACAACCCAAGCCAACAATTCAATTTGCTAAGCATATATTTTAAAAATTATGATGAAATTAAAACCATTGAGAGCTTATACCCAATTATTGAATTAACTAATAACCTTCTAGAAATTTATAATCACAAAATTGCAAGAGACCAAGCTAGAAACTTGACAATTAAAGATGCAATATATTTTAATGAAAACATTAAAGAACTGTTCAGAAAATTTAAGCAAGCATGGAAAAACAAAGGAATTGAAGAGCTTTACTATGAATGCAAAAGACTTGAATCAATAGAGTTTGAAGATGAGAGCTCACCATTATCATATTTCCTAGTAGACAATAAAGAAGTAGGAGGAGGAATGTATATGACCGCTGCATTATTGGAACTAACTTCACGCCATAATAAGTTATTACGTCTAATGAAAGATGCTTTACCATCAAATCAGCCAAATGACTCCCAAAGCTCTAGTAGTGAGATGTATCCAATTCAAAATGCTATGAAAAATCATATACTTTCATGCGAATTAGACGACCCAGATATAGTAAACAGATCTTCAATAAACAACCCTGAATATGGGAAAGGGAGAGAGCTTATATATGATTTTGAAAAATTGCAGTCCTATTTGGCAAACTCTCTATTAACAAAGAAGTACCTTGATAAGTCAAAGCTTGGCCTAATTCAATATCAATTTGAGTTATTAAATATGCAAGACGAAAACTCAGGACTAATATCAGAAATTCATAATTTGATACACCAACAGCCTTTTAGCAAGGAAACTGAAATCAAAGTAAAGCTTTTCTTTAAAGAATTAAAAGAAAAAGAAGAAAGAGGGTATCAAATTATACTTAAAGAAATTTATTCTTCATTAGATTACATTCTTTGCTATCTTAAAAACTCTAAAGAAAACCCTGAAAAATCGATAAGTGACTTTTGCCAAAGACTGAATCAAGCCAAAATAAGTGAATTCATCAAAGGCCGCCATGCTTTGGCTGAGATAAGCTTATTTAATATTGTAGCTTTATATGAGTATATTGAATTTTGTTATTTTCCTTATATGAAAGATCTAATTCGAGCTGAATTCCAGAAATCAGATAATAAAGAATATTTTAGAAGCCTTCTTCGTAATTTGATTGAAGAGTGTGATGGGCTTAGACTTCCAACTCGACTCCAAGCTCAAGACGCTTTGATGAGATTTATAATGAGATGCTTGACTGCTGAATTAAATCCAAATTTATCAATACAAATGTATATTTCGAAATCAGACTTTTGGGATAAGTCAGTTTCCTACGAGCAAATTCAGCTATTTGGAATGAAATTTTCAGAAGAGGTTATGATCTCTCATTCATTGGCAACTTATGAGGAAATTGTGAATATTGGAGAAGAACTTGAAAAAAGGGCAAGGTTGATGGAATTTGAGGATATATATTAGCTTAACTTAGGTTTTTATATAAATGTGATCTTTTAATTTAAAATTATCCTATCTATGGATTTAATTTTATCTTCTCTAATTGCTATATTTCTCCATAATTTTTACTCAGGGTATATATATGACTATATATTAATTGAAAATTTCGAAAAGAATAACTCAGATTATCAATTTATCTTATAAGAAGCTTTATTGTCATCAATAATATAAATCTAATTTAAGAAAGATTAAAGAATAATAATATTGAAACCAATCTTCCCATTAATTATAAATCAGTTAATGTGTTGCTTTGAATTGCTTATTCATTAAATTAAATGAATAACAAGCATTAGCATCTAAAATTTATAATTCAATGAATAATTAACTGTTTTAGTGTAAAGATATGCATGATAGGTTATCCTGTAAAATTAATAAAAAATTTAAGGCATCAGCTAATAAATAAAAATACTTTAATTAGAAGTCGGATATTCTTTTATTTAAATTTGCTGACTCTCGCTTAAGTATATGTACCAAAGTTTGAGAACTTTCTAAGATCTTCATATATGCCCCTTCAGTTTCTTGAATTATCCTGTCAAATTCATTTCTCGCTTGAATCCTTTTACTCAAATTTTCTACGTCTCACTTACCATTAACTAATGCTAATTTTCCACTAAGCTGGGCAAGTTGCATTTCTAGATCACTTTTCTCATTCAGCACTTTCTCAATATTTTGGTCAAGCTCTCCTCTTTGCTCTTTTAGCTCTTCTAAGCAAGCTACAAGCTGGTTATTGCAGTTTTGTAGAGATGCACCCTGATTTATTTATACCTGAGAAGTCATTTAAATGATATCAATATTAAATTTTAATTTTCTTTATATCAATATGTTATTCTAATGATAGGTCTCATTTAAAAAGGAACAAAAATACTACTTCAATTTAAATATGGAAATTTAAAGCTCTTATTACAATGACATCTCAAAAGCTGCATCCAATATGTATAAGGGCACCTACCACTTAAAGGAAGGGTCCGATTTTTTGTATATAGTTTCTTTATATCAAAATTGCCTAAATATTCATCACCTCAAATAGCGTTTGATGAGATTTGAAAATCATTCCATTATAAATCTCAAAATCTTCATTTAAATACAGTCAAGTTCCATTTGTGCTGGTCCTCTGAGAATCAATATCTCCATCTCCTAGTGTTCACCCGGAGATTGAATTATAATAAATTGTGCATTGAATTTTGGATAATAAAGGATCTTCAATCTTCAAATTACAGTTCATATGTCTCCCAATTCGAATAATGGAATCTACCTCTCCAAAACTTTTTATTTCTCCGGATATATTCCCGCTGAAAACTTTTAAAAGCAGCCTAATTGAAGTATCTTGTTTTTCTTTGAGCAAATTTATAACTACAAAGCTTTCACCTACATTTATAAGCATGTTGTCTTTTAAGACCTAGATATACTTTACAAGAGCGTAGTCAAGCCTAACAAAAACTCCAAATCCTTTAGCAAGATCTCGAATTCAGTAGGAATCTTTTTCTATTTTGTAATAAATCACAAAGTGTCGACCTCTGTGATGGTCCTCCATTTCTCGATCTTTTAAGGGAATTACAAAATCGTTTACCAATTTTGATTTTAATTTCTTTTTGCAACCAAAAAATGTGAAGCCGTCATTTGCATTTCTTAGTGAGTCTATCAAACCTGTAGCCTTAAATAGTAAAACCGAACCTTTCATAAGGTTCCCTGAATTTAAAATTTTCAACTGTAATGTTTTTGCATTTGCAAGAGTTAGTAGTTGAATTCTTCGAGATTCGATGTTAGACATATCAACCTCGATATTTGGAATAATTGATGTAAAAAGATCAGAAGGTCTTTGATATGAAGATTGTGAGTTTGATTTGTTTTTTACAGCAAATAATGAGACTTCATTTGTTCGGTTTGCTGCTATCGCATCACAGCAGCCAAAGACACCATTTCCCATCACGCTTCTCTTTAAATTTAATAATAAAGAATCTACTATTATTTTAAGATTATTCATATATTCTAAATTCTTAGTTATAATCCTTATGTATGTAATATTTTAAGAAACTCTAATAAAAATACAAAATAAAAATATAAAATTGCATAAAAGAAGGGGTTTTAGCTATTTATTTGTAGTCAAGGCTTATTGGTAATTGGAAAATTTTTGATGCAATTTCTTCTAACAACATTTAGTGAGATAGTTAAAAATGGTATCATCCATATCATTATGTATTTAACTTTGTAATTAGGAACCAGTTTAAATCAGTATAGAGCGGCAATAAACCGTTTTCATCTTGTTCAAGAACTTTAGTTCAAAGGCAAAGCTAATTTATACATTTAATTTCGAGGATAATTCATTGCTAAACATCAAATGTTGTGGACTAGTCAATTAAATTTCTATGAAATATTAGCTTTCGATTAGAATGAAATAATCTATTCTTGCCAAAAATGTATTATTTTGGCTTGAGTCTCTATGTAAAAGTAAATTATTAGACATTTTTGTTCTAATATCAGTTGTTGAAAAATTAAATAATTAAACTATGAATCAATTATAAAAGTAATGAACAGCAATATATTTTCCTCTCTTTCCAAAATAAATTTTTTGATCTCAAAACCAATCAAAATTAGAGGACCATTAAATATGCTTAATATTCTTTAAATCTTAATAAAGCAAAATTGATCTGTTAATGAATGATTTTTCTGGCTAATGGCCGACTGCACTAAATGCTCTGGAATTAGCTTGCTTTAATTTCTAGAACGCATATTAATAGAATAACTCTAACAAAAGCATTATTTTTATATTAGCCATCTAACGAATTTCTTTTAAAGCTCAATGTTACTCATACCTTATTAGCATTAATTAAAGCTGCCCTAATCATAGAACAGACTTATTATAATTTCAGGGTCTTAATTGCTTGTGATAGACCGTTCAGGGGTTGAAATGAGTGCGACTGTAATCTTGTAAGCTGTCCCTTTGACATTATAGTCAAAAGGACCATCCTTTGAAATGCTAGCATTAGGGTTTCTGTCAAGTTTGAAGGGAGATGAAATATATTGTTCTTGAAGGGAAGTATCTCCTTCTTCATCTTGGCTACTTTTGCGTTTGAAAGTTTTGGATGGTAAACCACAACCCATTATTAGAATTAAATTATAAAATTATGACCATTTTAATTATTGTGAAACTGTTTAGAAGTTTTTTAAGTTTGAGGTGGAGATTTTATAGCCTGAATTTCATAAAATGGCTGAATTCAAACGATAAGACTAAGAAAATAATTGGCAGAATTATGGAAATATAAATTTTAAAGTTTCTTATGATTTTTTAAACTTAGGCTAGTGTATAAAATGCTAACAAAAATATCAAAGTTTTTTTTAAAATTAATAAAATAAAAAAGCTCTATTGATTTTCATAAGGAACAAAAATATTAAAGAGTCTATAACAGCGCTTTTATATTATATGAATAATAAGCAATATATTAATAAATAATTAACCAGCTTTAAACACCTAATGTCATTCCATAAAAAGGGTTATTTTATATAGCGGTGAAATAATCTTCCATCCACAAATCAACAGAAGGAGCAATTTTAAATAGAAATTAAAAACATTTATGCGTTTTCTTCAATTTACTTTAAGTTATTCAGTCAAAAGCAAATGAATTATTAAATATTCATGTAGAGTACATAATCTAGCATATTACCTGGGATCCATCAGGCGTTTTGATCATTGCAACAGTTATCTTATATGCCGTTCCATTAACTTCATATGCAAATTGATCGGCTCCATATAATTCAGGAGATTGCTCCATCTGAGGAGGACTTATGTTTATCCTTAAATCATGAAATGATGTATCCCCTTCGTCTTGACAATTTTTGATTCTGAATATTCTTCTTGAATTTCCACAACCCATTAATATAATTATAAAAAGTAATGACTGCGGAATGGAAAACAATTAAGCTTTATAATTAATGTCAGAACAGTAATAAGTGATATATAAACGATATCAATGATTATTCATTCACAAAATTGCTTAAATAATGTTTATACTTATCTTTAGCCTCAATGATTATCAATGAATAACTACCATCTTAAATTTTATTTAGAACAGAACCACAAAGACAAATTTCAAAATTTTATCAATGAGAAATAAAAGGAATTTTCTATTATTTTCGAAATTGAAAGGGACGCCAGTTTGCGGTATTCTTTAAAATTCATCAAAGTATGGTTTGCTAATGATAGAAAGTTACATACTTATCAAATAAGGATCCTTTATATTGGAGATTTTGAATTTGCCATAGAGATTAAATTTTCATCCAAGTAAAATTAAAAAATTTTATTTAAATATCAATATGGAATCTTTTTTATTTATTGCATGATCTAAATTATCAACATAATTGTTTAAAATTTTATTATAACTATAAAATTTCTGCCAATACAAAAATTGGCAATTCAAGCATAATTATTTTTAATATTCGATTATGAAATTTAAACCATAAATCATTTTATTCTGCAAGCTTTAATATCTAGAAAAATTAATTATTGAGGTAAAGTTCTTTGTGATGATATTATATTCACTAAAATTATAATTAAAGATCACAGAAGAGGTATCATCACAGATAAAATTGAGTGTATGATATAGTTTTATACTTCAAAAATTTTCATCTCATTGCTTTAGTAGTTATTTATTTTGCGCATATTGCCTTAAAGGAATATGCATTTTATTTAAATTGAAGTCTTAAAAATAAATTAAAATTGCCATCTTCCATTTATTTTGAAATTTGATTCTGTCAAACAATTAAAATTTATCTTTTGCTTGAGAAAGATCAAAATTTTATCTTATTTCTATTTATTTCTGCCTAAGAAATAAAACCAGATTAGCTTTAAAGAATGCCAATTATTAATAAGATAAATTGGAATAGGCCAATTTTATGAAAATTTGATACCTATGATGTCTATGTATTATTTTATAGCATATAAATTTTTTTAGAATAGCTAGCATGATTTTAGAGGCTAATTTCTTTGAGAATCTGTTTTATCGATAAATAAAATACGATTATTAATATTTTGTAGCGCCATTATAACCTGCATCATTTGATGAGAGCAAATTTTAATTGTTTTAGATTTGATACCAAAGCTTTCTTATAAGTTCTGATTATTGTTTATTTTATTATATCAGCTAATGTGCATTAATCAACGAGCTTACTTAGAATTTAAAATCTTTAAGTATTTTTCTCCAATTAGATTTTGTGATTGGGAAGATTTACATATGTAATTAATTTAAGTTAAGGCTATTGAACATTGGTTTAATATGTCAAGGCTCCTAAGACATCACTAAAGATTTGTTAGGAGTCTGTATAAGGGCCACTGTAATTCTGTAATTTGTCCCTTGGATCTTGTAATGAAAAGAGTTGTTCTCTGGACGGTTAATTTTGGTTTGTACGCAAAATGATTCTGAGTGCTCTAAATGATCTATTAAGGAAGTATCTCCGTCGTCTTCTATGCTCTTTTTTTCATGTGGTCTTTTTGATGGTATTCCGCAGCCCATTGTTTATTGATTTATTGTATTAATTGTTGCCATTTAACTAATAAATATATCTTAAAATACTTTCTCTAATTTAATAAGGCCAAAGGTAAGCTTAAATTTGCGGCTGAACTTTTAATTTTTAAGCTGTCAAAATGAAGCATCATTGATATTAAAACTTTTATTTTTCAAAAAATTTAGAAATATATCATAGTTTAAGGCTCTTTCCTCTGCTTATAAAACCTAAAATTAATTTATAAAACTCAATTTAAGTATAGGTTTATGTCCGCAGATTATCAATCAATCTCTGAGCCAAACTTATAAAATTATCTTTGCTCGTATATAAAGAATAAAAATGCCATAAATTAACATTACAATCTAATTTAGAATATTTAATATTCAATCATATATTCTATTCTTTTTTTCAATATGAGGATACAGATTCTTATATTCAAAATCCAAATGTTAATTAAGTTGCTTAAATAATGATATTTGAATACAAAAATTCAACAAGTAAAAACATAAAAAGGACAGTAATTTAGCAAGAATATTCTAGAAATAGAATGTTTGATAGCAAGCTTAGATAGTTTATATTAATTTAGCATGTTTCAATCAGTGCTTATTTCATTTTAAACCCAAATCAAGTATTTTGGTTAAAAGACTAAAGATAAAATGAAAAAGACTATAGCTATATCCTAAAGAGCGTTGCAAAACTTAAAAAGCTAGCCTAATGCTTATAGAATAAAACCAAAATTATAAACTTTGCACATATCTAATTATTAAACAGTTTCTCCACATCTTCATGCTTACAGATTTATGATAAAAATTTGTAAAGAATGCCAAATTTTGAAATAAAAAATGAAGGAGAATTAGGCTAACATTCCTTTAGATTTATATACATAGTGCTCAATAAGTCTAAACAATTGTTACAAATTTATATATATAAAATAATCATTGATCATCTCGTTAAATCTGACCTAAAATCTTAATTCTTTCATATGTTTAAAATATTATTATTAGAAGCTCGAATCACATTTTAATAATTCTGGAAAAACTTCATATATTTTTATAAAAATGCCTCTTATATAAATATTGTGTCTTTTAATAAGTATAACAAGTAAAGAATAAATTCAAATATATTTTTAATTTTAAAGTAAAATATATAAAAATTCTTTCAAATTCTAAATCAAAAACTAAATTTGGATTAAATACACTATATTTGATTTTCTTGGAGAAAATCTAGCCAAAATTCAAAGAAAGCAAAATATGTTTATTTGGAGTTTTGGATTAGTTCCTATGTGTGAAAATGGATTTTGAAATCTCCTTTAGGGTCCCGAAGTCATCCTCTTCAAAAAACGATGTTAATTGGCAAGGTTATTGGAACAACTCTTTTCTAGTCACTGTTGGGAACACACTTCAGCACTCGAAATACTAAGTCTCTCCTAATAAATTAAATTAGCACTCCTCCACCCTGGGTACGCAGAAGTCCATAGTTTACCAACTCAATATCGGAGATGATAAGGTAAGGAAGAAGTGCTCACAGCGTGAAATATTTCATCCATCCATGGTATCAGGAGCTTGGAAGCAAGATTGGGCCGGAACTAAAAATAAAATTCATAAAATGATTAAGTTAAATTACATTCTTTAATTATTAGCTTAGGTTATTTTCGATTTAAAATATATAATAGATAATAATAGTAATAGCAAAAGTTGAAACAGTTTTAGAAAATTTTGGCTATTATATTTTTTATTTAAATATATTCACGCTCATTTGTAAATATAAAAGCAGATTAAAAAACGGAATAACTTATATCTAGAGTTTTTATAATCTTCAAATTATTATGAAATCCAGCTCCTCCTAGGTTTCTTATCCTCTGCTACAGGAAGAAAATGAAACTTGTAACTCCCGTAATCTGAATCAAATATTCTTTGATGTGATAAGATTTATCTGCTCTTGCCTAGTAAAATGGTGGCTCATAGCCAAATCTTTAGGCAAGGCATCCATTAAGAAAATATTGGGGTTAAATAAATAATTCTCTGCTGAATAACTTAAATTTAATTAGTGTTTCCCCAAATTATCCTACTATTCTATTGAAAGGATATGATTCTGAGCATTTAAGCTCTGCAAAATAGAGAGACTATAATTTTATACAAGTTATAAATATATTAATGTAATTTACACTAAGTTCTTTCATGATTTGTAACCTTCCTAACAATAATCTGATACTCAGCTCCTTTAATCTTGTACTCGAAGTGAGCCACTAAGGTTGAAAATTTGCATTTTTGATCAAGATTAGGAGAGTTAGGATTTGTTTTAGGTGTCGGTATACTAAGGTAATAAGCAGGCTTGTCATAGTCCTTTCCTTGATTCAGTTTTGAACAGCTTCTTTGAGAAATTCCACAACCCATGATATTGAATGTTTATATTATAAGTAATTAAAATAATTTATAAAAAAATGATTTTTCTCAATGAATAAAAAAAATGAACTAGCATTTAACGCTGCTATTACTGAACCAGACAATTACAAAGAATACAGTTAAGGGGCGCACTAAGATAATTAAAAACTTTAGAAATAAGATAAATTTATATAAATTATTGAAGATAGGATAATTATATTTAATATCTTAGGCCAGAAAAATGAAAATAAAATTTGCAAAAATTTGAAGTGATTTTATTAAACTATCAATCTAAGTTTGAATGCTTTTCGATATCAAATAGAATCTAGAATATGCTAAAGAAAAATTATATAAATGAACATAAAATCCACCATTCTATCTGCCTACCTAATAACTAGCTTTCTTGTTTTAAAAATAATGACGAATTGATAATGTAAAGATTTTATCATTAGAGTATAATTTTTAATATATACGCGATTGATCAGATACTTTTACTTCATATAAATTGATATTAGCATTATTAAATGCAATTAGCAATTTATTTATGTTTTTGTATATTTAATATTTATGAATTTCTTCTATTGTTGAATAATTTCTTATAAGCAAAGCACAGTATTGGAAAATCCATTTCTTTGATTATTATTTTAATATAGTCAAGAGAAAAGATCATTAAAAAAGCTTTATCCATTAATAAGAGTGAAGATGATCCCTATAGGCGTATATTTCAATGTTAATTATTATTTTTTTTGCCCATATATTAATTATTCGCTTACCTTAAAACAATAAATAATGAGGCCTTCCATAAAATAAGTAGAAGTTCAAACTCCTTAAAGGGTTAAAATAATCCATTGATGCTCCTCTGTATCAGCAAAAAAAGAATTATAAATTTAAAAGCAATTTAACTTTGCAATTCTAATGTAGGAAATGCCTTTCAAAAAAGCCATTTTATGTTTAAATAATTAATGTACTTAATTAAATTAATTAAACTAATAATTCGATATTGAATATTTCTAAAAAATTTTGGATAAGCTGCTATAACACTATATTTTATAATTATTTCATTGAAAAAATTCTTTTGTATTTTCACAAACTCATTTTTTAGGTCTTGTTTTCTTACTTTAAATTCTTTATTCTCCATAAGGCATATGCCCCTTTATACAGAATAATGACGCCATTTGTAAGTCTCTTTTATTATAAAGCCTTATTTAAGTAGCTAAAATTGATGTTTCAGAAATTTGGCTTGCAAACCCATATCAGTTTATATATATTAATTGGTTATTAATATGGAAATATAAAAGAAACATACTGATCAATGAAAATTATGGAGAATTTTAGATTAGTCTTATCAAAACTGACAGCTATTATGCATCGATATATTTAGCTAATATGAGCTAGGGTAAGATTTCTAAAAGCGCCCTGCATAAAACTAGCAAAATACTTTTTGCAATATTGAATTTTGGTGTCACTAAAATTCAAATAATAAGCATCCCTACAACGCTTTATCTCTAATTACCTTTACTCACATGATTCAGTATATCGTATATAAGAAGAACTGCCATTTCATATAATAACAGCTGAATTACAGAGATAAAAGATATTTTGCATTATTTATGAGAAACTTGAATATTTTACTGATTATATATCGATCTATTTTTATACTGAACAAAATGATCTTTAATATTTAGATATCCCAAATTTATAATCAGAATTATTTTTTAAAAAATAATATTAGCTTGGATATTTTTTATGGATTCTGAAAGAAAATCTAAAAGCTCAGTTTAATTTGTTATTCAAAAATTATATTTCAAAAAAAAATAACTGACCTTTTGAATTTATAAATTTTTATTCTAACTAGATTGAAAATCCAATTAAAGAAAATATAGGAATTTATATTTTAAGATTAGGTGCCATTCAGAAAGTTAATTTTTTGAATTGTTCATTTAAATTATTTTTATTTTAAATGAAATAAAATTGAAAATATGCTTATTCATAAGAAGTATTATAAAATTATGATAGGCTTGATATTTTTAGACATCGCGACTTTATTGAGATTTTGAATAAGGAAAACTAAAAAAAAAATGAACAAGTGACTTTGGTTTTTTGGATAAAATGAAAGAAATTTAATAAATTAGCCAATAATTTATGATAGACTCAGGGAAATCACTTAATTTTAATTAAAGTGATGATGTGTATTGAAAAAGTTTTGAAAATTATTAAATTTTAAAAGATAAAGAATATTGACAATGAAAAGGGTGATAGATGAAATGAGAGTAAAAACTTTAAGCCCACTTGAATTAGGATTTCATAATTATACTTTTAATTTGGAATACATTCTCCTCTAAGAGTTCAGAAATTTCAAATTAAAAAATAAACAAATAGTTGAGCACTTATTCTTTTTCATAATAAAAGGCAGGTACAAATAATTTTACTATTTTTTTATGTGAATGAGAATTCATTATCTTTATCTTAAATTTATTTGAATTTACATATCGAAAATACCTATCCATTATTCACTGAAGAATTCAAACATTTCTTTAAAACTTTAATACCTAGAAAATGGTGAGAATTTAAGGCATCAAATAAGCACTCTTTAATATTCGATGGCATCATAATTTTTCTTAGTTTATCAAAAATTAGAATGCAGAGTTTCTTTAACAAGCATTTACTCAATTTCTGGAAGATATTTTTTGAATTTTTATTTTTTATCATATACTAATTTACATTACATCCCAAGAGGCATGACCTCCTGGTTACACTTTGCATACTTTAATTATACACTTGGGATTTTTCTGGGCTTATCGCTCCACTTACAACAATTCTGTAGGCAATGCCATTTACATTATATAAGAACTGACCTTGCTCGGAAAGCTTGGTCTTGCGTGTTGCGGTAGGAGAATCATTATTGATATTAAGGTCTTGAAGAGAGGTATCACCTTCTTCAACTTTGGTGCGTTTCGATCTGAAACTTTTTTGAGGAATTCCGCATCCCATAATGATTAGTAATTTTATTAGCCTTTAAATATCAATGCATATTGAGGACTTAATGGAAAATTTTCTAAGCCAGCAAATATTTCACCCAAGATAAAAAAATTATTATATAATCAGTATGATAGCCATATTTGAATGAGCAATCAAGCCTTCTAACTATAATAATTTTATTAATTTTTAAAATTTTTTGTTGACTATTTCAAGGGAAAAATTAAATTTTTAGATATTCTTATAAGATTTTTATTTATCTTCTAATAATTATTAATCTAAAGAAGATCTTAGAAAAATAATTTAATTCTAGATAATTAAATTTTAGAAATCATGAAAACATCCTTATAATGAGAACACTTAAGCTATTAGTGATATTGATTATCAATTTAGCTTAATTTCTGTGCAAACATCTGATACTTTAATCTATTTAATGGATTAATGTCTCATTTACTAAACAGATTCTGATTAAATTTACAAAAAATTTTCTTCAACATTGAAATAAATGATTATTTGTTTTTGTTTCTGATTTATATAAAAAAATATCTAAATAAAACCCATATGCAAGCTAATTTTATTTAGTTTAAAAGGTGTATTCTCAATTTCGCTGTTGCTGCCATTCTTAAGAAAGTCCGATTTCGAAAAATTTAAGTTTTTGTAGTGCCTTAATAGCAAATGATTATTGTATGTATGCCGATTATACGAATTATAATTTTCTCCTTGATTTAATCATGACTGAATTAAATATGGGAGCTACTAAAAAATAAATTTAATAAGGAGCAATTAAGGATTCAAAGTTTGCTTAAAATCATACAATGAAAACCTGGCCAAAATTAATCATATGACATATTATTTTTAATTTAAAAGTTTAAATTTATTACGAGCAATTACAATTTGAAAGTGACTTCGAAATTTTAAAAATCTTATAAACAGCCCCATTCAATTTGCTCTTCTTTATACTATAAGACCAATATTAAGGAGTCAATTTTGAAATTGAAAAAGACAAAAAAAGGAAATATGCCTTAAAACCTAAACGTTTTGACCTTTTGAGTATGAGCAGGTAATATTATAATAAATCTCAAATGAGATTAACAATGCTTAATTTTTAAATTAAATGAAAAAAGGCATGTATAGATTGACAATTATTTTTATTTCAAAACTTTGATAAATTAATAAAATTACAGGAAATAAATTACACATTCTATTAATAGTACTTATAAAGATGTTACTCTGAAATCAAAAAAATGATTCTAAAAAACATGAAAGCATTAGTAGATTCAAGGAAAATAATAGTGTATGTTTCTCTTAAAAAATAATTAGCGCTATTAAAATTTCTAATAGTTGATGACAAAAATTAATTGAAAACTTTGAATTTAAAATATAAATAATGTGAAGTTTGCAGTCTATACTGAAGTTTATTTTTTATTTTAGGTGTATTTTTGTTAATCTTGAATTTATCTCGAAAGCAATTCTCTATTGCCCAAACCCTTTCACAATTTTATTTTAATCATTGAATAATTCCAATAAATGATTCTTTCCAAACATATGAGTATATAAACAATTTCAGAACTACATTTGAAAATATTTTTATCCCCAAAATTAATATTCTGACATGTCGAAAATTTATTATAGTGGCAAAATTATATAAATAAACTGATTTAAAAGACAGTTTGATTTTAATTATACTTATCTTACTTAGACTCTGATGATGAATCGAGTTGGAATGTGTAAATAATTTATATAAACACTTGAGATTTTTCCGGACTTTTTGCATCACTTATTACAATATTATACCTTATCCCTTTTACATTAAAGGAAAAATTACCCTTTTGAAGTTGATTAACTTTGAGGCCAGGAATAGCGGAAGCGCTAAAAATACAATAGTTATGAAGAGATGTGTCATCTTCTTCTTCTTTTTCTTTTTTTTTATAACTTTTCTGAGGAATACCACAACCCATATGTTATTTTATTTATATAATATTGAGAAAGATATAATACCATCATGAGAAATTATACAGTCAGTAAATATTATAAAAGACGAAATACTTTAATCATTCAGTAACGCCGCCATTTTTGTAAAAAGATAAAAATGTTTAAATTTTCGCTCAATGAGTTTTTCGAATAAAGGCAAACTATAGCAACCGTATTAGAAATTTTGACTTTAGTTAATTTTTGAGCTTTATTATTTAAATTTATAAGAACTTTTTGAAGAAGCTTACAAATCATAAAAAAAATTATTATGTGAGTGTCTTAAATAACCTATATGCGATTATATAAGCCACGGCTCAATAAATTAGATAACTCAAAAGAATTAAAATCAATACGAAAGATGCAATAAAGGTGCACGAAAGATCTCTAAATTATGATTTTTGCATGCTTTATATCCCAAATTAATATTTTTAAGATTTAGCTTTTAATTTTTCAATATTTTTAGAATTAAAATATTAATAAAGATCCTAAGCTTTATTGCAAATATTATTATAAGACTTACTCTAGTTAATTAGAAAACATCTAATTTAATCACTTACTTATAGGTACGTTTAATAATTAATTTGATATTTAAAGTTTTGATAGAATCAAAATACCAGTTGTTAAAATCTCAAGAGATACTCAATAGTAAGAATTTTATTATGTTAAAAATTTTGATAAAACCAAAATGTAAGTTGATACTGGCTTGCTCCTTAACAAAGTTTATAGATTATTTTATCAAAATATATGTTGACTGCGAATATTCAATATAAATGTTGCTAACTTTAATGCACTCTACTATAAATTTATAAATTCATAAAAGTAAGTTTTAAAGCTTGTACATTCTATTTAAGAAAAAATTGAAGAAATTTCATTATTAGTTTATTTATTAGATAGATAGCCTGTAAAATTTATTATTTATATTTTTTACCATTTTTGACCTATTTTCAATCTCTAGAAAGCTAATTATATCAATTTTAAGAATTTTCTATGAAAGCTTCAATCTTCAATTGCATGAATCATCTAAAGATTCAGAAATTTATCAGAAACATTGAAGTTACTTACTGTCTCTCTAGAAAGTAATTTGAGAATAATAAATTTTATGCGTTAAGCATCCATATGTATTACTTTAAGGCTCAAATCCACTGAGCAAGTGAAGAGTTGGCTTTAATATTTTCCAGTCTTTGAAAACTCCACTTCATTAGTTGGATTGAGCATGGAGTATTTAATATGTATGATCAAAGAATATTAATAATTTTTAATTATAATCTATTTTCTAATATGGCTTTTTAGTTAAATTTTAATGAAGTGTAATTTATTTACTCTAAAATTTCTACTAAATTTAGAGCTATAAATAAGACCTTTAGCTTTTTCAATGAGGAAGCCACTTGGAAGATTTTTGATATATGAATGATCCTGAAAACCTTAGAAATTCAATATTTAATAAACAAATAGTTTTATGCAAATCATAACTTCTTTGAGGCTAAGGTAGATTTTTTATCCTTTTAGTTCAAAGTAGCTTAAGAATTTTCTTTACTTTATACCTAATTACAACTGAGCTCCAAATTTTCAAATCACAATTTTTGGAAATTAAATAAAAGAAATTATGGGCTAAGTTTTCTGATATTAAGCACAGAATTGAAATCTTTGCTTAAAAATGCTAAAAAGAGTTGCTTAAAATTCCAAGAAATACAATTAACAACTAGGCGAAAATAGAAGCTTATCAGCATGACCCACAAAATAAGAGAAAAGCCAATAAGTTTGAGTATAAAATTTTGTATTTTTCAGTTGTCTTATCTTATCCGATAAGATTAACAAATAATTAGTTATTTTTCTAATCAGTAATGTCATCCAAGCTCCATTTTTTGACGTCAAATTATGTGGATTCATTTATGTGAAGCCAAATAGAAATCGTTGAATTTAGTAGAGAAAAGATTCTTAGTTGGATATTATTGATTTTAAGTCTTATAATCTAACCAAAATCTTTATTTAGTGATCAAAAAATTAAAAACTCAGATTTGAAATATTCTCCGTTCAAAGAATTTATAAACTGTTTAAGGCCAAGAATAATGCATGCTTAGTTTTGCAATCTCTTTAAGTAATAATTATTAAAATGCAATGTCCTTAACCAGTAAAATATTTATAAACAAAAAATTAGTGTATTGTTATTTACGTTGTATAAATAATTTTACTTCGAGTAATAGTTCTTTTAGCTCACTGAAATAGATTGATTCTTTGGTGTAGGCATAAAATTAATAATAATCCTGTAACTTGACCCATCTACTGTATAATTCAAAGGACCCAGTCCGGGAATTTTCTCTTTACTTTCTTTAAATGGAGAGCCAAAATTAGTGCTGGCTCTTTTGGGAGAAGTTTCTACTTCGTCTTCATGTAATGATTTTGGCTTGGTTCGTTTCGATGATATCGCACAGCCCATTTCTTCTTTACAATAATAAAATATGAAGTAAAATAATTTGACCTAATCTCAAAGATTTTCTTAGATTAGGATTATTTGTGTGAAATATTATCATTAGTTAAAAAATGCCATAAAAGTTTAAATAGAATGCATAAATACTTCAGGAGAAATATGCTGATATAAATTAGGTAAATGCTATTTTTTGTTAAGATCCTGAAGTGTTACGTACATTTATTTGGGATTTCAGAATGCTTTAATATTATAAAAAATGATTGGCATTGCCTATGGTTAAATTTCATTATATGCACATAATAATAAGAAATGAAATTAATTATATCAATTAAAGATAAGAGAAAAAGTAGATAAATAAAACTATTTTCCACGTATTTCTTTTAGATATCCAAACTCTTGTTGTAAATCAAAAATATTTTTTGAAAGATAAACAATTAGAATTAAAAATTATTGAATTGTGCATTCTAAGCATGACTCATTATGTACTTCTCTATTTAACGGTATAAGTTGTCTATGTAGACTTTTTTTGTGCTCACGAAGTTTGTGCAAAGTTTCATACAGTTCATCGATTTGTTTTCTTTTTTCATTATATTTTTTCAACTTCGATTCTAAAATCCCCGCTTCTTTAGAAAGAAGAATTCTATCTTTAATAGCTTCTCCTAGTTTATCATCTAGTTTTCTCACCCAAATAACTCTATCTTCCGACATCCTTGTTTTTCTTTTCCGAAAATTATTTTCAATCTCTATTATGTCAATTTCTTTGCTAATTCTTGAATTTTCCTTTGTTCTTTCATCAGCACTTTCCCTTAATTTTGACCTCATTTCGATATTTTTTATTTCATTCTCAATGACTTCATATTTTTCTTTCAAAATGCCAGTTGTCTTTGAATCTCGGCAAACAGTATCTGTAGTATTTTTAATATAATAATGCAACTCTTCAATTACTTTTTTTGACCTTGAAACTTCATTTTCAATTGAGGCATTACTGAGCTTGCAAATATATGATTTAAAGCATTCATCACAAATTCTTTTAGCGCACTCAAAAGTAGGGTGATATGTCTTTTGTTTAGAACATTTTGCACAAACTCCGTGCCAGCAAAATTTGCACCGATATTTGTGTCTTGCTAAAATGAATTTGTGTTTGCAGATAAGACAAGAGCTATCCAGGAGGTATATGTCTTTGTTGGAGCTCGGGCCAACTCCGATTAGCTGAAAATTTACAATATTGCCAAGTAGAAGGCTATCTGAGGTGCTTGAGTATTCAAATGATAACGAGTCCACCATTTTACAGCATTAACTAAAAAGAAAAGCCAGGACTACTGAAATTATATATATTTATAAAAATGATATTTTAGTAGCTAAGTTATTGATATCAGATTTTAGGCTCAATCAGCATAGCTAAAATACATTGAAAATAATGTCTTCAAATTTTGATTATTATAATTCTCTGGCTATACCTAATAATCAATTTCACAAATAAAAAATTAAGTTATATAAAAAAATCTGATTCTTCTCCTTTGGTTATTAAATCCTCATCAATTTTATATGAGTCCTCATCTCCATTGAATCCGTAAATGCTGTTTCAGTATTGACAAGCAGTTTTTGCATTTGCTTCTCTAATAGACTCTCTACAATTGCTTGAATCCTCCACTCTTGTGAGTTGAAAGCTGTTCTTTCCATAGTCATTCTGAGAAACTATCCTTCAGTTAGGGAAAGAACCACCTTCAGCTCCGCTGCTATGAGAGTTGGTTAAGCTCTTGTAGTCAATATTTTGAGCCTCTTTTATTTCTTCAAAAATTGAGGTTGAACAACTAGAATCCTCATCTAGTGAATCCCTTCTTTTCATATTATTAAGGGATTATGCTAAAACCATTAAATAGATCTTAGAATGCGAATCATTGAACTACAAAAAAATTGAAAATATTAAATAATTTATAGATTTGTTTAATTCTTATTAATGGGAAAACTCTGATTAATAAGACACGCTCAAACATTTTACAATAAAGCTCAGTACCAGTGGGAAGAAGAGGGCAAGTCTATGGATAATGCACCTTTAAGATGAGATCCTGACTTATGTGATGCGGAATTAAATGAAATTGGGATTCAGCAATGCTTGAGTGCCAGACACATAGCGCTAAGTCTCGACGTGCATAAAGTCTTTGTTTCCCCTTTAAAAAGGGCTTTGCAAACTTGCGAGATTTTATTCAAGGACCATCCTAATCATCCTCAAATAATAGTTCATCCAATTTTGCATGAAATCATAAACAATGGCCATGATGTATCATCATATAGAGGAATTCCCTTCCCTGAATATTCTCATTATAACTGATCCTTAATTCCAAATGAAGTTTTAGCTCCTTACATACTCAAAAATCGCTATACTGAGCAATTAGTTGGATTATCTTATGACGATGCCAAATCTAGATTACTGGGAATTATGAGAGAAATAAACCCTCAGCAAGTTGAAAGCTTTGACGAGCTATACGATAGAGCCCAAAGAAGTAAAGAAGTTTGAAGAAAGGAGCTGGAAGAAGGAAATGTCGCTTTGGTTTCACATTCAACTTTCTTTAATTATTTCCCTGCAGAAAGATTGGAGAATGGAGAGTATAGGGGATGCAAATGACTGCAAAATTGCGAAGTTTATGAGTATAATTTGATTTAGATATTTCATGCTAAATTATCTTGGAATTTATAATAATTATATTTCAGTCTTAGGAAATTCTTGATTTCTGAATAAACTATTTTTATAAAATGTCTTTTACAGGTATCTTAAAAGCAAAATATGATACAAGCTTTTCTCAGTCCTCTGGAATTGAAATACTTGTAAGATCCATTAAGGTAAAACGTCAACCTAAAATCTCTGAACTTACAGTTGTGAGTCTTAAAAATACCAATCTTTCGTCAACATTCAGACCTGGTCTAATCTCGTCGACTTGTCCGAACATAAAAGAACTTGATATTTCATATACAAAAATAACTGATTGAAACGTGATATTGCAAATCTGCAGAGAGCTACAAGTAATACTCACTTAGGATTTAGAATTTTTAGATCTCAGTTCTATTGCATTTGACTTAAACACATTTCCTGAAAATCCAGAAGAAAATTTCCCGCAATTGAAAACTTTGGTTTTAATCAACATGAATATTAATTTCAATCATTTAAGAACTATAGCACAAACCTTTCCAGGAACAATTTCCTTTGTGCTGTGTGACACTCGTGAAGATTTCACCCCTATTTTTCAATCTTGCTTTCAAAATCTCAGAACCTTGAACTTGCACAACGCTTGTATCAATGATTTTTCACAGATTTTAAACTTAGAAAACCTTAAAAATTTATCAGAATTGATAGCTAGCTCAAATCCGATCCATAAAATTCCTACATTTACAACAACAGGTTTCGAAAGTCTCAAACTTCTAAATTTAGAAGAAACAGAAATAGATGACCTTGAATCTATAAATAACCTAAACAGTTTTCCAGCTCTCAAAGAGTTAAGGATTGGAAGCACAGCTTTAGCATTTAGATTTAAAGACCGCTTCAGACAAATTCTAATTGCATATCTCCCAAACTGTGATTGCATCAATGGAGGTGCAGTTGATTCAGCAGAGCGTACAACTGCAGAAAGAAATTTTGTCAGAGAATTTTCAGATCCTGAAGAAAATGATAAACATATTGATTTTCAAGCTGAAAATAGTTTAGCAAGCTCACTTATACCAGTCGAATATGAATGCAATATACAGCTTTTTAACCGCTTGTTCGAAAAGCATGGAGTCGTTCACAAATTTGCTGAAATAAATTTGGCGCCTCCAACTGAAGTTTTGCTTCACTTCCAATTAAAAAATGGAAATAGGTCTGAAGATACAGTGGTTCCTTTAAATTGAACAGTGCTTGATTTAAAGCAATTTATAGAAAGGTTATTTAAGATACCAGTTCGTAAGCAGAAAATTTATCACGGCGACTGAGAGTTATTGCATGTATATGGGTTTAAGTTCTTGAGATATGATGAAAAGCTATTGTATGAAATAAAGAAAATCAAAGATAAAGACATTATTATGATCGACCGATATAACTAATTATCAATTATCTATTTACTTTGAAATAAAGACCTTTATCATAGGTTTCTCGATATTTGAATGGAAAAGGCCAAAATAAAGGCTCGTTTCCTAATGCTTCTTTGAAATTATCAAATAGGCCGAGTTTATATGGCGATGTCCTGCTTTCTGGTATAAGTTCTTTTTTCTTCTCACAAAATTCAATTGTTGTGTAATTGTTTGAAATTAGCCAAAGATGGAAAATAACAAAACCAATCAATGCAATTCCAAGCATAGATCCTAATGAGTAACTTAAAACAATAAAAAGGCACATAAATTGAGAGGAACTTTCATCATTCAATACAACTACAGCAGTTTCCCAAAAAGTGGAAATAAAAAGGGTTAGGGCTAAAGCTCCATAAAATACCATCAAAAAGAAATACTTATAGTTAAAGTACCCTACGCAATTTGCGATTCAGTTACAGTGATGATCCATTTTTAAGTTGCATCGCTCACATTGCTTGCAATGATGGGTTCTATCGGGTTTTCTATGCTGGCACCTGGCGCAAGTTCTGATGGTTCCATCTTTTCGTTTTTCAATCAGCATGGTGCTTTCATTGCTAGACTCTGAGTTATCTTCACTTGGAAGGTCCCATTCTTTTTCTTTAGGAATTTCACCTGCGTTAGTTCTTAATGCTCGGTAGTGGCTGATTAAGATTCAAAAAACACATCATGTTATTAATGAAAAATAAGTTCACCCTTTGGTCTTGGTAGCATTCCTTTCGGATTCGGAATGGTAATAATATACTTCAGGAATTTTGTCAATATCAGTTATTAGAGGCTTTATATAGAATATCAAATATATTGAATATCCTCCTATTATGATTATAAAAAGAACTAATACAGGCAAGTATATTGCAATATATAAGCACACTGTCAATAACTTTTGACTTGCAGTTGATAATCTCCATGGCGGGAGATTGAATTTCAGTTCTTGCTCAGCTTCATCATAGGCACGAATAAAATTTGGAGGTCCAACTGATCGGTATAATTCTGCCATTGTTTATGTTTCTTATCAAATAATCTGGCATATGGTTTTATAAGCCTAGAATCAAGAAGGATGAAGCTAAATACCATTTATTTATTGTCTATTATATATTCGGTAATTATTAATAGTAAGCTAGAAAAAATAAATTAAAAGATCAGGATTAAGAAATTTATTCTTAGGTTATAACTATAAATTAATTTTAAAAGCATTTTAATTTTTATAAATTTAAATACAAGAATTAATTATATTCGATGAATCAATACTCCTATCAGTTGATGAAAATGCTGTTTTGACATATATTTATAAAAAACTTTACTTCTATAAAAAATAATGTTCTTATTGTATTAGTTTTGATATTCATCACATCATATCTCTTAAATCGAATGAAAAGCTATAAAAAAATTACGTCTAAGAATTTAAGTTAATAAATAATAATTTAATTTATTCACACTAATTAAAAAAGTCTTCAGGCAATACTATTGGCCTTAGATTTTCACAGAAAAATACTTCTTTTGAAAAAGGTTTGCCACAAATTTGGCAATTAATATCACTAAATCTAAATCCTATCTCAATCAGCATCTTTAGTCAGCCAGAAAAATATGAGTTATCAATCTTTTCTCCACATATATGAATTAAAACACCTTCATCTTTATTTTTGCATATTTCGCAATGCTTTGCATGATCATTTTCTAAGCTATTAGTCGATATGCTAGACTCTTTAGAGCTACTTCTGGACTGAGATTTTTCAGACAGTTGCAAGACTGTGAATTCTGAAGATAATGAACTAGGGTTCAAGTACACTTGAAGGTTTTTGAGTTCTTGATAGATTTCACTCATGGAGGGTCTTGCATTGAGGTCATATGCTAGCATTTTAGTGATGATTCCAATCAACGCATCGCTGTAGCCAATAGATTTTAACTCTCTTTGAACTTTTTTCATTGTTGTAACTTCATTTGGGGAAAACATTTCATATAGACTCAAGCTCGCCATTTCGTAAAACGATTTTCCCAAAGACCAAACTTCTTCTTTTGGAGGGATTATATCAACACTTCTAATGATTTTTTCATTGAGCTGGTTCAACAAAAATGGAGACATATAGCATTGGGTACCGACAACAGTGTTAGCCACAATCCCATATTTTAAGTGCTTTGCTGCACCAAAATCTCCAACTTTTAGATGTTCGTTATTTCCTACAAAAATGTTGTCTGGTTTTATATCTCTGTGGACTATACCTTTGCTGTGTAACGTAAATAGTACTTCAGCTAGAGTAATAAAATGGAATAAAAGGTCAACTTCAGGCCAATATGTTTGATTTCTCCGCCTTTGTTTGATTAGATCGCTAACGCTCCCGTTTGAGCAAATTTCCATAAAAATGAGAAACTTGTCACCTTGCTTCATGTAGTGGTAAAGATTCACGATATTTGCATGGTAATTTCCAACTTCCTGAAGATATCTAGCTTCTTCTTCATATCTTGGCTTAAAGGTTAAAAATTCTTTCATAACTGCATATTTTGGATATGGGCAGCCTTCTTTTCATTTAGTAAATTCTACTTTATAGACCTTTACTCTTGTTTTCGACACATATAAACTTTTATTAAAAAATCCGTAGTAGAAGTTTAGCTCGCTCAAGTTATTCATAATTTATAAACACTATATTCTTTAAATCAAAAATGATTTCTATAAAAATTAAAATAAGATATATTACTTTAATAAAAAATAAATGTTCGTTAATATTGATGGATTTATTTAGCTCACTCTATACTAGTAGCTTTCCTTTAAATTTGCATCAGCTGATTTCTAAGCCAATTTCTGAGTTTTAAGGACAATTACTAGCCAGATCGAGTAAGTGTAGTTCTAGGCTCGAGTAGCTAAATGAATCGCAAATAAACTATATTTGCATATGTATAGCCCATTCAAGGGTTGGAATCAGACCTTGAATGCATTCATGATTTCGTTGATTAGCTGGGATCTATAAATAAAATACAATTGGCTATGCATGGAATATTCAATTTAATTTATCAATCTTAGTTGGAATATCAAAGGACAAATTTGTATAAGGATGTTTTATCTAAATTAGGAAGAAGGTATAGCTATAAGCTATAATCCTATTCACAAATTCTATAATTTGAGTATAATAGAGAGAAGAGAACTTGAATGGAATAATTTATATTTTATTTAATTTTAGATTTATATAAAACTATGCGATATTTGTTTAAATAGCTAGAAAGATGAAAGCCCTCTGAATTATAAAATACTTGCAATTAGTTTTGGAATATGAATATAGCTAATTTCTATTTTTTATTTCTACTTTTCTCCTTCTTTTTGCAGAAATTTAACTATTAAAAATTTAATAATTATGTATAATTTAATATTAGATTATTTGGTGGCTTTATTAAAGTGATTAAAGCAGATTTTACTACTTCATATAAGATATTTTTGGGCGATGCACCAAAAATATAAAAATTTCAATTTTTAGAATAATTGCTTATCGTCTCTATATAATCATAATCATAAGATTTAATCTGCTCATCACAATAATATTATCTCCAGTCGTCAAATTATATGACTTTAGTAAAAAATTTAAATAATTTTTCGCTCACAAATTTCGCCATAATCTATCGATTCCATAATAATTTTCTAGCTTCTCCACAACCTTTACATTTAAACCTAATTCTATTTATTCATAATTTAACAATCTAAAATCATGGTTTAAAGCGCAAAAAATTATTTTCTTTAAATTCATCACCGACGTCATTCTAAATGGTCTAATAATGGGCTGTTGTAATAGTGAGTTAAGACGTCAAAAATATTTGCATATCACTCAAAAGGTTCGTGAGTCAATTGAACGAAATAATGCTAGAGGCTTAAAAGAATTCATTCACATGACTGATGCCAATACAAAGTCATCAGAATCGTCTATGATAGATGAGCCAATCATAACTATTAAAGGAATTTCGCTCAACGCTCTTGCATATGCTCTATACCTTGGCAAAGCCGATGTATTTAAGCATCTCTGCGAAAAGATGGGTGCGAGCATCCAAGAAATGTGTTCTTTACTTGAAAGACAAAAAATAAATGTACTTGAATTTATTTGCCAAAAAGGCCACACGGATATTTTAGAGTGTTTTTTACCTTATTACTTATCACTGAATAAAGAAACTGTTATTGTCCAAGAAGAAAGTGTTACTATAAATTTCAATACGAATCAGGCAATGGAAACACCTCAACTGATAACTTATACAGCAATTCATATGGCTTGTGAACAAGGTCATATCAATTTAATTAGTTTTGTATATAATTACTTCAAAACTTCACCATATTGTCCGTATCAACTTGATATCGATTTTCAAGACGATTTTACTGGAGAAAACTGCGCTTTGATTTCTTGCAGAAACGGGAATTATGCAATGATGAAATTTTTGAATGAAAGTTGCCATGCAAATTTCAGAGTTCTTAATAAAAGGAATGAAAATGCTATACAAGTGGCAGCTGCTGGCAGTAAGAAGAAGCCTACAGCAGCATTTTTGGAATGCTTTTCATACTTGGCTGAAAATATTGGAATAGATATCACTTATATGCACGAAGAAACTCTTTTATTGTTAGAAGATCGTAATTTAATTAAATACGTAGAAAAACAGCTGATAACTCGTGGAGTAAATGTGACGAAAGCTCAAATAGAAAAAAGGAATAAAATTATAAAGCCTCATATCCCTAAAACATTAGAAGAGCTAAAACTTGACCGAGAATTTGAGGATAATTTTGATTTACAAAAATGCCTTGAAAATGATGATCATACTAGACAAAGCATGATGAGCTCAATAAAACCGTTCGATTCTAACATTGCAACCCCGTTTATGAGTACGAATGAGTTCAATCCTCAAGGATAACCGTAAATTACTGCGACATTAATTTTTTATATAATTCTAACTTTTATTGTAGTGGCCATAATCTTAACAATGGCGGATGTACAAACGGAGAAAGCCTTTATGAGACAAGACGGAGTCTCGCTAAAGAGCAAGAAGTTCTTCACAAAGAAAACAACAAAAGGAGTGAGATACTGGAAAAATGTTGGTCTTGGTTTCAAAACTCCGAAAGAAGCCATTGAAGGAGCTTATGTTGATAGGAAATGCCCATTCACAGGAGATGTTTCTATCCGTGGAAGAATTCTGAAAGGTATGGTCATTTCGACAAAGATGAAGCACACAATCATTCTTAGAAGAAACTATCTTCACTACATCCCCAAGTACAAAAGGTTTGAGAAGAGACACAAAAACATTTCAGCTCACTGCTCACCAGCCTTTCAACATGTAAAGGAAGGAGATATTGTGACAATTGGCCAATGCCGACCTTTATCTAAAACCGTCAGATTCAACGTTCTTAAGGTTCAACCAAATCAAATCTTTGGATCAGCAAGAAAACAATTTGTGTTGTTCTAAATAAATAAAGAAAATAAAATGATTTAATAATTTTATAAAACCGAATCTTTATTGAGGTTTTTGAAATTTATTCTGCCTTTGTTTGAATCTAAAGTAAAGTTTATTCCACTTTTAAAAATGGAATTTTGGAAGGACGCTATCTACATCATATGATAGAAAATCAGAAATTAAGATCATCTATATAATGAATCACAAGAAAACTACTAATCCAATGCCACTTAGATAAGGGAAAGGAGTAGAAAAGCAAATATGAATGAAAAGATTTTTTAGAAAGATCAAGAATATTTTCCTATGTTTGTGCTTTTTACTATTTGAAAATGAATGAAATTAAAATTGCTCTAGATTGAGTACTCCTTAAAAATTATTTTCGCATTTATGTCTTTTTATAATTTCTCTAAAAAATCTAAAACATTGTTTAAAATATGCTGCCTGAAATACTTTATTTTAAATGGATACAAAAATGGCATAATAAGTGCTAAGTTAAATGACAATATGCTAGATTATGTGATATTAGTCATGAGCCAGTGGCCTTGATCAAATTTACTCCTCTCCTCTTTAGTCCTTTCAGGGCAAAAAATTTACTATTCTTTCTACCTTAGATGATTATTGAATATAGTCTCTACATAAGCATTAAAAACTAAACAGAAACAATTTCTAAGCACTGATAAAATAATGATCAGTAATTTTACAGAGACCTTAATTTCCATAATAAAATGATCCTATTACTCTAGATCTATATCTATTAATTAAAATGAATTTCAATCCAATAAGCAATTTAATCAATTATTGGCTCCACCAAAATAAATTATAAGCATAAGGCAGCTCTCATATTCTGAAAGCTTTCTGGCTAATGACGATCTTGAATTTAAGATTTTCGTATTTAAGCTTTACTGAATTTCTTTATCTTGTTGAAATAAAAGCTCAAAAGTGTTTTTTATAAATTGAATAATAAAAAACAAAAAGCATTACTGAAATGAGCATTTTAGTTGGCTAAATCTTTTTAATTAATTAGCCTAACAGACTTAGAATTAAAAAGACAGTTAGTTATTCTTTGTGTCACTTATTAAATTCATTATGAAGGCAAAGAATTTTGGCTAATAATTCTTCTTAATAAAGGCGCTATGCAGCTTAAAGACTCTCATCATTTAATTATGGATGCTATTTTATTATAGGCTTAATTATCCTACTTAATATTTATAAAAAACCATTTTATAAAAATTAAGGCATTTGTCGAACTAAAAGCTATTTCTACCATTTTCACTGGACAAACTAACTGATATTGCATCATTTTCTTGTACATGGCAAAATTAAAAAATATTACAAGATGGGAAGCGGATGCTGCAAAGATGTTGAAAGAGAAGAAAAAAGCAACAAAGAAACAAGTATCAGTGTGATCAACACACGAACTGATGAAAATGAGCAAGAAATATACACTATAATTCAAGACAACTATTTGGCAATCCCTAACACGTTTAATTCAGATAAATTCAATAATTCAAAGGATATCGGAGTTTCTGGGTTAGAAAACCTAGGAAATACGTGCTATATTAATTCAGTCTTACAGTGCTTATTCAACTGCCAACCATTGATGGATTATTTTCTTTCCAGGGTTCATATAAAAGACCTGAATTTACTGAATCAAAATGGTAACCGAAGAGAAGTCACTTTAGCATTTGCAGAGCTAGCAAATGCTTATTGAACTAAATCATATGACGTGATGGTCCCTAGATTTTTTGTGAAGTCAATTTGGAATACTATAGGGACAATAACTCCAAGAAAAGAAAATGATGCTTACGAACTTCTTTTAGCTCTTTTAAATTTGATAAACGAAGATTTAAATCGAGCAAATAAAATTCCTCTATTGAGTCCCCTAAAATCAAACAAAACTTCAGAGCTAAAAGCTGCTCAAGCATGGCAAGAAGAATTAGACAAAAACTCTTCAATTGTCGTTGATCTATTCCAAGGGTAATTGAGATCTACTCTTACTTGCACTGAGTGCAATTTTGCAACTCAGACATTTGAAATTTTTTTTTCTTTAAGTTTGGCTATTCCACACAAAGAAAAGCCGGTTTCAATTGAGGACTGCCTTGAGCTTTTTACTCGGCCTGAAGAGCTAGACAAATCTTGGTGTTGCCCCAGATGCAACCATGGGGTAAAGGCAATTAAAAAAATTGATCTTTGAAAAGTTCCACCAATATTAATTATACATTTAAAACGAAAAGAAATAAATACAAAGAGGAATCATGTGAAGGAGCAATTATTTGAAAGAGCAAGCTATAAAATAGACATAGCTCAATGGGTTTCAGCATTTCAGAAGGAAAATCCAGTATATGAGATGTTTGCAAAAATTAATTATGAGTCAAATTTGAAGAGCAGGCACTATACAGCCACTGTTAGGCATAAGAATAATCAAACTTGGCAATTTTTTGATGATTCTGATGCTTATTATGCTGATGAAGAACCCTTGCTAGACAAAGACTCATATGTTTTGTTTTACCAAAGAATCACAGGAAATGCATATTACAGGCAGTCAAAAAACATGCCAAAACATTGGCCCCATTTGGTTGCAAGTCATCTCAACAGAGTGGTTTTGGAGTCACTAGAATCATAAGAATGTAAAAATAATTTTCATAAGAATCTTTTTATGAAAAATTTAGATCGATAAATCGTGATTACTTACAGTAATGATACACTATATAAATAATGATGGAATAGAAAAAAAATTAGTAAAAAATTGAGACCTTGCACATTAAAAATAATTTAAGATTTTGATTATAATCTATGATTATAAGCTATTTTGCTTCTTCTAAGTGTACTTAAAAATGGAATTAACAGAGAAACTCTTTAATTGTCAGAATGGCAAAAAATACCCCAAAAAAAATTTTCACTGAAAGTTTAACTTTAGAAGATGGCTCTGAATATATGGGATATCATATAGATGGAATTCCAAATGGTCTAGGAATTTTGAAATACCAGAATGGAGATATTTATAAAGGAAATTTTGTAATGGGCAAAATAGAAGGAAATGGGCAAATGTCCTTAAGTATTGGAAATATTTATACTGGCAGCTGAAAAAATAATCTTAAGCATGGTTATGGGATTTATAAGAATACCAATGGAGATGTTTATAGAGGTAATTTTCAAAATGATTTGAAAAATGGAAAAGGAGAGATGTATTGAATCAATGAAGACTCTTATGTTGGGCACTGAAAAGATGATAAACAAAATGGATATGGAATCCTGAAAAATTCAATATTCGAATATCAAGGGCAATTTTTTAATGGATTTCCTGAGGGTCAAGGAGAAATTTATTGAAAATCTGGAGCATTTTATAGAGGTGAAATGATAAATGGAGAAATATCGGGCTATGGAAGATATGAATATAAAGATAAAAGCTCATACTTTGAGGGGGAATTTGCTGGAGGATTTCCACATGGATATGGAGAGCTTCACAACAAGCAATGGCATTATCAAGGGGAATTTAATCATGGCCAAAGAGAAGGGTATGGAATTTTAACTCTTTTTGAAGGCTCAAGATATGAAGGATGATGGAAGAACAATAAAATGTTTGGGAAAGGATGTATAGCATTTAAAGATGGTAGAATTTATATTGGTGAAATCAATGATTCTAAGCCAAATGGGAATGGTGAATGCACATATGCTGATGGAAGCTGGTACAATGGAAGCTGAATTGATGGGAAAAGATTTGGAAAAGGCAACTATACAGGCACAGATGGAATTCGGTATATAGGGGACTGAATAAATGATATGAGAGATGGAGTTGGCCATTCAGTAGAAATTGATAATAATGGACACTTTGATGTTTATGATGGCGAATGGAAAAAGGATAAGAAAGATGGGATCGGAAAATGTTCCCATTTTGAAGATGGAAAAAAAATCATTGAAATTGAAGGAGAATGAAATATGGGAAAATTTGCCAATAATTCTTCTATATCATATTTGCAATTTACTAATTAATTTTATTGTAGGTATGGTGAAATTATTGCTTGCTTTGCTATTTTGTTCTTCTTTTTGTGTTTCTTTCTCAGTTTATCCAACATTATATCTTCATTTCTATCTAAAACATAGTTTGGTCGGAACATAACTGAATCTTTTAGATCTGGAATTTTAGGCTGAGCTTGGAAAATTTGTTTTAGAGTATGATGGTAATTGTCGCCGCTTAAGCCATAAACATTATTTGGATTAAACGGCACTAAATATACAATATTTCCATTAGAATCATAAAATTTTTCATCATTAAAATCCATATCTGGGGTTTCCCAGTTATATTGAATCCCTTTGGAGTTTTCTCTGGCATTTTTAATGCTTAGTTCTAAAGTTGAGCTGTCTTCATCAAAAAGCTGAATTGGGATACCATTTTCTCCTATTCTTGCTTTTTTGCTAATCCTTAAATATGGGTCACTCAGATAAGAAGTTGGGGAAGTTGAATTATGACTGTCTATAGTTGCAATAATGCTTTCCCTTCACTTTTTGTCCAGTTGCAGTTCATCCTCTTCAGATCTGTTTTCTTCATTATTCAGTACAGATTTTTTGGATGATTTATTAACGTAATCTGTTTCCTTATTTATATGCTTTTTCAATTGAGATTTTGTATTAGCTGGAGTAGGTTGCAATTCATCTACTTTACTTAAAAATGAATTTCGTGGTTGATGCTTTGTAATCGATTGGGTGACTCCTGTTGATTGTGAGCAGTTTGTATCCATGCTCAGTCTTGATATGGCTCGTGCGTTGAAATCAATTGTGGAGTTTGAGTCTGATTTCTGAAAGATATTTTGGTTTTCCTCATCATTTTCAAGCCCGGCCTGAGGTATAATTATAGAGTTAGAACTGCCTGACATATTATTTGTTGATGTATGCTTAGAGCTTAAAATTCCTTTCGAAATTTCTTTATTCAGCCTTTCTTGAGACAGTTTATTTTTTTCTTCAAGCTCTTTTATTTTTTCCCCATTTTCTTTGATTAGTCTTTCATATCCCTCAGTTTTTTCTACTAGTTTTTCAATTCTCTTTGATTGCTGTTCAATCCTCATCTCCAAATTTTTCTTCTCAGCTAATCTGTTCGCCAATTCAGTTTTTCCTTCATCCATTTCTGTTTTTAATTTTAGGTTTTCTTTTTTAAGCTTTGCTACTTCTTCCATCATGATCTCAGCTTCTTTTTGAGTTCTTGAGAGAATCATTTTCATGTCTTCTTTTTCAAAATTTAGAGTTTTAATTTCTTTATTCAAACTAGAGATCTCCTCGATTTTTGCATTATGCTCATAAGCTAATTGATGAAATTGTTTTTCTAATCTTTCAATCTTTTTATTAGCTTCATCGTATTTTTGAGGTTCAATAAATGCTTCTTCAGTTTGAGCAAAGTTATCAAGCTTGACTTGTTTTGACTCAAAGATTTTATGAACTCGACGAGCAGTATTTGTTTGTAAAATTCGGAAGTTTTTCATCAAATTTTTTTCAATGTCTTCAGGTTTTAGAATTGGATTATCATAATTTCTTAGTGAAGGGATTTCCCTTTCTTGCATCATATCATTATAAATCTCATTTAGCACTTCTGTAGTTGCGCCACTTCTGATACTATTTAATCTATTCGCCTTTTGCTTTAACAACTGATATTCCCTATCATCATCTCCAAAAATTTCATTTATTTCTTTTTTTATTTTTTCTTCATCTATTTGTGACTCTTTCAGCCTTTCTTCAGAATCTCCTTGCATTTTTCTTATTATTTCTTTACAGTCTTGAAGTTTTTTCTCAAGTCCAAATTTCTCTTCTTTTCTTTCTTTATTTTGAATCCTAAACTGATGAGTAACTTCTGAAAACAGTGATAAAATATATTCATTTATTTTCGAAACAGCCTTAGCTGTTTCCTCTGATTGGATTTTAATTAATGGTACAATTTCACTATAGCATTGAAATCACATATAGAATTCATCACTCAAAACTTTAAAATTTCTTTTTGGGTTTACTTTTTGGATTCTTTTTATCTCATAATTCTCAACCCTTTCCATTATTTCTCATTTCGAAGTTTTTCCAATTAATTGAAGTGAAGGATTTATAAGTATTTTTGGAGTTGGAGTTTCATTTGGAATTATAACAGATCGAGATAAAAAATCCGGAGATGGAGAAACAGGAGATAGAGGCTCATGATTAAAAAATTTATGAGCTGTGGTGTGCTCTTTAGATGTAAAACTTTGATCGTTGAAATATGTATATAAGCTTAATTCAGGGGTCTTATCACATGGTGTAGCTCTAGCTGAATTATCTGAAATATCTCGGAGATGGTGTGAAATAGGAGGCAAAGATTTCTTTGTCCGATGACGCTGGCTTTGAACTTTTGAGTCAATTGACTTATGTCTTCTGCTCATATTAATACAAAAATACTGTTTGCAGTTTTTAAATGGAAGAATAAATATGAGAGGAGTTAAAGTCTTCAATGCCAGTTATAATCAACTCGAAGAAAAATTGGCACTAGTCAAGACCGAGCATCAAAAAAAGGATATAGAAATATCATTCATGAACCAATGTGCAACAAAAATACAAAAGATTGCCAGAGGATATTTAACAAGGAAACAATATGATGATGTAAATTTTAGATAGGAAATTATCATGTTTAAAGAAAGAGCTATCAAGGTATGGATGAATTCACTTCAATACACAAGTGATTTTTGCGTTTATAGCGTAGGAATTATGCCTGAGATCAGTGCAAAGAAGATCCAAAAATGTGCAAGAAAATTTTTATTTTTACAAAAAATAAAAAGACTAAAGAAAGTCTATGAGATGATGCTAGAAGAAAAATTAAAGAGAATATATGGAATAATTGGGACTGGGCTACTATATATGAAGGCAAGAATGATTATAAATGGCTTGAAGTTCGAAATTTATAAAGAAGCAAGGCTTAAAGAAATATGTGAAAAATTGGCATTATTGAAAATCAAAAAAATATATAAAGAAAACAAGCTTTCGTTTAAGGTAATTAAATATAGAATGAGAAAATACAAACGAAAGCTTAAATTTAACCAAAAGTCACCAAACAAATCAAGAGAACCCTCAATTGATGATAAGACTGCACAACAAATGGTTACTGTAATAGAAGATCATGAGCTTACAAAAGTCCCTAGTGTTGCTAGTTCTTTTATATCTACTCCTAAAGACGGCCTTTTAGGAGATACAATTCTGTCTTCTCAAGGTAATATTGAATTTTTTGACGAAATCAACCAAGAAGTTGATGAAATTGCAGATGAAAGCAGCGAAGATGACTCTGTGATTCAACGCAGAAAGGAAAAAGAAAGAAAAGAAAAAATCAAAAAAGGGTTCATTTCATATAAAATTCCTAAATCGAAGCCGCAGCAAAATTTACTGCCTTTTCTTTACCAAAAGGATTTAATGGAAAGTACAAGACCAATAACTCATCATTTCATGCCCACAAGGGCAACAGTCACAAGAATGTCTGAATCAGTCCCATTAAGATACGTCCCTAAAAAAGAAGTACCTCTAAAATTGCCAAAAGCATTGGAAACACGATATTCATCCCCTAAAGCTGGGAAAAGAAGTGATAGCAGGTCTAAATCGCCGAGCTATTTAAGAGCAACAATGTCTTATAATTTAAGCAGATGGGATGCTGATATGATATACCCAAAAACTGAAGCAGAAGTTCAAAAGAAAACTGCAAGCGGTGACAACAAAATTAATAGCCCAACTTTTACATACGCCCAAAAAACACAGCAGCCCTATAAGCCTCCATCTTTTGACAATAGACCTGTATGAAGACCAAGCACTCATGATAACAGAAAACACTATGTTGTTTTACCTTTATCTAAAACTTTTAATAAGCCCAAGAAAATACATAGACCAACTACAAATGAGGCTCCTATTGTAAATAGAACTCAATCCGTATTGAATTCTATTTCTGAAGATATTCCTAGTGGCGAAAATCCTGGCTCGTTATCTTTTCAAGCAGCATTGCCAGAGTTTACTCAGATTTTAAATCATTATTCATCTCCTTTTTATGTGAGACTGAAACCTCAGACTTATAAAGTGAAAGGCTTTACTAAACAGTAAAAATATGTATTAAATTAATTTTATCACAATATGGACTCGTTTGAAAACAAAGAGCCAACATTTTATGAGATGGTTATGCAAGACAGACTGCAAGATATGATCTGGCAAAGCATCAAATTTGTTTTAGGAGTTTTTTGTGAAAAGTTTTCAGTGCTTACTCCTTTTAGGTATTATCAAGATGAGATTTCATCATTATTTTTAGGGTCTCTTGACCTTTACTCATTGCTAAAAACAAACTCAAATTTTTCTGAAAGCTTTTATTCATTGAGGCGCATTTTCACATCAAAATTTGATATATTGAAGTATCTTGTTGTAAATTATATTTTGCCTTTATTAAGCAAAAGGATTCCTGGTCAGAGTTCTCGTATTCTACACTCTTCACATGATATTATCAAGGGGATTCATATGATTTCTTATCTTTATTTGAATTTTCCTTATTTTGCTCCTGCTTATTCAATACTTAGGCATAAGGTGGTTAGGCAGCAAGGAAGCAACTCAATGGGATATGTATTTATTTTTGTATTGCTTTTGATTAAAGGACTTGAGCTATGGGTTTCATCAAGGTCTAAGCCACCAGAATTAACGGAAGTGGCAGATGTTTCTGCTCCTTATAAAGAAAGTAAGGTCCAGAAAGGATACTGCGGAATATGTCGGAAAAATATTGTTAACCCAGCAGCTTTATCAGTTTCGGGGTATGTATTTTGCTATTCTTGTATCAAAGGGCATGTTGATGTGTTTAAATCTTGCCCTGTTACTGGAATAAAAGCAGATGCTAAAAATATAAGAAAACTTCACTACTAAACAGACGAATAGCTCTCCTTTTTCTGCCAAGATTCGCTTCTAAGTTTATCAATTTCTTATAAAGATTAATATTATAGGTTATCTGTTCATATAATATTTTGGCTATCTTGTCCTATCAAGCAAGCCTAAGTTGATCAGAACCAAATTTTTTGATTATTAAGATGATTCAATATGCAATTTGGGAATCCATAATTAATCTATGGCTGCTGTATCAAGAACATCACTATCAAAAGCTGAGCATGATGAACTTTCTTGCGTTTTTGCAGCTTTAATTCTTCACGATGATGCCTCAGATATCACAGTATCCTTCATTTAGGCTGACAAAATCTCAAAAATCCTCACAGCATCTGGAAATCAAGTTGAAAAGTATTGGCCTACACTCTTTGCAAATGCCTTAAAGGGACAAGACCTTGCAAGATTACTAAGCAATTTAGGCGCTGGTGGAAGTGCACCTGCTGGCTCAGCTGCTCAATCTGGCACTACAGCTGCTAAAGAGGAAGCTAAACCAGAGGAAAAGAAGGAAGAGCCTGCAGAAGAAGAAGTCGTTGAAGGCGCAATGGATCTTTTCGGAGGAGATGAATGGTAATTTCATTAAAATCATACCTTTCAGTCACTTTTTGTAAAAATTGAATTTATATCTTTTATCATACATCATTAGGATGAAACTGAATTAAGCTAACTTTTAGCTGCATTTAATTCATTAGTAATTCACAAGTAAATGTGCTTCACTTGCAAAATAATTATTTGTGATTTATTAAATTCCACATGAAAAATAAAACAAATATGCATATGCGATAATCTGTTCATAAAAAACATACAAGACAGCCATTATAAATTTATAAAATTTAGTTTCTTATCTTCTAACTTATTATATAACAGTAAAGATTAGCACCGACCAATTTCAAATATTATCTATCCTTTAAAGCTCAAGATATAATTCCTATTTTTATATCACCCTATAAGAATCCCGACGACTATACGTTTTTCTTAATAATTTTAAAATATTTCTCATCTTTTTTAAACCATTTTTATCTGATCACCATCAAAAAGGTATCTACAATAAATAATGTGCTGTTGTCCATATAAAGTTTTACGATTGACACTCTATGTTTGTTGTATAATCATGCTTGTAAAGCCTAAATAGGGGATAGGGTCTGTGATTATTTGGATTGGATACGATCTGCAAGACTCTGAATTCGCTCAAGCATTTGACGTTAAATATATCGGATATGTAGTCATAGGTGTAGGGGCTGGCATTATCCTATTCGCCGCTTTAGCTTTCCTTGGCATATGAAAAGATAGCATGTGTGTGCTTGGCCTTTTTATGCTTTGATCTCTGATAGTCGGATTTGCTTTGTTAGCTCTTGCAGGATCTTTTCTGTATGCCCGAGATAAATGGGCGTCTGATTACCTTGAAAGCGAATCCAAATGTCTAAGCAATAATAAGCTTGCAAGTGCAAACGACGCAATTATTAAGGCCGATAATGTTATCTGCACATATTATTGTCCTTGTGATCTGAAAATAGCTAACCCCAATTTATTCGCAAACCAGACAGAGACTAAAGGAAATGCTACAGATATATACACTTGTGATCCTTGTAGTGGGTTGTCATCATATTCCAGTGAAGTTCAGAATGAAGTAATAAGTTGGATTAATTCAAATCTCAATCTAAAAGTGACAGCTTCTAATTGCAAAATGCCAGATGATATATTTGAAGACACATATTTAGGAGACTATTCAGATTATTTGCCATTCCTCAAATGAATAGAGAAAAAGTTTGATTGTTCAGGGCTTTGCACAGCTGCGAATTTATACTTGTTTAGTGATATCAATAGAGGTGTGCCAGCTGGGAGCTGTAGGCAGGAAATTTATGATTGGATACAGGATAATTTTTTGACGTATGGAATAATAGCGTTGGCATTTGGGCTGTTTCAGGTATAAGCTATATAGATTTTGATGTTCTTTTTAACAGCATTCTCTTGCTGTAGCAGATCTAGGGACAAGAAAAAAGGAGCATAGGCTGTACAGAGGAATAAATCTATACATATTTATAAAGAAATTTATTCAGTAATTTATTTTAAATTATTTGCTTTCTAGAAATATAATAGATTAAAATCCCATTGAGAAGTTTTACATATATTTTACGATTTAAATAATTAGTTATTCTAAATGCTGCATTTCTATAAGAATAGATAAAAAATCAATGAAAAAACTCAAATTTTTTCTATTTGGTCTCGCAATTTTTATTCCTTACTTTATATATAATCCAACTCAAAATCAGCCAAGAAGACTCCATGGGTTGCCAGACAGCTCACTTTCTACTGATCAAATTCGAGGAGGTGGAGAAGTTCTTTATGGAATCGGCATTCTCTATGTTTTATTCGGTATCAGAGAAGTTTGCTCCGGATTTTTTATGCCAATCATCGATTACATTGTAAATAAATACTCTATTTCCCCCAATGTTGCCGGTGCAACACTGATGGCATTGGGTGGTTCTGCACCTGAAATCTTTATTTGTTTCATGGGCACTTTTGCTGCTGGTAGCACAATAGGGTTTGCAACGGTTATAGGTTCAGGCGCTTTCAATGCTATACTTCTTGTCGGTATTTGCGCTATGTGTGCTAAATCAGTCTTTGAACTTCAATGATGGCAAGTTGCAAGAGATTTTATGTTCAATATGATCTTGCTCGGTCTTTTAGTCTTATTTTGAAGCAATTTATTTATTGACTGATACGAAGGACTGGTCCTTATACTTGTATATATAATTTATGTCTACTTTATGAAGTTCAATGGTACAATTGAAAAATTTTTTAAAAAACATTTAAATTTGCCATATGAAGGAGACGAAGTAGATTTTAAGCCTCTCCCTGACAAACCTTTTAAGGTTAGAAGGTATTCTATTTCGGAGCTTGAGGCCTATATTCCTCAAGCTCTGAATTTTAAAAGAGGCATTTTAGCAAAAATGATAAAAAGTGCACAGTTACAAATAGTCAAAAATTCTTCTAAAGAAGATGAAGAATTAAGAGCCAGGTTTAAATATAACGTGTATTTAATCATGAGAGCTATTGAAGAAAAGAAGAAATGCCAGAGAAGAAATAAAGAAGAAAGAGGACTAATTTATCCTTATAAGCATGAAGTTTTTAACAAAGAAGACATGATTGAGCCAATAGCGAGAATTAGAAAATTGCAAACAATTGAAGAAAAGAAAGAAATTCTTTCAGAGGTTTCACCTTCTAGATCACTTTTAAATAGAATTTTGAGATGCTTGATGCTGCCACTTAGGCTGTGTCTAAAGCTAACAATTCCAAATATTGAACGCCATCCAAAGCTGTGGATTTTTTCAATGATTATTTCATTGACCTGAATTGGAGGTCTCAGCTTTTTATTAGTGTGGTGGACTTCAGATATAGGAATGGCTCTTGGAATTCATGAAAGTGTCCTTGGGATTACAATTCTAGCTATGGGGGTATCTATTCCAGATCTTTTGAATAGCTTAAAAGTTACTATTGAAGGTCATGGGGATATGGCCTTATCTGGATGTATAGGCTCGAACATCTTAAACTTAAGCGTAGGGATAGGAGTTCCATGCTTTTTTGAAGCACTCATTAATAACCCTATAGATATCCCTGCAGATTTATACATGGCAGAATACGTAATGATGAGTGTATTTGGGACTTCTTATATCTTCCTAGCTGGCTTTAAATTCCAATTATCCCGCCACTTCGGAGTTGTCATGTTCTTTTTCTATGCGGCATTTTTAACGATATTTTTGGTGTTTGAGTTTTTAAACATTCATTAATAACCTTATAAACGCAATTGATAAAATATATTAAAATTAAACCGAAAAAATGTTAAAGAGTTTAGATCTGAATAGCAGATTTATTATTCCGCCGTCTCTTTCAGCGAACTCTCAGCGCTCTTCTCCACAATTATACACACTTTCATCTACAAGGACACCGTCATATGTATTTTTGCCTTCTGCAAGTTTAGAATCCACATATACATCGCCAGTAGGTAATGAGAAATCACCAACGGCTTCGGATTTAAAAATAAAGAAACTGGAAAGGAGTGTTCAGATGTGAAAGGAAAGAGGAAAAGTGTGGAAAAATGAACGAAAATCATTGAAAAGAAGACTGACTGAGGTAAACCAAGACTCAGGAGTGTGAAACAGCAGATTTGTTACTTTGAGGAGATTGAAAAATCCAGTTGTAAATAAAGTGGCTAATAAGGCTTCTTGAATGGCTAGCCCAGAAAAATCGCAAATATTGAATAGCACTGAGATTTCTATAAACTCAAGTGATCTTGAAAGTAATCCTGACGTTGAGTCGTTTAATGAAAGCATTAATATGCTATTCAAATGTCACAAGAGAACTACTGAAGATATACGAAAACAAAAATTACTAGCGTGTAAAACTAAAGAACAAATAAAATCGTTAGAAAAATCTGTGACCAAAATCCAAAACACTATTGAAAAACTTGCACCGCTTATAAGCGTAAACTTATCAATACCCGAAAAAAGCCTTGCAGATGAGTTATCTGATAATTCTAATTTGATGACAAGGGATTCTTTTAGTAATTATATTTTTGAAGACAAAAACAGCAGCATTGGCTATGCGTCACCTACTTTAAGCCAGTATAGTCCTCTGTCAAAATTCAGCTTTAAAAAATCTGAGCTTTTTAAAGGCGAAAAAGAAAACAGAGATCCTAAGATTTTGATTGCTGAAAATGAATCAGAAATATTGAAGGACGAATTTGATTCAATATTAAATGATACAAAAAGAATGATTAAAGAAAAAATTGACGCGTCAAGGATTCGATCACAAGATGACGATGCAGCTATGATGGGTATTATGGCAAAATCGATTGAGAGCTTAATTTTGGGTAAAAGGTAATTTATGATTTTTATATATAAATTAATATTTTTATATAAATATTTAATGAGTAGTAGACGGTCAAGATCTCGATCCCGATCTCCCCAGCGTCCAAACTTTACTCCTTCAGGGATTTTAGCTAGATATGAAAACGAAAAATCAGGGATTGCTATTAAATATACTGAGCCATTAGATGCATCTCTTCCTAGATATCATTGAAGACTTTTTGTATATGAAGGAAATGATGAAAAAGAGCCAATTGATTTACACATAAAAAGCAGCTATATAATTGGAAGAGATGAAAATATTGCTGATATTTTAATACCCCACATGTCTGTTTCTAAAGAACATGCTGCAATACAATTTAGAAAAAGAAAATCTCATATTATTCCATATATAATTGATTTGGAAAGCAAAAATAACACATATTTGAATAATAAGAAGTTAGAAGCGGCAAGATTTTATGAAATTCAAAGCCAAGATATTTTGACTTTTGGAACTTGCGAAATTGAATATGTTGCAATTAAAGGTGATAAACTTAGATATAGAGAATAAATGTTTAGCTATTATATTGATGCATTCGCAGATTCACCCTTATTTTAAAATTTAAATTTTCTTATCTTCCAGCAGAATTTAAAATTTATATTTATAAGGCTTTATCTAAATGGAATCTTCCTTGGAGACTTTACCTCTCTTGTAGTCGGAATAATAGAAGTTGTTCTTCCAGGAGTTGTAGAATTCCTTCCCTTATTAATGCTGCTAACTGTCTGCTTTAGCAACCTTTTGCTCGGTGACCCACACTTAGTCTTTCCTCTATCTACATTCAGCGAAGATTTGCTGCAAACACTAGCAGTTGTTTCTGTCTCCACGTCATCTTGATGTTTAGCATGATTATTCCACCCTGTACTTGACCTCTTATGGTACTTTTTCGGGCTTTGAATTGGAGTTCTCGATTGTGTATTTTTCTTCCTAGATTCTAATAAAGCTTCTAAATCTTTAAGTGTGCTATCAAAAAGATTTGTAGGCTTTTGGGCAGTTTTTAGCTTTTGCAATTCATCTTTGAGTTTCTTATTTTCATTTGTCAACATTTGGAGCTGAGCATCAGAACCCCATCCTTCGTTTAGATCTTGGATTACCCTTTGCAAGTTTTGCCTTTGTATTTCTGACTGCTCGAGCCTTTGTTTTAAAAGTCCAATTTCTTGAGAAAGCTGAAAAGTATTGGAAGACTCAGCTTTTGATTTCTGTATTTGCTGCTCAAAATTAGTGGCATTCTTTTTTCATATTGTCAGCTCTGATTGCAGTTTAAACATTTCTTGGTCTTTTTTCTCAATTAATTTATGTAAAGAAGCTTCTGTGCAGCTGAATTTTTTGGTAGCTGCATCATACTCTGTGCTTAATTTTTCAAGCATCTGTTTAAGTTCTTCTGTCTCTTTTTTTTCTTTTATCAAATTTTCTTTACTTGATTCTAGCTCGTTTCTGTATTCAAGATATTTCGATTCAAGCTTTTTATTCTGAGCCTTGATCTTCTCAATCTCGAAATTTAGCCCATCAATTGTGACCTTTACGTTTTGATTGACCCTTAATATTTCTTCTTGATGCCTCCAGTTTTCTTCTTCTATTGCCCTTTCTAGCTCAATGACCCTAAAAGTATTTGACCGTTCGTTGTCTTCAATGATAGGCTTTTTGTTATATGGACTTGGACATAGTTTAATTTCAGGCATAAATCCGCTGTCACTTTCTGAGTGCACAATGCTATTTTGGTGAATTTCGCAGTCAAGCTCAGAAAGTTCAGTGACTTCTTGGACTGGAGTGAGTGCTCTTTTAGTGTTTACTAATATCAGAATTCGGGGCGAGGTTACTTCTTCTGGAAATGATGACAAATAATCGTTACTCTGGGGCTGAAACAAAGGCAGCCATTGAAAACCTTCTGAAGGCAAAATTGAAGTCGGCAGGCTCACACTTCCTATTTCTTCTCCACTACTCATGTTTTTAAGAATCAGCTGAAGTTTTCCAATACTGTTAATCTGGACAAGATTTTCTTCATTATCAGGGCTCAGTGGAGTGATTACATCAAATAGGCGTCCGTCTACAGATATATAGCAGCCAACTTCTGATTCTTCGCTGTCTACAGGTTCTGCTCTAAGCACGGTGATTTCAAATGATTTTTCTAACATTTAATTTATGAACAAATTTGAATTCAATTTTAGCTCAAAATGGAGCTAATATGGCAATAATAGCAATTATCTTTATTAATGATTCTTCAGAAATCGAAGAAATTAATAATTGTTTCTAGTAAATTAAAAAGTAATTGTGTCTGCTTCTTCATAGAAATAAAAGTTCTCTAACAGCATTTTTGATTGATTTTATTATGTTAAAAAATTGTTTTTATATGTGTATTAAGTCCAGATTTATGGGATTACTTTGTTATATATCTCAACTTCAAATAAACTAAATAAAATAACAAATGTGAACAATCAAGATATTATTTTGCAAAGTTTTCTTTTTGAAAATTTAGGATATAACAGAAACCACTATAAAATTAAATAAAGAAAGCTTTTCATAAAATTATTATTACTATTAAGCCATAGGCATATTATTAGTCTAATCGCCCTTGTCCACGATGATTATCTGAATCAAAAGTAAAATAATCTGGCTCGATAAAATAAAGTTTAATTAGAAAAAATCTAATCAAGCAGTTTTGAAGGCTAAATGAACATTTGCTTTAAAAAATTATAATTTTTACAATTTTTTTATGGTTGTTTCCATTTTTTAATTTCTGTTACACTGTCTTAAATTAACATAGGTGAAGGAGAAAGATTTAAAATCGTAAAATATTGCAATTTTTATTATGATTTCTTAAAAATATCATTCGATGTTCTATTTTCAAATAAGGATTAATAGCAGTAAATAATAGAACAAAAATAATAATATAAATATGGGTTCATGTATAAATCTCCAAAAGAAAAGAGCAGTAGGAGTTGATATGAGCAAGTCTCAATCTTATAATGCTATGGTTGCAGTAACATCAGCATTCTTAAACTCTGATAAACTGAAACATCAAAGCTCATCCAAGATTAAAGATCTTCGAAGAAAGATATGAATAAAAAAGGCAGAAAGAGTACCTAAATTGAATATGTCCAAAAGTGAGCTATACATAAGAAGGTTCAAGAACAATAATAAATTCAGTTCATTGTCAATATAATTCTCTTTCTGCAAAAAGTCAATTAATACTTTGTCCTATAGAGAGGTAAATTGCTAACATAATGCATTTAATTATTTGAAAGCTAAACTTTGTGTTTTTAATTTTAAATTGCGATAAGCATGTTACATTTTAAAATTTCTTTTCCATACTGAATCCAATAATATGAAAAAAAAAGCTATAATTATTCTCTTTATATATATATAGCTATTGGAGAAAAGAAGAAAATGCCAAATATTGAAATAAATCTCATTATTTTGGGTAGTTTTTGAATTATATTGCTATATATGTTATAAATCGTACTAATATCGCTCTATTAATTTTAAAAATTAATATAAAGAAAATTGGCTTTAAATCTTTATATAAAGATCAATCTTTTACTCAGCAAGTCAGAGATAAAATATTTTAATTGTTCAGTATTATTTAAAAATGGAAACCATAGTAAAATTTCGAATTTATCAATGGCTTTTTAAAAATGGAAGCCAATTTAGGGTTTAGCCATGCAATTGCATATATTAAATTTCTTTGGATTTATTTTGGTTTTTTAATATAGCAAATAAATATGCATGCAAAAGTTGTCCAAAGAAATACGTAATAAATTAAATTGAAATTTAGTAAAATATTATTTTGAGAGGTTTTAGGTTTAATAAATGCTTTATTCTTAAAATTTTAACTATTTTACTATTCTTCACTAAGAGATAGCTTTTGCAAAACAGCAACCTTATCTTTTTCTTCTTTATTATCCTGATTTGGAGCAGGTTCCTATATAAAATTTACAGTTGAAAACAAAGAAATACACTCAGAGAATGTTATTTGCTGGTTATTATAAGGATCAACAATGTGCAGCAGTCTCAAAGTGTCTTCTTCACTAAATCCCATTTCGGTGAAAGCAAGCAGCTCCCTAAATTCCATTTCATTCACAACTCCATTATTATCTGAATCCACCTTTCTAAACAGCTGAATAAACTTCGACAAAAACTTTTCATGTCCTTTAAGTTGGAAGTCTAATAATATTTTCAGCAGATCCGTATAAGCAATTTTTCCATTATTTGCCTTTTCTTTTTCTTTAGCGCTCAAAAGTTCTTCACGAGTTGGCTTATTTTTATTTTGTGACTGTTCTGTTGGATAATTTTTAAGTTGGATTACCTCACCTATTAAGGATACTAATAAATCAGCGTCTGTTTCATTATACATATATTTCACTATATCAGTCCACTCCTCTTCAGATAAAAATCCGTTGAACTTTTCTTGGAGCATCTCTTGAATGTCACCATTGGTTTTAAGCGGATATTTTCCTTTTAGATGGACTCTTACAAGCTCTGCTACTGTTTCTTTTACTTGGCTTTGGACGAATCTGAATTCTTCATCACATTCATTTCTGAGTATTTTTCCGAAAACAGCTACATCGTTATCTTCAGATGAAAAACGCTTGATTCCTGAAATAATTGCTGATGCTCATTCTATAATTAAACTCTTTAGCCCATATTTTTGATTTAAAAATGTGTACATGTGCTGCTCCATGGTTTCTCTTGGCTGCTTTGTATCAAGACATTTTTGGTCAAATTTAGCTTTGGAGGCATAAATTTCTTGGATGGTATCTTTTAATTGCCTTAAAGTAAGAATTCTTGATCCGCCAAGTGAAACTTGTCTATAGCTTGTATTTCCTCTTGAACTTCTAAGATCTTCATCACCAGGGCTAACTGTTCTCCCAGTAAGTGCAGATTCTGCATTTGTCTTTGAATGTTTTATAATAATATCCAAATACCTTTTATTTTCATTTTGTAGTGTCTCCAACTCTTGTCTCATTTCTTCTTTTTCTTCATCCAGCATTCTCTTTAGTCTTTCTTTTTCCATTTTATGCGTTTCTGCTTCTTTTTCAATTTGTTCAGCAGCTTCCAAAACTTCTGCGGTTTCTTTCATAGCTTTTTCCATATCACTTTTCATTGCCTTAATTTTTTCTTGATATTTCATATGGACTGAAAACAGTGATGACAGTGAATCTCCAAATAAGGAAGAAAGGGCTTGATTAACATTTTTTAATAAAGCTCCTGCCTTTTTGTTCTGCTTAATAATCAACTGTGTTATTTTTTCTTGACAAATCAAATACAGTCCATGTTTAGCTTTCAGCATATACCCATGGATAAGGTGATTTGATTCGCCTTGCTTTAGCATTTGTGAAAGTTCTCCCATGATGTCTTTTACATGACTATCAAAGTCTTCTGCAAGCTTTTTATCATATGAAGGGTCAGCATCCCTCCATAGATTTCTAATTTCATCGTACATAATTGCCACTTTTTCTAAATCCTCTTGCTTTAAGTTCAAGTCCTCAGAGCCGAAATCAATTGCTTCGCTCATCTCAACTTGGATTGCTGGCTGGTCTTCTTTTTCTTCTTTTTCAGTCTCGATTTCAGCGCCGTTAAGTCTTTGCAAGTTGGGGAGAGAATCAAGAATGAGCTGTTCTTCGTCGTCATGCTGCAGAGTAATGTGAAGATCTACTAAGGATGGGAGCGATTTTAATGAAGGAATTATTTTGTCTATTGATTCTATAAGGTTGTTTGAGATATCGAGTTTTTCTAATTTCCTTAACTGTGATAGATTTCTTGGAAGACTTTCAAGCCGATTTCCAAAAAGCAAGAGTTCTTGGAGCTCTGTGAATTGGCCTAGTAAAGGCAGTAAAGGGTCAAGAGCTTCAATTTCGCAAAATTCCAAGTTGATAGAATTGGTTTTGGGGTTTGTTTTTAATAAGTTGGGAAGGCCTTCCATTTAATTTAAGAATATGAATCTCCATGAATGAAGCAATTTTTAGAGATGGCTAAGATTAATGATATTGAGTTATTTAGAATCTCTTGCAACGAGAAATAGAAGAAAAACTAATGCAACTCCAGTGTTCCAGTATCTATTGACGAATATTTCGTTATTGATTGATTTCTCTTCATAAAGCTTTTTCTGGTTACTTTGATACTTTAAAGCATACCAAAACGTTTCTGGGTGCTTTGAAACATTAAAATAAATTTTTGGAGGAAAATACTCTTCTTGGCATTCAGGAGGTTGCTCGGCAAAGCAACTATAAACAGAATTCTTTATTTCTCCCCCTTTCATTAAAATGACTTTATCCATCCTTTTCAAAAATCTAATTAAATTTTCGTATTTGGCTAATGAGTCCTTCACATTAGAATTATTTCCAATATTATTCAGTTCTTCCATCAAATAAGCATAAACTACAATATCAGTGCTTCTTGGGAAATCATTCCTTCCAGCCTTGCTGAAAAAGAAAGGTTTTTCCCCCAATTTTTGGCTTAAAATTTCATGAGCTTTTTCTGCTTGATAATAAGCATCTCTTTTATTAACAATATTGTGCTGCCTAATCAGATATTCTCTAATATGCCTTTTCTCTTTTATGAAGCTCAATTTTTCAAAAGGTAGCTTCACCAATCTTCAAAAGAAATTTCCTCTAGAATAGAAAAAGTTTTTGGGTGTGTCTTCTTCCATCCATTTGGCATAGGTAGTTGCAGGGTGTAGTTTGCTTATGCATTGCTCTTCAATCAGATCAGATTCAAGCTTCTCTTCTTCAGAAAAATCAAAATTACTGTCAAATGTAATTTTGAGGAATGGAAGAATGTGGTCATTTGTGAAAAATGATTTATTAAATCGTAAAACAGGGAGGTCGCCAAGACCATTCCAGTAATAATTTGAATTAATTTCTTGGAAATTTTCTATTTCGAAGAGATTGTGCCACAATTTGGTAATTTGGGTAATTGGATCGTAAATGTTTCCATAAGAATATAGCACTATTTCTTCCATTTATTTTATACTGAAAAGATTCAAGATAACAAAGAATTTATTTGTGGCTACTGCAATTGAAAAAGCTTCTTAATTGAAAATGTAGTTTACTCTTATTCTTTTGCTTCTAAAATTCAGTTTAAATTTATATCTAAGGTTATCAACTTTTTGCGAATTGATTTGAGATGTAATTTGAATCCTCTCAGCCAAGATTGGCTTGATTGAAGTTACAAAAATTATATGTTAAGAAAATCGATTTTTTATTATTTTCGAGTATATATTATCAGGAGTAATTTATTTTAAATCGTAGATTAATATTACATATATTTTGATGTATTTAAAGTAATAATTATTTCTAATAGATAAAAAGTTGAATTTCAAAAAAAATAATTACATTTCATCTCATTAATTTCAAAAAATTCATAAATTATTTTTCATGCCATAAAATGGTAGATAAATCAGGTAATTTTTCAGTTATTAAAATGGGTTGCTGCTGCTTAAAAAATCAAAAGACACTACCAACACACAAACTAGATGAAAATACTAAAAATACTTCAATGATTCCTTTAAAATCTCCTACAAATCCAACCTCCCCTATCGCATTAGACTTGCAAAATACAATAAAAGAACCCAAAAAACGAGAACTCACAGATGTTTACAATATAAAAAAAGTAATAGGCCAAGGAAGCTTTGGATTTGTTAGAAAAGGTCAGCACAAAAATCATCCAGATTTAATCGTTGCAATCAAAAGTATTGATAAATCCAAAATAAAAAATGAGTTGCGTTTATTAAAGCGAGAAGTCACAATTTTGCAAAGCATTGATCATCCGAATATCATCAAACTTTATGAAACTTTTGATGATGCTAAATATTTTCACATTGTTATGGAATTTTGCTCGGGGGGAGAATTATTTGAAAAAATTATTGAGCTTGGAGGGAAAATTAATGAGAAGAAGACTGCAGTATACATGAAAAAGATACTAAGAGCAGTTAATCATCTTCATGAAGTAGGCGTATGCCATAGAGACTTGAAACCTGAAAATTTTGTATTTGAAAATGACTCCCCAGATGCAGAACTAAAAATTATCGACTTTGGATTATCAAATAAATTCGGAAGTAAGTTCAAGCATATTGTCAAGATGGAAAGCTTTGTAGGTACTCCTTACTACATAGCTCCAGAAGTTATAAAAGGCGAATATGGTCCAAAATGTGACGTTTGAAGTGTAGGGGTTATAATGTATGTAATGCTCACAGGACATGTTCCTTTTCCAGGCAATACCCAAGTGAAGATATTTAAGAATATAATGAAAGCAAAACTCAAATTGGAAAATCCAATCTGGGATACCATAAGTGACTCAGCAAAAGATTTATTAAAGAGATTGCTAGTGGCTAATCCTCATCAGCGATTAAGTGCAGCTGAAGCCTTAAAACATCATTGGTTTGATGATCCTTCAAAGCAAAAAATTCCATTAGATCCAAATATAATTTTGGCTTTAAGAAATTATAAGCCGAAGTCTCAAATGCAAAGGGCAGCACTTGGTATTATCGTAAAATATTTATCTGCTGATCAAATTAAAGATTTGAGACAAGCCTTCTTTGATATTGATGTGAACCAAAAAGGAGTGCTAAACATAAATGAAATTAATGAAGCTTTAAATAAATGTGGAATAAACTTACCAAAGACTCAACTATCTGAACTTTTTAGGAATCTTGATTATAACGGAGCTGGGGTTATAAATTACTCAGAATTTATATCTGCTACACTTTCATCAAAAATTCAGCTTGATAAGCATATGCTATGGCTAGCTTTTAAAGTGTTTGATAAAGAAGATCAAGGATTTATCACTGTTGATAACATACATGAGGTCATTAACAAGATGGGTAAGCGTGTCACTAAAGACCAAGTCAGAGAAATTGTTAATGAAGTTGATTTACAGCACGATGGAGTCATTTGTTTTGATGAATTCAAAAGAATGCTGTTTGGCGCAAAAATTTAAGTAATGTCAAAGTTTTGATGATTATATATTACGGAATATAGCATATAGATCAGAAAACTCCTATATTGAAGTTTAATGTAACAATAATGCTATTTGTTTTAATTCAAAACATATATTAATTAGTCTATGCAATTATTTGAGTCTTGGAGAAAAATAATAATTCTCACTCATCCTTATTGAACGGCCCATGTCATTCTATCAAGGCATAATTATTTAAAATAAGTTCTGGAACAATTAATTAATTTTCCTATTAATTCTTAGTCGGATCTAAAATAAAATTTCTGATAAAATATTATTATTATTATCTCCAATCCTAAAGTTCTGCGCAATTTCACTTTTTCAACTTCAACTTCAAAAGCAAAGCAATCTTGAATTTCTCTATGAATTCCTGCAAATCTCGTGCTCAAATTTACTTTGTTGAAGCATGGATCATTTTATTCTTGGTCAAGTTATCATGAGATCTCCACTGAATGCCATTCCCTACTAGAAATGCAAAAGCGATAAAGAATTAATTATTAGATCAGAATTCGAACAGCTATTGCCAAAGAGTAACCAATGCAGGCTTTCCAGCTATCGCTTAGCATCACAATGTCAACGTAAGGACAAAACTCCTGAGTATTGCAGTAAGAATAACATTTCTTTAACCTAATAAATTTTTGGATTAGGTTCTCAAGCCTGACTCTTTCATACCCCTTTTTCTGCTGTTGAAAGCAGTAAGGTCTAGTAGGGCAATCAAAATAGAATATACATTTATATTACTTATTTTAATTAAGACACAACTTACATAAAATTACAACTAAAAAACAATTGCTAATATTATCAATAATCCAATAATCATCATGATTTTGCTCAGTGTGTCAGCTCTGGGGTCATTTTGATTGAAATTAGTCCTTATTGTAAATCCAAACATTCCAGGAAAGAACCCGAAGCCGGCAGAAAAGTTGATTCCTGGACCATCTACGTGTTCTTGAAATCCTCTAAACCTACTATATTCTGGATTTGGTTTTGGCTGTTCCCATTGACCTTTTGGCCTTTCAGAAGTGGATTTATCATTATTATTGTTATAAATGGGAATAAACTTGTCTGGGTCAATTCCAGATTTGCATACTGGACATGCTCTTTCTTGTCTATTTTGGCTAATCCATTCTTTAATGCAAGACCAACAATACAAATGTCCGCATTGTGTCACGATAGGGTCTTTCGCTGTTTCCATGCAGATATGGCATTCAAAGCCTGAATTATTTTGTGTTTTCTCCATTTATAATTTATTCTGAATTTTCATGATGTGGTAATAAGATGATACATACATTAAGAAATGAAGATCTAATCTAATTGAAGAATATTTCAGGCTCTAGTAAGCCAAATATAAATCTCTCTTCGATGCATAAGAATAAGCTAAAAATTGATTTTTTATTTTATAAGCTATTTTGGCTTAGTTATATTTTTGATTGCCACAGCTATGAATTCGATACAACTTCGAAAAGGAAACATATTTTTACCTTTCAAGGAATCAGAATTTGGTATCAAAAATAAACTATGCCACAAGATATAATCATCAATTATTATCTTCTAATAAACTCGTAATCATATTCAAAATGTATATCAAATTTTCGAAGAATATCAATTATTTTATGAAATAATTTATAATTTCCCTTTGCCTGTGCAATACTACATTATAATCCAATTCTTTACCTTTAATTGGCTGATCCCATAATAATCATTTGATTTATTTCAAATTCCATATTATTTTAATTCAAGAGAGTTCAATTACAAAATGAAAATTACAAAAATCTTGAATTCAATTGGAAAGGCTTTTTCTCTCTTTATTGGTCTAAAGCTGCATAAATTTTCCAAACAAGTTCAAATTATAAGAGAAAAATACGAATCAGTATTTAAACAATGTAATTTTACAGTAAGTCATTCTAATCAAGCATACAAGCCTCGTGAAAAAACTATTCTTAGGAGACTGAGATTATTAACTGCTTCAAAAACTATTGATGACTTTAGAGCTATTTTGCATGAAACTGCTCATGGTCCTCAAGAAACCAAGCATAACAATATTACATATAGAAAAGTTCACAGAATTAGTATCCGAACTTATTTAGAAGCTGTTCGTTCTATTATTTCTGAAATTTATTCAGAATTCTCTTACAAGGAATTTGATATTAATACTACTCACTCATCTATTATCCCATCTGAAGACGAATCTGACCAAAGCCAATATTATGTTCTATCCAATTAATAAAAAAAATTATATCAACAATTTTTTATTTTCCATCTTCCTTATTAAAAGAAGTTTCTCTGCTAGACCCATTTCTACTTAAATACAAGCCAGCTAATATTCCGCTCTCAATATCATCAATGCCTTTTTGATCTTCTAAATCTTTATCAACTAGAGTCTTTATTAGACTTTCTTTATCATTCTCAATTTCTATAACCAAGCAAGAGATATCATCAATCATCACGTTTTCTTTTTTTGAAATTTCTATTCATCTTTTTCTGGCTTCTTCACAGAGAAGTCTCGAAATAGTTGCATTTAGAGGAGTTATAGGGAATTCAGCTTTTAAACCTTTCCGGTTTGATAGAGAGGAAAACTTTTCGAGATATGAAACTACTTCTTCATTAGTCATAACATCCCAGATTCCATCTGAAGCTAAAACAATAAATTTATCGTTTTTGTTACGTGGGAATGATTGGATTATTGGTGTTGATATGACACCTACTGAAGCTGCCAATTTATCGCCAATTGATCTTGACATTGCTAAGCCTGGCAACGTTAAGCCTTTTATTCAGACCCGATAAGGACCAAGATTCTGTCCATTATTATAAATCATTCTTTGTACAGAACCTCCTGATTCTGTAATTCTTTTTAATTCTAAATCATTATTTGGCTTTTGATCAATAGTTAAAGGAAGTGCTTGAAGCTTCTTTTTTGGCTTTGGAGAAGTCCCAATTATTGCTCTAGAATCTCCAACGCTTGAAACATGAATAGAATTTAAGCTAAGATATACAACAACAGCGGTTGTCCCAGAAAGGTTGGTATCTATTTTTGATGATTTTAGATTTTTATCACATTTTACAATAATTTTCTCTACATATTTTTTTGGATTTTCATGGATTTTTTCTAGTTTTAGCTTGCAATAGGCTTCGATGTGCCTTTTGCAATGCTCTGCAACTCTTTTTCCATGTTTTCCATGACCGTCTAAAAGTACGGAAATAATAAAATCTGAGCTTGTAATGCAAAGAAAGTTGTCTTGGCATTCTTTGTTGTAGCATAGAGATGGATCCATTCCGGGTAAAACACATCCAGTTATAAAGATTTCTTGAGTTTCAAAGCTGCAAAACTTAGAATACTCATGAACAGGGATCGATAACGGGCATGAAATTCTTTTTTTATGAGTTCTTCTTGTTATGCTATCGTGAAAAGGAATAATTACATCGATATTACTATGATAAATAGGCCTGCTAAACCGAAATTCTGTATTACTGCAACAAAGTCCCATATTGATGGATTAAGATTGCAAAAATTCATTTTATCGCAATCTTTTCCTTCCAATCAATTTGCATTATCAGAAAATAGAGAAATTTATTAGATATTTATAACAAATAAATCTTTGCAGATAAACATTTCATGAATTAGGTGTGGCTTATTATTTAAATTTCTAAATAGCTAAACACTAAACTAGAAATCTTTATTAATCGCAAATTTATAAAGTCTTCGTGATTTACTATTAATTTTATGCGAAATATTTTAAAACTCTTAAAAACTGAGATTCAATAAAAAGAGCCCCCAACCGGGTTTGAACCGGTGGCCTTTTGCTTACAAAGCAAATGCTCTGCCGACTGAGCTATAGAGGCTTGGAATAAACTCTAATCATTAGTATTTATATCTTAAGCATTTATTAAATTCTAAAATAATTATTTCTTTTGATCATCAAGTTTTCATAACAAACTTTATCAAAATAAATTAGTCACTCATAAAGAAAAATCTAATATGCATTGAAGTTCATAATAGACTGGAAATATGGAAAATAATGATATCAGATAGCGATAAGCAGGCTAAAGCCCGGCAAATTATTGAAGAAAAGAAAAAATTGCTTGCTGAAAGAGTTCAAAAGGTAAATTTTATATAGCAAAATGAAGAAAGAAAAAAGCAAGAAAAGCAAAAAGAATTAGAAAAACAGAAAAAGCAGCTTGAAAAATTTAAGAATGCAAAAGGGTGACAGCCAGCAAAGCAGAAGGAAATGGAAAAAGAAAATGTGCAAGTGGTAGAAATTGTAAAAATTGATACTCTTCCACCATTTACTCTGTACATGAAACCATTGATACCACCATTATCTGTAAATGAGGAGCCTCCGAAATCAACTACTCCTGACTCCCAAATGAATTATGAAGAAGATTTCGAAGATGAAACTCCAATAGAGTCATCTGATGAATCAAAAGAAGAAATATCACTTAAGCTTGAGTCACAAATAGTAGATGATCTGGAAGAATCGTCATTATGCAATTTTAAATGCTCTGAAACAGATTTTCCTAAACTAGAAATAATAAATGCAGTAGAATCCCAACCAAAATCTTCATTTCAGCTGACTCTTGAGCCTTCACCAACTTATAATGCATCAAATATTAGCATTCTATCTAAAGAACCAACTCAATCTTCATCTAAAAAGCAAGAGAACTGGAACATAGAAATCACTGAGGCCCAAAAATGCATTGCAAAAGATAATATGCATGAAGATGAAAATCAAAAGAAAAATAAAATAACAAAGGTTGAAGAAATGCCAAATAATAATGAAGTTAATGATATTTTCACTATTGAAGAGCCAGTTACTATAGCTGATCACACTGGGTATTTTCCTGAAGCTCCAATGCTTATGAATTTTAACACTTTTGGAGAAAACTTTTATTCTAAAAAAAATAAAAGCCGCTATGGCATTGAAATTACTCCAGAGTCAGAAAATATTGGGTCAACAGAAAACGAAATTGATCAATTAATTAATGACTTAGAAAATGCGAATATTCAAAGAGAAGAAGATGCCGATGTTTTGATAGGCGATTTAACACAAGTTGAAATAGATAACACTGAGGCCAAGCCTAAGAAAGGCGAGCTTATAGTAATTGACTATGATTCTGATAGCAAAAAGAAAGAAAAATTTGAAATGTTCAAAAAGAAGCAAGAGCTTAAAAATGAGGGAGAAAGAAAAAAATGAAGCCAAGCTATCCCAGTGCCAATTACGCAACAGCAAACTTCATATAGTCCAAAACCACAGAAACGGAAAATTGAAAAATATGCTGCAGAATCTAAAAATGACTCTAAAGACTGCTCTCCAAGAGAAAATATAAAGCATAACCAAAATCAGCTGATTGCTCATATTCAACAAGCTACCAAAAAAGTTTCAAACTGCATAGAAGCCAAAATCAAAAATGACTATAATGAGCATTCTCCACGAAGGGTCGTCCAAAATCCTCAAAACCAGCTTAACCCTTTAGTTCCAAGAGCTACTAAAAAAAGCGCCAGTCCAAACATCAGCCCAAAACCACAGAAAAAGCAAGAATCTTCTCATACAAAAAATGAATCCATAACATCACCTCTGCCTCCTGATCAGCCAAAATCTCGTGCACTAAATGAAGAAGCAAAGCAAGCAATAGCTTCAAAATACAGACGTCACAAAAATCTTCCAAATTTAGTTTATAATAAACCCTCAAATCGAAAATTAATAAAAAAGGCAATCACACAAGTATGTTGCGCAGGTGAGCCAAATCGAGCTGTCCGAGAAGAAGCTATTGAAATAATTGAAAAAGCTGAAGATGTTAGCTATTTTATTATCGTTTTCAAAAGTGACGTAGGTAGAAGAGATTTAAGAGCCATTTATTCACATGACCCAAATAGTGGTGACGTCAAAAAAATTCATGGTCCAGCAGCAATGCCAGAACAGCTCAATTGTGGTATGGTTAAGGCATTTTTCAGATTTGACTCAGGAGCTAATGAGTTTAAGCCTATAGAGTGCAAAGACTTCATAACAGGCACTGATGCTATTGTTCTTAAAATAAATCCTAAAATTTATTAATATGTTCTAGAATTCTCGTCAGCACATATTTCTTAAACATCTTTTCCTTATAATAATTCTTATGATATTGGATAGACAACATTTACGGTTTCTCGCATTGACGATATGCATTTTTTTGATTATTAGAGGAATTTCTATTCAAAATTTTAAGTTCTTCTTATATCTCACACATTGGGCACTTATTGCCAAAACTTTGACTTTCTTATGCTTTTTTAGAGGAATTGGTAGTAATAATTTCAGGAAAAATTTGCTAATAATTGCATGGACCTCTGGATTAAATGTGACAATAATATACTGGGCATATGCCTATCCTCTTATGGAATCATCAGATTTTGAGTTATGGCATCTCTTGTTTACCCATGGAGGTATAAGTCTATTTCTGATTCCTGAAATTATGTCTTCTCCTTTTATGATTTCAAATAAAGATTTCTTAGGACCAGCCTGCGTAGCTATTGCCTACATTAGCTGCGTTTTAATACCATGCGCCTATTTTGGCATGATACTATACCCAGGTTTGACCTTTACCAATTTCCTTAGCTTAATAGTTACATTGGCGAATTTTTGTGTCTCTTTTGGAGCTTTTTCAATAGGAAAATATGTTAGTTGGAGTTTCAAGATTAACCCTATGGAGATGCCGAAAAAGATTGAATAAGATTACTATAAAATATTAATCCATAAGTTTTAGAAATATAATTTATATGAAAAATTATATAGGTCCAAATTTGAAAATAGGAGAAAGTGAAATAGCAACATTAGAGTTTAAAAACAAAAGAATAGTTTTTCTTTATTTGTTAGCTTAATGGTTATCTCCTTGCAAATTTACTTCAATCTTAAATGATTTTTATGAAAATTAATAAGGAGATAAAGAAGTTGATATCATTATTAGAAGCTGCGATCTTAATGAAGAGAAGTTCAATGAGTATTATCGAACTATGCCTTGATACTCTTTATTTTTGGAAGAGCAAGTAATTAAGGATATTGCAACAAGACATTACGAGCTTCAGAGATTCCTCAATTAATATTAATTAATGAGTGTGGAGAAATTGTGAACGATTCCTATAGGTTAGATATTATAAGTAGGGATTATTATGATTGTATTTTATATTGAAGATATAAAATCCAATCTCGGTCCAGCTTAATAGTGCTATAATATAATTATAAATAACTCATATTGAAATGAGCATATAAAAATTGTAAGCATAATTTAAATTGATTGATTAAGTACAAAATTTTACCAATTAGTATATAGAAACCTTTTATATTAAAAATACTCTGTAAGGGCCTCTATATTACACAGAGTTGCATTAATATAGACTTTGTTGCATATCTTTTACTGGTCTACAAAAATTGTGATTTAGTCCTATAGAACTCAACAATTATAATATCATGCCATCTTTACAATATATTAAATAATTTAATAAAATAAGGCGCTAGAATTTATTGCGCATTGTATAGCAACTTTTGGATTATGAACTGAAAAGACATGCCTTCAACTAATTTTTGTTATACATTTGATATTAAATTTTCCCATTTAAATTCAATAAATCTTATTATAATAGCGTCGGAACAATAAAAATGCTATATTTTTTACCAAAATGAAGAGAGGAAAAAGCAAGAAAAGCAAAAAGAAAAACAGAAAAAGCAATTGGAAAAATTTAAGAACGCAAAAGGATGACGGCCAGCTAAGCAGAAAGAAATAGAAAAAGAAAACTCTCAAATAGTCGAATTTTTTAAACTGAAACAATTCCAACATTACTACTGTTTATGAAGCCATTAATGCCACCATTATATGCTATGAGGAACCTGAAACTATTCCATATATGAAACCATTGGTACCACCATTATTTGTAAAGGGGAACCTTATTCTGAGCAAGAAGCGAAAAATGAAGAAATCTAGCCAAAAAAATCTCCGTTTCAGCGAGCATTTCAACCATCATATAAGGATTTTTTTACAGTTGAAGATTTAGTTATTGTAGAGGATCCATTACCTAATTGTTTATTACAATTGAAGATTCTGTTATTATAGAGGATCACACTGCATATTTTCTTAATAATCCAATGTTGGATAGTTTTGATAATTTTAGTTTGAATTCTAATTAACTCAAGCTAATAGCCATTGATAATGATTCAGAAAATAAAAAGGGAAAAATAATTAATAAGAAACAAGAGATTATCCTAAGAATGAAATTGAAAAATATGTTAATGAGCCTAAAACCGACTCAAAAGACTATTCTACTCTGGAAAGCAGAAAAGATAACCAACAACCTACTTGCTGAATCAAAAAAGCCACTGTAAAACCTCCAACAAAAAAAATTTCATAAAGTCCCCTTCAGCTTTTGAGAGTAAAAATCACATGAATTAGTAGAAGATGTAAATGCTGTTGAGTCTAAATACTGTTACAAGAATTATCCAAAATTGATTTTTAATAAGCCCTCAAATTGAAAATTAATAAGAGAAGCTATTATGCAAGTGTGCTGTGCAGCTGTGCCAAATCGCGCTATACGTGAAGAAGCAATAAAAGTAATTGATACAAACGAAAGTGTAAACTATTTTATTCTTGTTTTTAAAGGAGAGCTTGGCAGAAGAGACATTAAAGCAACCTATTCATATGACCCAAATGATGGAGAAGGAACAAAATATTATGGCCCAGTGACAATGCCAAATTATCTTAGCAGTAGCATGGTAAAAGTATTTTTTAGTTTGACTCTGGGGCTAACGACTTTAAGCCAATTGAATGTAAAACTTTTATAGCAGAAACAGACGCAGATACTGTAAAAGTTAATTCAAAAATTTATTAATACTAAGTATGGGCTGATGTTTATCACCCCTCTGTTTAAAATTTTGTACCTAATGAGCTAGCATATGCGATAACGATTCAAACTTAGTGGAGTTAGCTTTATAGCTGTACTGGACAGTCTCTATGTATCTTTTGAATCTTTTTAGATAGGCAAATGTTAGCTGGAGTTTCAAAATTGGCACAATTGAGATGATTAAAAAGATTTTATTATTATAAAATATTTAATCAAGTTTTAAAATTTGTAATTTATATGGAAAATTATTTAGGCTCAAATTTGAGACTTGGAGAAAGTGAAGTCACAACATCAGAGCTTAAAAACAAAGGAATGGTTTTACTTTATTTTTCAGCTTCATGGTCATCTCCTTGCAGATTATTTACTTCAATTTTGATAGACTTTTATGAAAAAGTGAATAAGGGAGATAAAGAAGTTGAGATCGTTTTTATAAGCTGCGATCTTAATGAAGAACAGTTCAATGAGTATTATGGAAATATGCCTTGGTACGCTTTACCTTTTGAAGAGCAAGGAATTAAGGATATCGTGACAAGACATTATGAAGTTTCAGGGATTCCTCAGTTAATATTAGTTAATGAGTGTGGAGGAATCGTGAATGATTCATGTAGGCTAGATATTATGAGTAGGGATTATAATGATTGTATTTTGTATTGGAGAGATAAAATCCAATCTCGGTCCAGCCTTATGATGCTTTAATATATTTACAATATATACCTTCTTTTAAAATAAATCTTTTTGAAATGATCAAGGAAAAAAAAATTGTAAAGAGATTGAAAATAACCAAAATTGGCTCAATTAGCATATATTGAAAATATTTTAAGGGCAGAGTTATATTAAGATTTGGTTTTACTGCAATATTTCCATATTCAAGCTACTAGCCTACAAAATTCGCGATTTAGTTTATAGTATCAATAATTATAATGTCAAACCACTTTTATAATATATTGAAGCGTTTAATAAACAAAGATGATAGAATTGATTAAAAGACATGCTCTCTAAAAATTATCTTTTTGTAAAAATATGCTTGAATTTGACCGGAAAAAGTTACTCAAAAATAAAGATTCTAATTCATCTTCTTCTAATATATTGGCTATAATATAGCATTATTTAACTAAAACATTAATATTCAGATCTTATATTTAAAATTAAAACTCTCAATATTATATACCGATATCTTTAGACATTTCTCTTTGCTGATAAAACTCGAAATGCTTGATCTTCATGTGCTGATTTAAAGAACCTTCAGAACTGAATATCTCTTACCCATAAGATTTCGAACATAAGCAGCAGCGATAGTGCCTATTAATTTGCTTTGCAAGTCTTCTAGTCCTCTGAGCTTTCACTGGTGGCCTTTCGTGCTTAATAGTTGGCTGCTGGCGCTCTAAGCCTTGAATTTCTTTTTGCAGTCTTTCAATGTCACCTAATAAAGTTTGGAGTTCAGATGTTTGAATTTCATTTTCTCTCATAAGCTTTTTATATTCTTCTCTGTAGTCTCTGCCGAACTCTCGTGGAGGAGCCTGCGACATTGAAGGAGGCTGAGTAAACATCGGAATTACAAAAAACGGGGTTCCGCCTATCTCTTGGATTTGAATGTTTTTTATCGAAGAAATCATATTCCCTGTTGGTAAAAAAGTTTTTCTAAATAAAATATTACTCTTCCATCAAAAAATTATCAATAAATTATTAAAGAATCCGAATTATTGTCCAATTTAGTCTAAAAACTACGACTTTACCATTGAATCTAAAAGATGCTTGTGAAAGATGCCAAGCAGTTAGGATTATATTTGATATGCGAGCTGAGTCTAGCTTTACAAAAGGCTGTCGATATATATATGCACTTAGTGGGCAATCTAAATTGCTATTTTTTGATGGTGAAACTAAGTATGAAGCCAATGTGATTGAGATATATAGGCTATATTCAAAAAACATAAGAAAATTATGGATTATCTAGAAGGAGTAATGGAGAAAAACCTGGCGGAATTGAATTTAACAGATATTACCTTATTAAATTGAAAAAATTAAGCAAGTAATTGTGAAAAGCATAGAACACATGCTGAAGCTATTAAAAAAAATAAGAAAATTTGTTTTAAAAAAATTTAGATTAAGGAAGAGAGCATACCCTTAAGGGTAGATAATAGCTAATTATTAGTCTAAAAAGTAAAGATTTATAGTCTTATTTATGGCGACGCTTACAAGAGGACGCACAGATGATGCTAAAAAGGAGCAAGAACAAAGGAGGATTTTACTAACGCTTTGCGCGAGATATATACAATCTGCTGGATATCCTGAGGCATCTGCTAAACTTATTCATGACTCAGGGATAAGCTTAGAGAAGTTTGATGTGGCGGATAACATTGACCTTGCAATTATTGTGAAAGAATACGAAGAATATTACCAAATTAAATATAATAAGCCACCCAAATTCATTAAGAAACTGGATTTTGTTGAAGAGAAAAAAATAAGCAGACCTTTGCCGCAAAGAAATAAAACAGGTGTGACCTCTAAAAATTCAAATAGAGAACCTTCCGCAGATAGTCGAAATGAAAGCCTAGAACTTTCAGGAAAAGCTATTACAGTAATAAATATTTAGAAACCTCAAGTATTGTCTATTTAGGAACCTGAAGTGGAGTCTAATAGCGATTTTTATGAAAATCGTCTGCTGAAACCTCTCCCTGATTATTCCGCAGAATATAAAGATCTAGCCACTTCAATCTATAGAGATATTTGTCAATATAATCCAAACGTAAACTTTTCTGATATTATTGGCCTTGCAGAAGCTAAAAGACTATTGAAAGAAGCTGTACTAATGCCAATGAAATATCCGCATTTATTCACAGGACTACTAGAACCATGAAAAGGAATCCTACTCTTTGGTCCGCCTGGTACTGGTAAAACAATGCTAGCTAAAGCTGTAGCATCTGAGTGCCGCACAACATTCTTCAATATTTCTGCATCCTCAATTGTCAGTAAATGAAGAGGGGATTCAGAAAAACTTGTCAGAGTTTTATTTGAGCTTGCAAGGTATTATGAGCCTTCCACAATCTTTATCGATGAAATAGATAGCATAATGAGCCAAAGAGACTCAGGAGACCATGAAGGGAGCAGAAGAATGAAAACTGAGCTTCTAGTGCAGCTTGACGGACTAGTTAAGACAAAAGAAAGGATCTTTTTACTTGCGGCAAGCAATCTTCCATGGGATCTTGATTCTGCACTTTTGAGGAGACTAGAAAAAAGGGTGAGCCTTATTTAGATTTTAGTACCACTTCCTACACTTGAGGCAAGAGAGCAGCTTTTGTTAAGCTTGGTTCCTCCGAATAAAAGCCAAGGGGTCGATTATGGGGGATTTGCTAGGAGAATTGAAGGATACTCTGGATCGGATATAAAACTATTGTGTAAAGAAGCAGCGATGAAGCCAATTAGGAGGCTGATGGGAGTTATAGAAATTATGGATGAAAATGTGACAATGAATTGGCACAAGCCAGCAGATCCGTCTTCAATTCCTGTTCCAGGACCTGTAACAAGCAGAGATTTCGATGATGCGCTCGAAACGACAAAAATTTCTTCTTCTTTGCCTTTGCAAGCATATGAAAAATGGTATAGTGAATATGGATCAACATAAAATCGTTATATTTAATTAAATTTAATATGAATCAGAAATTAATTTTCATTTTTTGAAATTATTCAATTCTTTAGATGTTTTGTATGAAGATCTTCTAAGCTTATTTTTGCCGTTTTTATATATTTTTCCTGTTTGGTAAGCTTCTTATTTTTGCGCCTTTTAAAATGGCATAGTTTATTTCGTTTTATTATGGCTTCATTTACCGATTAATTTGTTCAGTTATTCAAAAAATATGCAACTTGGCTCTATAATTTGGCTTTTATATCCTAATATTTATAGGAAAATTTTAAAAAATTATAAGAAAATTAAATTTGACAGAAAATGAAAGATGATATCAGATTTTAATTAGCTAGAAATAAAAGGAAGCTCTATAAGGTTATTATAGAAAAATATGTTTTTGACGAAAGATAATTTTTCAGCAGATAGGCTTAAGATTTGCATCAATTTATATCTTGATTTTGCAGCATTAGATGCACAAATAATGTAATTTCTGTTGTGCTTTTTAAGCCTTATAATTTCGCCATCTTTTTCATCTTCTCTTTATATAAATTGAGCAGAGATGATGAAAAGATTTCTCCTTAGCAACTTAAAGCTCTTTATTTAGATCTTATTATTGCAAAACCTTCGTCAATTTGAGCTATTTTTATTTCTTTTCTCATAATAATCTCAAAGAGCATAATTTGCTTTATACATCATGAAATTGAAATTAGAATAGCTATTTTTAAGTTTGGCTTCAAAAAAAGCATACATTAAAACTGAAAATTAAAATGATTGAAACAGCTGCATATTGGTTAAGAAATTCTGTCAAACCATAAATAAAAAAATGGGATGTGGATTGCCTAAAGGAAAAGTTTCAGAAGATGTTGATACTTCTATTGTAAGAGATCTAATATCAGCTGTGAGTAGAAATCAAAATCAGTTCGATTTTAATGCCCGTGGGAGAGCATACAGGATTGTCGTGAGTCACGCGAAGACTCCGGAAAGTTCGCAAGTGTTTTAAATTGAGAGAGTTTCTCTACCATGCTAAATAATTCAACTTTAATTACTACAGTTTAAATTATAGCAATTGAATTTGAAATGTTAACTTCGCCATCTATCTGCTGAATTGCAACAGAATACCAAAAAATATCCAGGCTAAAGATATTAATTCTTAAGTAAGCACAAAATATTAGAGTATTTACAACAAAGAAAATAAATCTAGCCTTTATTTTGAACTTTTTATCAGCGTCCAATAAATTGCTACAGATTTATTTATTAAAAATAATCATTTTATTACATAAAATATATTTTAAATTATCAATCTTCATTAAGGCTTAACACTGTGGCTTAAATTTTTAACAAGTAAATTGATATCTCAAGTCATACTTCAATCTCTTAGCAGTATTAATTGCTGCTAAATTTTCCATAATTGACTAGAATAGTTTCAGCTCTAGAATTTTCGAAAAATGTCATTTAAATCTGAACTAGTTTTGAATTTGATAAAGCTATCTATGATTCGATATATATCATTATCTACTGGAGTTCAAAAGAAATGCAGATAGCTTTAAAGGAAATAGAAGCTGGTCTGCCCAAAAAAAATTTGTCTGGCAGTATAAACTGATTTATAAAGTTACACTATTAAAAATGAAATTAATGTTAATATCAATTCATTCACTCTATCTAGGCGTAGAGATAGACTCCTCATGAATTTTTATTAATTCGGTTTTGTTGAAATTTTCTATTTCACTGGACTGCTCTAAGGCTTGCTTTCTCTGCTCAGTAGAATCAGCGCGGTCAGCTCTGTATATTTCCTTTTTTGATTGAGATCTTCCATGATCCCTTCTAAGAGGTTCCTATTCGAAAATTACTTGGTATACTGCAATAAACTTTATACAAAAATTTATCCATAACTGGCCTTTTTTTGATAGTTTTAATCCTAAAATCTTTCATTGTCGGTGTGATATTAGACACAGTATTTAGCTGTTTTATTGACTTATTTTTGTTTGAATCTTCTATCATAGATACTGAGCTTTCTTCTATAATTTCTAGACCGCTCTCCAACTTCATTTTATTTTCTTTGTTAGCTTCTTTAATTTCATTTCTCTTTTTGATTTCTTCAGATTGCTTCAAAATTTCTTCTTTTCTTGCATGAAACTCCAAATTTTTCCTTAAAAGTTCTTCTTCTAACTTCTGTTTAAGCTGCAATTTCTTTTCTCTTTCCTGCTCAGCCTTCACTTTAAATCATTCTTCTAGCGCTTTTTTCCTTTTTTCTTCAAGCTCTTTTCTTCTCTCCGCTTCTTCTCTTTTCAAATCTTCCACCTTCTGTTTTTGCTTCATTTTTTCATTCCTTTTTGCTTCTTCTAATCTCTGAGCTTTTTCTAGCAAAAGTGCCCTTTTTGTCTGATCGAATTTCTCATCTTTTTCTTTTTCTTTAACTTTTTTGTTTTCAACTGTCTTTTGCCTCCTAATTTCTTCAAACCGTTTAATAGCATATTCTTCCACTTTTATTTTTTTTTCTTCATTAATTCTATCTTCTATTTCTTTTTGTTTCATTTTTTCTTCTAACTCAAGCTGTTTTTTGCGCTTTTCTGACTCTACTAATCTATTATACTCTTCTCTTCTTTCATTACAGTAATCTTTGATTTCTGATAAGCTTTGCTGTAGAAATTTAGGATCTGATAAAATTGGAGGAAATTTTACAAGTTCTGATAAGCTTTGAAGTTCTGTGATACTTGACCGCTTTTTTGAGCCTTTTGGAGAAGATAAAGGATTTTCGATTTTTTTTTCTTCTCCAAGAAGGGTTTCTAGCACACTTATTTGTATATCCCAGTCAGGCAAACTGAATTCAGCTTTTAAGTGTTTATCTATCATTTCACTTTTACTATCTTCAGACTCATTTTTCAGCTTATAAAGACACATCAAAATTCCTTCACATATTATTTTTGTTCTTATCCAATTATGATCCCTTGTTTTGCCTGGTATATACACTTTCTTTGTAGAGTGGGTGCTAATTACAAAAATCGCTTTTAACGCTGCTTCAGTTGCACTTTCATCTATATTTGTATTGTAAATTAAATTTATCAGATTTTCGCATAAGCCAATTTTTATCATTTCCTTTCGAAAAGTGGTATCCTGGCAGCCCACAGCTAGACTATTTAATGCACCAACTTGGATATTTTTTGGCACATTTTCAGATATACATAAATTCATTAAACTTTGAGTATGATTATAAGCAATTAAAGCTCCTAAACCAACGCTTGATACAAGCAAGTTTAAAGCTTGTAAGCTTGTGTTTATTTGTTCCTCTGACATTAATTCCCAATTGTTCAGCTGGCTCATTAATCTTGAAGTAACAGTTGCAAAGTCAACAATATCTTTGACGTAAGTCGAATCCAAGAGATCCTTAATAGTATTTAAAGTATCTCTTGCAACGATCTTAGTGCTTTGCTGCTGTATTTGTTGCTGCTCAATAGCAGCTTGCTCTGGTTCTGATTTTTGAGGAATGGCTTTGCACATCGGAGATTGGGCTAATTCAGAAAAAGGATAAATTGGAACAGAATAAGATTGCCTTTGGTTGACTGGGTTTCCTTCAGGTGAAAATGTTGACCCTGTTTCACAATAAAGAAGCTCATAATCATTTTCAGTTCTTGTTCTAGGATTTTTCGGAGGAATATGAGCATCCACTGTAATTGCTAACAAATCATCCAGCATTTTCGGTAGCAATCCTTCAATATATTCATTCGGAACACCTAGATATGGGTTTGTATTAACTTCAATGAGCCACACCCTAAAATCTTCATCAATCAAAAAGTCAAACCCAAATAGCTCAAAGACCAGTTTCCTTTTCCCTGAATGCATTTCTTTTTTTCCACTTAAATATGAATCTACCATCAAATCTTTTATCCTTGGGAGAATATGCTCCCAAAAATTGATATGCAATTGAGGAAAAGTTTCATCTAAATACTCTTGAAACGCTTGAAAACTCAAAGTGTTTCCTTCTTCATGGACTCCATAGTTTTCTCCGTACTTCTGTAAACAGTTGTTAGTCAAATGAATAAAATTGTCCTTGCCTTGGGTATCATATTCTGAGCTTGAAGTCCTTAAATATCCATGCCTATAATAGAAAAACTCATATTTTGCCGTTCCTATAGCTCATACTCTTATATCAAATTTTCTTCCTTTAAAAAGTAAAGGTCTTTCAATATATTTTTGTATAAGTCAAATTGTATGCATCTGCTTGCTTTTTAAAATAGATTTTATTTCTTTCAGATTTCTACATATCTCAATCCCTTTACCTTGGTTTAAATGAGCAGGCTTAATAAGCCACATATTTTTCTCACAGTGTTTTATAGGTGTTCTTTCTTTATAAGAAGTTAAATTTTGAATTTCGTGATACCTTGCTTGGAATTGTCTATATTCTGAATCCTCAACTTGGGCTGTAATAATAAATGAAGTAGCGATGGTATCATGGACATTGTAGCCAGCAGAAACAGCCTGCTCGTTAGTTGAATAAAATTGGCGAAGTGAACGAATCAACCCAGGCTTTGTTGTAATAACTCGATTGTTTTCAAGGTGATTATGGATCATAAGCCCAAAGCCTTGACGGTGGATTTGATCTAGCTGACTATAATCCTAAGTAATGAATACCCGAACTGATAATATTGTGGGTTTTCAAATAAAATTGAGTTTTAACTCTGAAGCTTCTTGCTCGGATACTTCTACCCAGTTTCCTCGCTTCTCAAGAAGAGGACGTAAGAAGAGACGGCTGTTGTTACCTTGATAGACATAATATTTATTCATCATTTTAAATTTTATAAGAATTATTGAAAGAAAACTATGAGATTTGCCATAATGGGATATATGAAAAAGGACAGAAATTTTAAGATGGAAAGAAAAAAATTATCTGTTAGATAATTTTTAATTCAGTTTTATTGATTAAAATTGTTTTAAATCTATATAAATAACTATAAAGATAAAAATTTGCTTATATATATTGGAAATATTCTTCTAGTGTTCATTTATTTTTTAGTTTTGTTTGTAATAATTGTTAGCTTTTAATTTCTTACTTCTTAGCATTTTATTTTAAATCAAAATTGAAAAATCTCTATATATTTGGTGGAGATGTGTTTTAATTAATAACAAATAAAAGCATTGAACACGAATCAGCAATTGGTCAATTTAAATTTTAAATCTTTGCATAATTAATATTAATATTTAATTACGAGGAGGTGATTTTGGTTCAATTTCCTGAACAAATTCTCTGTAACTTACTTTTCCATCTTTATCTCTATCATATCTGCTCAATAAAGCCATTAAATCCTTCTCAGTTGGATAAATCCCATTTTCATGAAGCATTTTCCTAAATCCATCAATCGAAATAGACCCATTATGAGTTTTATCCAGTTTCAAAAACAAAGAATGAATATTAACACTTGGATTATTGGCAATCCTTTGTCTAATTATTTCTGATGCATTTTCAATATCAAAAATTTTCTTAAACACTCTTGCTAATAATTCTTGTGTCTCAATTGACAAAGCACATTTTCTTCTTGAGAACTTCACCCCTGATGGTGCTCTACTATTTAGAAGTTTCGAATATTCTGACTGCCTAGGTTTTAGCATATCACATAAATCAGAATATGTAAGCCTGCCATCACAATCTTTATCATAGTGCCTAAACAATAAATAAAGCTCATTTGGTCGAGGATATACATTTAAGCTTCTAAGTTCAGAGTCAAGCTGAAGCTCAGAGATGTGCCCTTTAGAAGTTGGACTTTCAAGCATCCTAAATGCATCAGCAATTGTGAAATCAGCTCTTAATGCTAATTCCTGCCTCATATTTTCTAGTTCTTTATCAAGTGTTATTTGTTCACCAAAAGTTTTTGCAAGCTCACTTATATCATAGTCAGATGTGCTTTCTCTTGACATTGATGACCGTGTAGACAATGAAGATTCTTTTTTGAGGGCTGATTTTAGCTTTCTTGGAGGACTTTTACTTCTTGTTTCTGCAAAAGTAGTTTTCTTTGTATCAGAACTTATGGAAGACCTGAAGGATTTATATGGAGAGGGGGACATTGAGTAATTGGATTTTCCTGAAAGATAAGTAGAGCTACAAAGTCCTATTTTAGAAAAAGGCTCAGAAGGCATTATAGAATCAACAAACTCTGAATACGTCACCCTTGAGTCTCCATTTTTATCAATTCTTCTCATAATTGACTCCATGATTTCTCTGCTAGGCTTATACCCATTTCTTTCTAAAAACCTCTCTACAGACCCAATTGTCAAATAAGACAGTTTTACATCATCAACTAATTGGAAACACTGCAAAAGGTTGAAATCCTGCATCCTTTCTAAATCTTGCCTAAAATTTTCAACCCTTCTTAAATAAGAAATTTCCCTTTCCAGAACTCTCATAAGTGCATATTCAATTTCATATGACAATTCATTAGGATGAAATCCCATTCTTCTTGAAGCCAAAATTGCTAAATTTTGATTTTGAGATGGCAATACCCATTTTTGAAAGTCTCCATAAGAAAGCATTCCATCAGAGTTTGAGTCTCATTCTCTTATCAATAGATAACTTTCTCGCTCTGTAGGTCTAAAATTGTTTCTTCTTAAAAATTCAAGTAAATCTGTGCTGGTAAGAAAACCATTCCCAAATCTATCTAAACTTCGAAAAGTGCTGAAAGGCTCAAATGTACGGATTTCGGAGAGAACTTGGCGGACGACTTCGACGTCTTGGTCTCCTTCACCGATGTTTATTAAGATATTTGCAAGTCTTTCTTCAGTTTCTTGACTTAACATTTTCAGAAATCGTTAATAAATTAAATAATGAGAAATTCAGCAAACTTGCATAAAAATGAAATAATCTTGAGTGTTTCAGTTTGCGATCTTATACAGTTTTAATTAGAAATTATGATCACTTATGCCTAATAGTTAATTATGCATAACCAAACTATCTCAGATTTAAGTTAAACATATATATATCAATTTAAATAAATTATAAATTAAAATAAATCAATCTTTCCATTATTTTAAGATATCATTAATCAAAATCTGTTTCTTGAAAGCTTTAAACGAAAGAAAATCCAAGTTCTGAGTAACAGAGACTATGATCTCTCTAGTCGTTAGGACAAGCGACTTACTCCAGTCGCACTAGAAGACTCTAATTTCCACACTTTTCTCTTAGATTCTTCTCATAATCAAGGTCCCTCAAAAAGTATAGAATTTTTCTTTCTGAGTCCAGAATAAGGGAGTTGTCCCGAAATTTGGCCTGAAATTTTAATTGTGACCTTTTCATTATATTTTATTTCATATTTGCTATAAGATTATTGTAATAAAATGAATCAAGCTTTTCAAACTGGCTTTCCTCAGCAGCCACAGAGCTACCCACAATTTTATACAAACCCATCTCAAAGCTCATTTCCAGCAATCACAAAAGCAGAAATCAAACTTTATCAAGAAGGGTTCAAGAATATATGCGGAAATAAAGGGCATTTGTCTGGCAAAGAAGCCCGAGATATTTTAATGAAAACACAACTTCCAGTTCCTGCATTAAGGAAAATCTGGGAATTATCTGATCCATTGGCTACAGGAATAATGAAAGAAGAGCAATTTATTATCGCAATGCATATAATCACAAATGTAAGATCAAAAGGGTTTGAAGTGCCTGATGTTCTCCCTGACTCACTAAAGCGACTAGCATTTCAAAATGAAGATGCATCTCCTTTATCTCCACCGCCTCCTCTTCCTCCTGCTCCTTCATTCAAAGAAAAGCCTAAACCAGAAAAGCCTCCATCTCCTAAGCTACCTCCCAAAGTTATAGAATTTACATTTCCAAGTATGGATCAATTTAATACCAGCCCACCCCCTCCTCCAGCCACTCCGCCGCAGCCAAAAATTCAGAAGCACTCCAAAACTAGCTCAATAAGATCTTATGAAGAAATCCCTAGAACAGAAGAAGTCTCGATATCCAAAGACTATATGGTCGTAGAACAGCTTGAAAAGATAATAAAAGAGAAAGAAGCGATGATCAAAAGCAAAAATGACTGGCTGGCAAATCTAAAAGATATGGTTGAATATGATAAAAATGAGTTAGATCTTTATAAACAAAAAAATAAGCAGCTAGAAACAAAGATTAGAGAACAAGAAGGCTCACACACAAAAATGCATAATGAGCTGGCTAGTGCAAAAATTAAATTTGAAGACAATATAAAAAAGAAGGATGATGAGCTGAGTGAATTAAAAAATCAATTGGCTCAGCTGCAAGAAATCAATAAGCAATTAATGGAAAGGAAAACAGATTCACAGAAAGAACAATATGAAAATTATGTAGAGAGGCAGAAAAGCAAAACTGAAAAACCAAAATTTGAAAATAAACAAGAAAATATAGTTGTAGAAAAGAAAGTGGAAGCTTTTAATTTTAATGCTCCAAGCGAAAAATTTAATTTTTCTCAAAAAGACAATACAAATGCAATTGAAAGCAAAAATGAAACTTTTGAGTTTAATAGTAAAGCTAAATTTGAAACAGAAGTGAAAGAAATTAAACCAGTACAAGCTGCAGTAGAAACGAAATCAATCAAGCCTGATTTTCAATTTGAATTTTCAACGAATGAAAGGAAAATTGAGCCTACAGCCTTGAACTTGCCATCTATTGAAATTTTTAATTTTGAAGTTAAAGGCCCTAGCAAAGAAGACAAGGTGGTGCAAAAGCAGAATCCAATACCAGAACCTCCAATAGTTGACAAAAAGACTGAATCACCAAATTTAGAAAGAGAGCCAAATAATTTTACAGCTTTTCAAGAAATTTCAAATAAAAAGCCAGATATTCCAAACTTTGATTTTAACTCCCAGCCTCTCAAATTTGAAGATAAATCTATTAAGCCTCCAAAAGTTGATAAAAAAATTGAACAAAATTCATTTCAGTTTGAGCCTCCAAAACCAGCCTTAAAATCTGAAGGATTTGGATTTGACTTCACAAATGCACAAAAAATAGAAAATAAAATTACACCAATGTTTGATTTTAACATGGATATAACAAAGCTTGAAAATAAAAAGCCTGTCCCTGCCAAAGAAACTAGTATTTTTGATTTTCCAAAAGATGCTTTGATCCAAAGAGTTGCTCCAGTTATAGAGCAGCCAAAAATTGAACCAAATCCTACAATTGAATTGAAAAATCAAAACCAAAATAATAAAATACAATTTTCTCTTGATCCAAAACCTAATGCTGATCAATTACGTCAATTTAATTCATCAGATAAAAGTAAAGATCAAGCTAATATTAAATTGCCAGCTCAAAACTTTAGCTTTGATATGCCTAAGGAGATTAAGTCTGATAAAGATTCAAAATCATCTTCACCTACTATAAGATCTGAGTCCCCAGAGTCAAGTTTCAAATCTGAGCCAGTCGCTACTTCTTCGTTTTCCTTTGATATGCAAAAGCCAAAAGAGACTAAAGAGATAAAGATAGATGCTTTTAATACTTCTCCCCCAAAGCCTGCAGATCAGTTTAAATTCCCATTAGAACCAAAAGAGGTGCCAATACCTGCTGTAAATGAATTTCAATATATACCTGAAATTAAAATTTCTTCAAGCGTCAATTATTCGACCACGGGAAAAGATTTAAAATTAGATGAGTCATCTTCTAGCTCAAGTGAATCTTTAGAGTATGATAATGAAAAACCTGACTTCGATTTTGACTTGAAACCTGAAGATATTCCTCAACCGAAATTGGAATTTGGATTTGGAAATGATACACCAAAGAAAAATCCTCAGCCTAATCTTGAATTTAATTTTAATCAAGCCCCTAAAAATAATCCTCAACCAAAATTAGAATTTGATTTCAATAAGGATTCGCTTAAAGCTGACTTCAACCAACCCCAAAAAATTAGCCCTCAGCCAAAATTAGAGTTTGATTTTAATAAGGATACGCCGAAAACTGACTTTAATCAATTCCCAATAGACAATCCTCAGCCTAAAATGGAGTTTAATTTTAATAAGGATGCGCCTAAAGCTGATTTTAGCCAAGTTCCAAAAGACAATCCTCAGCCCAAATCGGAATTTAATTTTAATAAAGATGCTCCAAAAGCTGAGCTTAGCATAGCCCCAAAAGAAAAACCTCAGCCAAAGATCGATTTTGATTTCAATAAGAATGCTCCTCAAGCTATAGCCCCAAAAGAAAATTCTCAGCCAAAGATGGAGTTTGATTTTAATAAAGACGAACCAAAAGCTCCTCAATTTGATTTCAATAAAGGATTTGCGCAACCTCCTCAGTTCGATTTCAATAAAGGAATGCCAAAAAGTAATAACCAACCGAAAGTAGAATTTGATTTTGGCAAAGAGAGTTCTCAGCCTAAAGCTGAAAATAGCCCAGCTTTTTCTTTTGAATTCAAGCCAGATGATATTAAATTTGACCCACAATTTGATAAGTTTAATGGCCAAGGCTTTGATTTTCAAAGTGCTCCAATCGCGAATGCTTTTAAAGGAGATTTATTTAAAATTGAAACATCTGCCATAAAGCCTCGAAAATCTCCTGCAGAACTTGAATTTGATTAAGTAATGATAAATTTAAAGATAAAATAATTTCTACTTAGAATTTTAAATATGCTTAAGGACAATCAAAGAATAAGGTAATTTCAAAGATTTTATCAAATTTACTAAATATATTCAAAAATGATTTAATCAAAACTAATTAAAAGTATCAAAAAATTATAATACTTATTGCTGCTATTAAAGCAAAAATAGCCATAATCAAAGGGTCTCTGAAATTTATTTTATAGATATATAATTTTAATAAGACAAGATTTAGATGTGATAAATTAATATGAATAATACTCACTTGAGTAACACATAATTTATAAATTTATGTAAGAAATTTTATGCTATCCAAGGAAGAATAAGTTTACAGTGAAGCAATTATTTATTTATAATAAGATAGAGTGCTGCTACTTAATTAATAAGAATACTTTCAGTTATAGAATTCTCACAATAATTTTGATTATTAATTATTTTTGCTTAAATAAAATTTCTCAGTTCGATTTGGCAGTAATCAAACTCATACAGGAATATTTCCCTTTAGAGAAAGTATATCTATTCTATATTTCTTTTATTCTAGATTTTGCCATATGCATCTCACCTCATTAATTAACAATAACTACCCAATATTAAGTCAATTTAGAATACTAAAATAAACCCAAAAATCATCATAACAATTACAAAAATAACTCACATTGAAAATTAATTTATTTTAAAATCCTAAGATATGATTTACTGATAAACTAATTATATATCTAATGTCACAACAACAAAATGAGAGGAGTCGAGAAATAGAACTTACAGGATATGCACTTGAGCCCACATCTTTGTATCCGAAAAATAAAGTGAGATCCACTCGATATAACCCAATAACCATTATTCCAAAGAATTTGTTCGAGCAGTTCCATAGGTTTTCAAATATATGATTTTTGACTGTCTCTATATTTCAGCTAATTCCAATAACTGCGAACCCAACTGCCTCCTGAAGTACAATAGCTCCATTTAGTTTCTTATTAGCCTTTACCTTTCTAAAAGATGCTTATGATGATCATCGTAGGCATAAAGGTGATAAAATAACAAACAATTCATTTTGTCGATGCTGGAATGGAGTTAAGTTTGAGCAAGCCAAATGGAAAGATTTACAAGTTGGGCACATTATAAATGTATTAGATGGGGAAAAGATTCCTGCTGATATTTTGCTACTTTCAGCTGATAATCCTGATGGTACTTGCTATGTAAGCAGATCCGGAATTTTGGGGAAAACGGAATTGAAATTAAAAACTGCCGTCCCTGAAACTCACAAGGTAATATTTAATACTGATGAAGAGCTGGCACTAAAGAGGCTTTCAGGCACAATAAAGCTTGATGACCCCACTAATGATTTTTCTCATTTTGGAGGAGACTTGAGGCTTAAATTATATCCAAAGTCAATAGATTTATCACTTGATAATGCAGTTTTCCGCGGAAGTACACTAAAAGGATCAAATTCTATTATTGGCGTCGTTGTTTATGCTGGAAAAGAAACGAAAATCCACATGAATATCCAAAAACCCTTAAAAAAGACCAGCAGGATTGAAAAACGAGTCAATGAATGTGTGGTGTATATTTTACTATTTCTACAACTAATAGTCGCATTTTCACTGATTTTTCAGTATTTTGTGTATAATACCAACCATGATTATAATACTTTTGAGTCGTATGTTAATTTCGTGCTTTTATATAATAACATTATACCCATTTCGCTTTTTGTGACTATGGATATAATAAGAATTTTTCAAGTTTGAATGATTGAAAGACAAACAGGAGGGGAAATCGAGTTTCGAACTGGAGATTTAAATGAGGACTTAGGACAGGTGGAGTATATTCTGGCTGATAAAACAGGCACAATAACTGAAAATGCGCTAATCTTGGAAACCTGCATAATTGGACTGGATACTTATACGAAAGGAGGCTTGTTTGAGAGCTATTTGACTATAAATGATGAAGAGAAACCACTTACATCTCATATAGAAAATCAGTTTGGAACGACACTTCCTGAGCTTGAAAAAACTCATGAAAAAATCAATATTGACTCCTTCAACTCGTCAAGACCTCTAATAAAGCTCAAAGATGAAGCTTTAACTGAAAAAGGCGATTCTCAACTTTTGCATTTCATTAAATGCATGGCTTTATGCAATTCCTGTGTAATTGAAAACGAAAAAAACTGGAAATTCATAGGAATTTCAGTTGAAGAAAAGTTATTATTGGAGTCTGCCAAAATATATGGCTTAAAAGTCATCAATATGAATCCTAAAAACATTGTAATTGAGTGAAATGGAGCTTTAGAGCTCTATAAGGTTATTGCTTCAAGACCTTATAGCTCAATTACCCAAAAATGTTCAATTGTTTTGGAAAAAGAGGGAGAAGATTTTGCTATTTTATATAGTAAAGGATGTCTGGAACAAATAATTCCACTACTGGATGTTACACATGAAATTAAAAACTTTATTGATGAGAAGACGAAAGAGCTATGTTTCAAGGGTCAAAGATCTATAATTGAAGGCTGCAGAATTATTAGCCCAGAAGAGAACTTTGAGTTCAAGAAAAAGCTAGAAATAATAAGGAGCTCACCTATAAATAGCGATGTCAGAATGGAAATTTTATTTCAAGACATGGAAGCGAATTTATCATATTTAGGCATCATTGGCATTGAAGATAGCATATCTTCAAAAACCCAAGAGGCTATTATGAATTTGGAGGATGCAGGAATTAAAATATGACTTTTGAGCAGTGACGAAGAAATTTCATGCATAACTGCAGCTTATAAATCTAATTTATTTAAAAAAGAAAGCCCGATTTTCAAAATTCATGGCTTAAATAGTCAATACCTCTGCACTAAAGCCTTGCAAAATGGTATAATGAATTATATTTATGGTGAAGGCGTAAGCTCAATGATATCCAGGAATCAATCTTTAAGTTATAAGAAAAAAATTTCTTACAGAAGAAATAAATCAATAAATCTGCATATGCGATCAATATCAGTAAGAGATAGCCAACAATTATTAAAAGAAGCAGTAAGTGCTAATTACTCAGAGCCAGAAAACGAAGACCCTGATGTTATGCCATTTCAAAATGGGGCTGAAAAGCTCCTTGCGGTCCACACTATGGGAAAAGAGTTTACCTTAAGAGAAAGATTTACTAGTAATTTTCAGCTTTTAGACAAATCATTTGCACATGATAAGGTAAAATTTTCATTGACAATTGATAGGATTTCTTTTGATACTGCATATGGAATAGATGAAACAAGAAAACTCCTAGTCTGCCTGCTTTTAGCAGCTGAATCTATTTGTTTTTATGGATTTTTACCTCAAGATAAAGCTAAAGTTGTAAAGTTATTAAAAGAAAACACAAGTTTTAAGCCCCTTACTCTAGCAATTGGAGATGGGAATGGAGATATACCGATGATACAAGAAGCTGATATTGGAATTGGGATTATCAATAACTTAGAAAGTCAAGCCCAAAACTATGGAGAAATTAACGTCACAGACTTCGCACAGCTAGAAAGGCTGCTATTAGTATATGGATTCTGAAATTATATGAGAATTACAAAAGCTTTGCTACTTTATCTATATAAAAATTTTATATTGACTTATCTAATATTCGTATTTGTGTGGGTCAGCGAATTTTCAGGGACTTTAATATTTGATGGCGACCTGCTAATTGGATACAATATTTTGTTCACCACTATCCCTATTATTTTATTAGGGGTCCTTGACCAGCCATTATCCCCCAAAAAAATTTTCGAAAATCTCCAAGTATATTCAATTGGAATTTTAAATAAATATTTCAATATAAAAAGGATCCTGAAATACACCATTTTTTCATTTATCCAAGCTCTTCTAATTTCAGTACTGATTTTTTACTCATTCAGCTCAATATCTAATGAAGGAAAAACAGAAAATATTAACATTATTGGGCTAACGATGTACATTATAATGGTGTGCTCAATTCTTTTTCAAGTTTTGTGTGAAACTTTCCAATATTCACTGCTATATTTATTATCTCATGTTTTATCTATTTCAGCTCTTGTTCTTTGTGTAACTATTTTATCATGCGTGTATTTTGATGATAATGATTTATATCAGGTTGGCTCAGAAATTTCGAGCTATCCGATAGCTGTTATATTAATACTCACTGTCCCTTTGGTTAGTATTATTCCGAACATTACTTACAAGCATGTAAGAGCTATTCTGTTTCCTACAATTCTTGAAGAAATTAAGTCATTTTCTATGACTTTAAAATCGTCAGAAAAGTTTTCAAGATTAAAACAATTTTCAAGCAGTTTAAAACTTTTGTATAAATCAGGAAATATTACTCAGGCTACGCTAGAATACGAACTTTTTGATATAAATAAATATACCTTGAATTTCCTTTCAAGATATATTGAGAGATTTTATAAAGAAACTTATATAACAGAAAATAAAGTATATTTTAGAATAATAACAACACTGCTTTGGGTGTTTTTCACTGTGTGGTCACTAATTGAAATTTTGTGGCTTGATTCAGTTCTTTCTTATAGCTTGATTAGAGCTCTTTGTATGTGTGGATTTACCATTATGCTTTTCTTTGTATGGACTGATATTTTTCATAAAAAATATGTTAACTTTGTGATTATATCTATCTTGATAGCTATAGTAATCAAATTTATAATCGAAATGACATACTCTCAAATCGGTACAATAACAACAGCTTGTATTCCTGCCCTTACATTTATCTTATTTAATGTCGACTGAACAAAAAACTTAGCGATCAATGTATTTGCAATGACTTTATTCTTTTTCTCAATTAGCATTAATTATCCATCTTCAAAAGATCAATTTGAAGAAACCCTTGACATTTTATCTTTTATCATAATAATGCTTTCAATCGCCTTCTCATCAGGAATCGTTGGCTATTTCATTGACCTCTCTAAAAGAGTTGAGCACAAATATACAAGACTTAAAGAAATAGGCATAGAAAAAACCCAAAACATTTTAGCAATATTTTTACCTAGCTTCGTCAGCAAACGTGTAAAAGATGGAGCAAGATATATAGCAGAAGACCAAGGGATTGTAACTGTAGTATTCTGCGATATTTATGATTTTGATACTATATGTGCAGAATATAAACCAAATGAATTAACTTCATTTTTAGATCAATTGTTTCAAGAATTTGATCAGATTTGCACTGTAGTAGGGATGACGAAAATAGAAACTGTTGGGAAAACTTATATGGCTTGTGGAGGATTAAAAGATAGCGACAATGAAATGATTACAAGAGTTAGAGAAGTCCCTCATGCTAGAAGAGCAGTCGAGTTAGGATTGGCTATGATTTCACATGTACAGACTTTATGCTTGAAAAGCGGAGCGGAGCTAAAAGTAAAAATTGGGATAAATAGTGGCCCAGTGACTGCTGGAGTTGTTGGGTTCCATAAACCGCAATTTTCACTTGTAGGGGATACTGTCAATACAGCAAGCAGAATGTGCTCAACTTTGAAGATGGCAAATAATATCCAAATCTCGAAAGAAACGTATGATGTGTTAGAAAATTACGCGGGGCTTTCTTTTGATCCAAATGAAGTAGAAGCTAAAGGAAAAGGGATAATGCACACATTTATAGTTACAGAGGTCCCAGATCCTAATAGCTCAGTAAAACAAATCATTGATCAGCGAAGAGGATCACGCCTAAGCTCAGCTGGGCAAAATGGTTATGACGATATTCCAACAGAAACAAATACCACAACTCTTTCAAAACTCACAAGATACAGTACAATCTTAGACCACTTTGAATTGAAAAACCCCAAAGAAGTTTTTAAACGAAACTTCACTGGACAAATCAATAAAGTCAAATTCTTCGATTTTTCCTGCAAAGAAAACGAAGTTCAAAAGCAGTACAGAGAAGACAAGCTAAACAAAAGCAGAGACGCCAAATACATTGTAGTCTCGATTTCCGCCGTTTGCTTTGGCTGGCTGCTATTTGTGGATATTTTGAAATACAGCTACTTAAATACGTGCACAAATACTCCGATCCTTATCAGCAGAATTATAGTGGTAACTATTCTGGCATTAGTGATTACCCTTCACAATAAAATCTACTTGACCAGACTTTATCCTTTGTTGATAGTAATTTCTGTATTATTTATGTGTGTTTCGGCACTTAACGCTTACGATTATTGTGAAGTTGTAGTAGATGACCTTGTGGCTGTTGAAATTATGTTTATTATTCTTATCCTAAATTATATCAGTGGAATCTCGATTACTAATCTAATCTGGTCAAATTTTGCGGTTTATATTTCATGGGTGATTACTGGGGTTATTTATGCTGACAGCGGCTCTCATTATTATAATATTGTTTTAATTGGGGCATTTGCCTTAACTCATTTATCGAGCGTGTACTCGCAAGAAAACCATTTAAGAATTCATGAAAATTTGAGGATACTTGCTGAAAAAGAAATAGAAAAAACTGATAAGCTGCTAACACAGATGATGCCACCTAATGTGCTGGATAATTTAAAACAAGGAAAGCCAAGCACTGATCGACTTTTCCAAGTGACTTTACTTTATGCAGATATTGTAGGGTTTACTGCATGAAGCTCAAATAAAACGCCTCAAGATGTTGTAGGGATGCTCTCAGAGCTTTTTACGAGATTTGATAAGCTCTGTGTAACTCACTGTGTGTATAAAGTTCATACAATAGGAGACTGTTATGTTGTCATGGGGTACACAAATGAAGAGTCAAGAGACCCTGAAATTGAATGCCTGAATATGATTAATATGGCAAAAGATATGATTAGAATTATAAATGAAGTCAATGAAGTTAACGGCAGTCAGCTGAATATGAGAATTGGACTCCATACTGGAGAAGTTATTGCTGGGATTATAGGTACTACTATTGTAAGATACGATATATATGGCCCAGATGTGCTGATTGCTAATAAAATGGAAAGCGGAGGTGAAGCAGGAAAAATCAACGTTAGCGATGTAACCAAGGAAATGCTGGAAATAAGATACCCCGGGCACTTTTTATTTACATTCAATAGAGAAATCAGTGTTCCGACAATTGGGAAAACCCATAGATGCTTTTTCGTAGATAATGAAGTAAGAAATTAATTTTATCAATAAATGGAGAGCAGAATTCATAAAGAGTTCAACGATTTCGCAAACAATCCAATAGAAAATTGTTCAATGGAGATGCAAAGTGATAATTCTTTTATTTGGAATGCTGTTATTTCAGGACCGTTGGAGACTCCATATGAAGGAGGTCACTTTTTTTTGAGAATTACAATCCCTGAGGATTATCCTATGAAACCGCCAAATGTGGTATTCACGACTAAGATTTATCATCAAAATATAAATCCTGATGGAAAGTTTTGCACTTATCATTGTTTTTGGAAAGATGATTGGTCAGCAGCTAAAACAATAAGGACTGTGATTAAATATATTATTGATCTATTAAAAAATCCAATTTCTGATTGTAATGCTAATCATAATATCGAAGATATTAATGATACTGAGAAATTTAAAACGACTGCTAGAATTTGGACACAGAGATACGCAATGTAGATATAAATTAACTAATTAAAATAATAATCAAAAAATATTTTTTAATTATTGATGCTAAATTTATTGAGTTTAGCTTTTTATGGTATTTCTCATTATTGGAAACTCTAAGCCATTAATCAAACAAGTAAAATCTACTAAATTGAAGTGGATAAATACTTCATTTTGATCATTCAAATCCAAGGTATTTTTCCCGAGAAGTCAAGCTTGATCAAGCAAAAAAGATTTATTCGGACTTAATGTTTCTCAAACCTTTGGCTTTTTCATGACTTTTCACTCAGGCTCTGCCATTATTGTATTTACCCTTTTAATTTTATTCGCATTTCCTCCATCAATTTCTTTCCAATTTTCAAAATTAACTCTTTTATATTTATTTCCCACTTTAATTCTAACATCAGAAAACCCAGCATTATATGCAGATTCAATAACTCCTGAATTTTCAGCATATTCAACTCATTCACCCTCTTGGTTTTTCCACGCCCAGTAAATTCTATTGTCATTTCTCAAAGCTTTATTTTGATTTCTTCTTTCATCAGTTCGATTATTTTTGAAGATTCTTTTTTTATTTAAATTCTTAATATGTTTTTCAAACAAATTTATCATATTTTCGTTTTGCTTCTGAATTTCTTGTTTCCTGATTTCTTCAATTTCAGCAATTCTCTTTTGATCTTCAAGTTTTTGAATTCTATCTATAGTTGCCATTGCTTTTGCAGCTTCTTGAATTTTAGCTTCTTCTAGCTCTTTTTTATGTTCAAGCTCTCTTTCTTTTTGCCTTTTTTCAAGCCTAAGAGCCATTTCGAGTTTTGCTTGGCTTCGAGCTGCCTCAATTTCTTCTGTCATTTTTCTTTCTGATTCTGCTTTAGAACGATTTATTTCTGATATACTTTTTTCTTTTTCAGATAAAATTTGATTTCTTTCTTCTATTAGAGATATCATAGAAAACGCTGGACATAAGCTGCTGACGTCGGCAATTTTGTTATCTAAAGGACATCTCGCATGATTCCTTTTTTCTTTTCCTTTTAGCCTTTCAAGGCAGAATCCGCATAGGGCATGACCACAAGAAAGAATATATGGCTTATTTCGCTCAGAATACTCTTCAAAACAAATGCAGCACTCAGTTATTGGACTATCCATATTATTAATGACATTTATATCAGAAAGTTGCATATAAGCAAGCATGCATTGACCATAATTTCATCAAATTATTATTTTTAGAGTTATAGTCGTAGGCTATTCCTCATCTTTTCCTTCCTTAATCCATTGAGTCTTTACTCCATTTTTCCATATCCCGTATCTTGATTCAAATTTATTCTTTTTATTGGGGAATGTCAATTTTCCTTTTCCGTTTTGTTTCCCATTTTTCCACTCCCCATCATAAATTTTCCCTTCAGGCCAAGTGAAAACTCCATGCCCAGACTTCTCATCATTTTCATACTCTCCATCATATTTCCTGCCATCAGGCCATGTAAACACCCCACTCCCATGCATTTTATTGTCTTTCCATCCTCCCTCATATTCTTTGCCATCATTTCAAACATAATGCCCATACCCTTCCATATTATTGCCTTTAAATTCTCCTTCATAGTAGCTTCCATTTTCTAAAGTAAATACTCCTTTCCCATGCTTTAATCCATTTTTATAGTTTCCTTTATAGTTCCAGCCTTCTGCTTCTTCTTTTCCTTCTCCATGAAAGACACCATTTTTGAAGCTGCCTTCATATTTTGATCCATCATAGCGATGAAGAATTCCTTTTCCATTGAGCTTGCCTTTTTTGAAATCTCCTTGATATAAGTCTCCTTCTGCAGTGATTAGACGTCCATCTCCGCTTCTTTTATTACTTGCGAAGTATCCCACATATTTAGACCCATCTGCTTCAATTTCAGTGCCTAGTCCATGTTTTTCTCCATCTTCATTCCACTCACCTTCATAGATGGTTTCATCATTAAGAATATAAGCAGGGTGGGATGTAACTTGTGCATTGTCATTAGAAGTAGTTTCTGGGGAAAAACTTCCCCATTGTTTTTCTATTTTTTTAACCTTAGATGATAATTTGCTGGAGAGGGAACCGTTATAGGCTACATATAGAGTTTCTGGGTTAAAGCCCTTGATAACTTGATGGATTTCTTTCATGGCTGATAACTCTTTTCTATCCAGATAGCCTCTAGCTAGGCTCTGAATTCCAGTAAAGTCTTGCTTTTTTTCTTGATTTTTGAGTTTTTTATCAGCCTTGCTTATAGGTGCAATCTGTTTTTCAGGAAAGTCAAGCTTTAGTTCTTGATTTGAGAGTTGGAATTCAACAGCTGCTTCAGGCTTGTCATTTTCTTGAGCGGATTCTTGAACTATTGCTGATTTCTTAGATTCTTGTATAATCATCTCATCTTTATTTAGTCTAGGATCTTCTCTCAAGCAGGAGCAGACAGCACCCATTTATTATTAGTGAATACTGTTATTCAATTTTAAGAACTATTCATTTGTAATCTTTAATATTGATACCTATTTTATATTTTAATATTAATAGAAGTTGTCTTTATTAGATCATTCAATGCAGTTATAATAAAAAGATTATGGGACAATAGGTATAATTAAATAATTATTATTGAAAAAAATTAAGAAATATATAATTATGCTGATCATAAGGGTTTTATTACTTATATAAAATTAATTTAATTAATAAAAGCATAAGGAAAACCCCTATTTTAGATTTAGAAAACATAAAAACTTTTTGATACTGCATTTCCGCCTTTATTCCTATTTTTAAAATAAAATTATCTAGACCTAAATTTTTATAAAGTCATATATTTTAATTTTTTTATTTAATGACTAGGCACCCCAACATATATACTTTACCTTATTTTTATAGCTCAAACTACTATCAAGTTTCATACCTCAAGCTTTCCCAAATCCCTCTCTTTTCATTCCTAATACAAATTAATTTTCACTACTTGCCAATATCAAATTCCATTTCTTTACGATCCATTTCCATTAATTGCCTCCACAAATTAAATTATGACCTAATCCATCTAAAATGTCAATTATAAACTAGCTGTAGATAGCTGTACATAATGAACGAAAGGAAATTGATTGGCAATATCCTCGCTGAGGATAACGACTCTGATGAGGAACCTCTGGCACGTTTTACGAAGACCAAGCGGCATGTCCTTTTAAATAAAGATGAACTCAGCCAGCTTTTTGAAAGACCCACATCCGCTCCTGCAGTTTATCTTCCTTTCCCTCAAGTGTTTTGGGCTGAAAAAGATCCTCAATATACAATTGGAAATATCTCATCTGGCTTGTCAGAACTTTCCGTTCAGGATTCCTTTTCTGTCCATAACCCACCTCCAGGCCTATCAAATCCAAATCTTAACCTGGGTGCTCCGGAATTCGTCCCTTCTTTTAGTGCTCCGCCGGCGCCATCCAAAATGAGTGAACTCGCTGAAATTCGTGGAAGAGTAGCAGAAATGTCCCGCGACCAAGCAGGTTCAAGATTTCTACAGCAAAAATATGAAATTGCTTCAGCTGAAGATAAACAGATGGTTTTTGAAGAAATTTATAGGTGTGGCTTCAGCATCATGATTGATGTATTTGGCAATTACGTTGTTCAGAAAATTTTAGAATTTGGAAACTTAGAACAGCGCAGAGTCATTGCAAGTGTAATGTCTGGAAGAGTTATTGAGCTCTCCATGCACATGTATGGTTGCCGAGTCATACAAAAAGCCTTAGAAGTTATTGAAGTTGACCAAAGAAGGTTTTTAGCTTTAGAACTCAGAGGGCATGAAGAAAGGCTAGTTGAAGACCAAAATGGGAACCACGTTGTCCAGAAATGCGTGGAAACCCTGCCTTACCAGTTCATGAGCTTTATCGTTGATGCTTTGAGACCAAACATTATTTATTGGACTGAACACCCTTATGGTTGTAGGGTTGTGCAAAGAATAATTGAATTTTCTCCTAGAGAAGCGATAACTGATATATTGCTGACTGTCATAAGAAACGCCGTCGAAATTAGCAAGAAAAACTATGGAAACTATGTCCTTCAGCATATTCTCGACAAAGGCAACCCTCAAGACAAGCAGCAACTTATCAACGCATTTCAAGGCAGACTTTATGAGCTCAGCAAGCACAAGTTTGCAAGCAACGTCATTGAAAAATGCTTAATTGTCGGCTCCCCCGAGCAAGTCAGGCTGTTTACCAAAGAGATTTTTGCCCCTGAGCGCGTGTTTGAGCTGATGACTGACAAGTTTGCCAACTTTGTGATCCAAAAAGCCCTTGAAGTCTCCAAAGGAGAATTGCAGCATTTCTTGGCTTTAAAAATAAATGAACATGCAGCGGCCTTACGGAACTATCCTTACGGCAGACACATCCTCAACTGCCTCGAGAAAATTAAAAAGAGGATATAATAAGCTAATGACTTCTCCTAATTATAAAAAAATATTAATAATCTTTACATGTCATTCCTTTGTAGCTGCATATAATAAAAGTCAGCAATTGGCCCACAGACAGTGTCACACCTATTGTTCTGATGGCTTTGATGGAACGTTGTGTTTGCAAATTCCCACTCAACTTCGCCAGGGCCTGCCACTTTTTGTGAGCAATCCACACATTTATAAGTATGATCACCTTCTATGCAAAAAATAACACTATACCATGTCAGTTTTTTTATTTTTAGCCCTCCGATGATGGGGACTTTAGAGACTGAGGTTTCTGGGGCGTAGGTGATTCGGATCTTAGATGGATTCTTGTAGACTGGGGTGGAGTTGGTGTTTTTTCCTTTGAGGACTTGGAAGTCTTTTACTGTGACTACTCCTCCTTGTTTGTAGGGAGCACAGAGACCTACCCCAGTAAGCTTGACGTCACTGCTGGCCATAAAAGTTAGGGTGTCAATTCTTTCACCTGTATATCTTCATTTCAGTGCCCTCGTGATATTGGTCCTTCTTACACTCACTTCTAGTGGATTTACTAAACTGACTTTTGTGCTGAAATTTATCAAATTTCTCAATAACTCCTCTTGGATAGATACATTCAACGTTGAGCAGTTCAAGCTATCAAATTCTCCAAACCTCAAGCTATCTCTTCTCCCTGCCTGTATTTTTCTGATTTTATTTATCAAAGAGTCATCTCTTTGATAAATCATTTGAAAATTCTTATAACTCTCGTTCTCAATCTCGAGTCGTTTCGTAATGTCAACAAGTTCTTGTTCTACCTTATGAATATAAGTGCTTTGGCTTTCTTCCAGTTCATTCACAATTTCTTCTTCTCGCTCCTGCAGCAGCTCTTTTATTTTTGAAAAAGTGCTTATGAGACAAACCTCGCTTGTTGCTTTTTTTTCTTGCATACAATTGATTGCAAATAAAGGGGGAGAGTGGACGTGACGAGCATGGTTAATCATGTTTAGCCAAGAACACATTTCTTTGTCAGAGTCAGCAGCAATGAAGTATCGGGCGTCCTGAACAGTTATTCGGAAACAGTGGTCTTTTGCCATTTCAAATTCACAAGGAACAGCTTCGTCAATGGTAGATAAATCGATACTCATTGTAGAATGGTCTTGATCTGCGGGATTTTTATACGTTTGGAGGACTAAGGGGGAGAGAACAAGCCATCTTTGTCGCCAGGTCTTAAGGTATTGTGATCTCTTTTCTACCCAGCCTGACTTAATTTCATTTCCTTCCATTTCAGGTATATAATATATTGGTTCACCATAATCAGTGAGGAAATTTATTTTTTAAGTAATTTCAGGTCTTATAAAGATTTCCGATTAAATACAATTCAATGAAACTAATTGGGCTATTAATTATTATTTTGCTCCTAACTCACACAACTGGAGCTAAAGCCAAATTCAAAGACATGAAAATTCGAAAGAATGAATGCTTAAATTACGACGCCTGCAAATTTGACAAAACTGAAAACTGTTTAAATCGCTGTCTCTCTGAAAAATGCTACCTTGAGTTCTACGGAAATAGTCCTTTAGAAGAAGGCCAAGTTGATCGAGAAAAATACAGGGTTTTTAACGAGTGCTTAAAAAATGAAGAAAAGGATCTAAGGAACAGGTGGCGGAACGAAGAATTATAGATTATTAATTAACGCTTTCCTCTTGCCTGCTGTCTTTGAATTTCTGTTAATGGTGCTACATTGTTTGTTGGTTTTGGACCCCACGCTCCTTTTTCATTCTGCCCTAACCCCAGCATTGATTTCAAGCTATTTGTGGCTTCTTCATCTTTTCCAGTCTGTTTTGTCTGAACTTGCTCCCTCATTTTTGCCTGCTGCCTCAAAGTGTAATATAAAAGAGGAGCGAAGTGTGAAGCATTGCTATGAGCAATCATAAGGTTACTATCAAAATACCCTGCAGAGCTCCAATTGAACATTTCGATTGTGCTAAAAGGCCCCTGGACAGTTTGCCGAGGGTCCTTATAATACCACACTTTTTCATATGCAATTGAATTAGGGATTGGGATTACTCGTTGCTGCTCGTCTACTGTAGAGTTCTCATATATAATGGCAGCGAACGGGTTCCCTTCTTGCAGCTGCATCTGGACTAATCCTAATGGGTAACACACTATCGTAATTGGCTGTGCTTTTATCTCAGAAGAGTAAGGTTTTTCTGGCTCAGGGTCATCCCATTCAGGGATTTCTTCATCCTCTTCCACAATTTTTTGCTTCTTTTCGAACTCTTCATCAACTTTACTAAATTCTTCGTCAATTGAAAGGCCTTGGAATTCTTCAGGCAAGTTCTTGATATTCCCTACAGTAGACAGCGTGATCTGTACAGGCTGTTTTTCAGCTTCTGTCTTTTTTGCAGTTTCCTCCTCAGCTTGTGCCACAGGACTTGCTTGTTTTGCAGTCTCTTCTTCCTTGAGAGGGTTTTCTTCTGTAAACCACTCAGGGACTTGTTCCTTGAACTCTCGTTTCACAGGAGGAGGACGGCTATTTATATTGGATCCTAATGGAGTGGAAAAAGCTGCATTTGAAGATAAAAGAGGAGCTAAGCATTCTAAAGATATCAAAAGATCGAGACCATCAGCTTGTGGGAATACAGGACTTTCAGGTGCATGAAAATGGGAAAAAATCGCTTCTCGTGTGTACTTTACAACTGCAGGATTTGTCAATGGTTTTCTCCAGTCTGTTTTGTATTGCGGGGCAGGTTTTCTAGTTTTGCTGGGGTCTGACATGTTTAATGATATTAAATTATGTCGCACCTTTGCAGTTCTATTTCTATCAGAAAGATGTTAACTTGTAATGCAATTCATAAATATAAATGAATTTCGCACAAAGGCTCACTCTTTTTGGGTCGATAGGAAGTGTTTTGGTTTATAACGCCTTACTCCTATGCTACCTTGTGGCAGCAAAGTTTAAAGAGCCGATACTCAAATTCTGTGGACTAGCTTTCTTTTCGATTAGCTGTATGACTAATCCTATCATGCTGACGCTTGTTACGAAGGATGGATCAACATTTTCGTCTCAGAAGTATACTTTAAGACTGCTTATTTTCTTCCCTTTATCAATACTCCTTTCAAATACCTTTTTGGCTCTTAACCCAATTATCATGCAAAAACTGATGCTTATTGTTGGCGTGACTGATTTTAGCAAAGTGGTATACTCTGTGTTTTATCTTTATATAGGAAAATTGTGCTCAACTGGAATTCTCGATGTTTTTTGCCAATTTTTTATTGTTGGATCAAATTTAGAAAGAGATGGTATTGATGCAGAAGAGCCCCAAATTTATTTATTCGCTCTTTTGATTTTATCAATTATTTTGATTTTTTTAAGCCTCTGCTGCTGCACTGATGTAGTAACAGCTTATTTGGAGCAGTATCAGCCTTTGAAAAATGTCAGGGAAAAGCTTATTCCAGGTATTAAAAATTATTCTCTAGAAATGAAAGAAGAAATGTGTGCAATCTGCTTAGAAGTTTTCACTGTAGGGCAAAAAATAGGAGCATTAATAGGCTGCCAGCACATTTTCCACGAATCCTGCTTGAACAAATGGCTTGGGTACAAAGAAGTCTGCCCAATATGCAGAAAAGAGAGCCCTACTGGCTGTAACTAATGTAACTTAACCATTTCAATTATAATCTACTTGACTTTTGAAGAGAAATTAAGTTATTACTAACCTTCAATAAGCTTCAAGTTTTCATTGTCACCTTCCCATGCTCTTCTCAGTACATCAATAGCTTCTCCAACTTTCAGTTTCAATCCGTCTGGGTTAGTTAATAACGATAAGAGTTCTTCATTTTCCATTTCCAAAAGCATACCAGTGATCTTCCCTGCAATCTTTTGGTTCGAATTCTTCAGCACGACTGGGTATAACGCTTCTCCTAACATTCTTTTCTTGAACTCTGGTGGAGCAGCTTCATAAGTCTTGATATCGAAATTCAATGGGACTGGTGGTGGCTGGGCTACTTGTTGAGGAGGGAAAACTGCTTGAGGAGGGTAAATTGGCTGCTGAGGGAATGCTTGTGGAGGGAAGCCTTGGGGTGGGAACGCTGGCTTTCCTCTCCCCATTTGTTGAGGGCCTGCCCATCCTCTTCCAGGCATAGCTCTTGGCTGCTGTCTTCCTCTGCCTCCCATCATAGGTCCAGGCATCATTCCATAATCAAACATAAAGCTCTGCATCTTCTTCATCTTGGAGATGTTGATAGCTTTTGCGATTTCTTCCCTAGGTTTCCAAAGATTTACGAACAGCTTTTTCTCTTCTACTGACTTATCTCTCATTCCTTGCACAGCTCTTATAGCGCTTTGAGGTTGTACGAAAAGAATATAGGCGACGCCTTTTACAGTGAATTCTTTGATCATTTCTGAATTTTGGTATCTGATGTTTTCGACTTTTGGAATCCTTATAGACTCTATTTCTCCGAATTCTTGGAAGAGTTTTCTCAATTTTTCTTCATCAATGTTAAGTGGAAGGCCTCTTATATAGATGTTTCTTCGTTTCCAGTCTTCTTGTTTTTTCGCATTTTCCTGCCTTAGTAAAGCTAAACGCTTTTTCTTGTTCATGTGGACCGCAATGTACCAGGTGAAGCCGTTGTCGGATTTCCCATTCAAGGCTGCTAAAGCGTTTGCGGCGTTTTCTGGGGTGGCAAAGCAGACGAAGCCGAAGTATCTCTCAGTGCCGTCTTTAGCTTTGTTAGACAGAATGACGTGTGAAGTGATTTCGCCGAAGGATGAGAAAATGGCGTGGAATCGTTCAGCGGTCATATCAGCGCCAAAGCCTCTTACGTATAGGTTGTTATTGGCAGAGATTATTCTGCTGCTGATTGGAATAAACTTGGCGACTTGCAGTTCGCTTCCTCTCAGTACTGATCCATTTGCATTAGCAATTGCTGCTTGAGCTGCTTCACGCTTATCGAACTGAACGAAGCCGTATTTTTTGGAATTTCCGTTTTCATCATAGCTGATCTTAGAAGACAAAATGTTTCCATAACTCTTGAAATGACTTTCAAGCTCCTTGTAAGTAACATTTTCGTTGATATTTTTGACAAAAATGTTTGCTTCAGGGTCGCGTTCTTTATTGAATTTCATCGCTCTGATGACTCTGCCTTTGAAGAGCAGTCCATTCATCTCGTTTCTCGCCCTTTCCACGGAAGCAGCATCAATAAAATTGATAAATGCGACTCCAAGAGACGATTTTGTGTCAATATGCCTGAGAACTCTAATGTATGCAACTTGACCATATTGTGAGGCTTGCTGGTAAAGGTCAGATTCAGTGACAGTTGGGTGCAGATCGCTTACGACTATTTGTGTTTCACTACTAGGACGTTGCTGCATTTTGTTCTCAGGTATTTATTATGGCCATCAACCATTTACAGCCTCTCCTGCTTGATGTAAATATGAAATGATGGATATTCGCTACTAGTATTTAAGGGATTATTTAGATGAAAATAATTATTAATAGATTTTTATTTGGGCTGTTTTGGTGATTTTTTATTTTTTATTTAGTGTGGATTTGATGAGAAATTGTGAGGTAAAATATATTTGAATTAAAATTTGTTGATGTATGAATAAAAAATGAAAAAATTTGTATCTTTGATTATGATTTCGGAAACAGTTCCATATTAAATCTGTAAATTAAAAAATAATGGGATCATTTTCAAGTAAATCACAAAAGAGTCAGATAAAATCAAAGAATAATCTTAGCAAATACATTGAAGTCAAGTCATTGAAGAACAATAAACTCTATTTTACAAAGAGATCAGATTTAGAATTACTCAAAGTGAATGATAGAAGAAGAATGTCTACTGAGGAAAGCAGTCCTAGACAAAACAAAATGACGATTAAGCGGCTGCATAATCATCAGAAAATTGTACGATGCCAAGTTTTGAATTAGCTTTATATTGGCACATAATTAATTAAGCAATTTTGAATGTATTATAATAATTGGATATATAATAAATTATAAAAAAATCTGTTATGAAATGCAAGAACAATTTGTTTAAGCATTCTAAATAATAAACTAACTATAATCTTGACAAGAGTACTATTTCCAATTAACTGATCTATGCATAAGATTTTTAAATAAACATATTTATATCAACTCCTGAAGATTGTTCATTTATCTTGTTATTGGAAAATATTAATATTTAGATTTAAGTCTTCAAAATCAAAAATTTTTGCGTTTTAAAATTTAAATTTTTGCTGCGCATTTTGAATTAAAAAGGGGAAAAAAATGAAAACGCAAAATTGACTAAATTCAAAAGGACTCATTTTATTTTTGAATAATCTTTTAATAGATTATCAAAAATTCATTAGCCTATTCCTCTATTAGAGGTTAGTAGCTTAGTCAATCTCAATTATCATGATAAATTTAAAGCAAAAATATTTTTATGCACATTTACATGATTTTTATGATCACTTATGCTTGGAATTAACATTTAAACTTTTTAACTACTTATATTTATAAGCCGCACTCTTTTATTATATATTCCCCATAACATTTTTATATTTCCTTTCTCTTTATTAGTGAGATATTGGAATCTATGCACTTTAAAGCATTTCTAATCTCAATTAAGAGAAATGTTCTTTAATATTAATTTTAATGAAGCTTCAGCTGGCTGCTTTTTTTTAAAATTTAGTACTTCAAAATTTTGAGTTAAAAAGCGATAAAAAATAGCTATCACCTAATTATTTTAGAAAATAAGCTCCTTTAAATATTTTCTATCAAAAATTAATCAAATTATTTGTTAAAATGTTAGTTTCTGGACATGTTGAATAAATTAATGTGGATATTGTTAGTCGTCGCAGGCATAGCACTAGCTGATCCGATACCTCCCCAGTGGCCTAACACTTTTAGTCAAACATTCAATGAGACTTTTGCTACAACCAGCTATGGAAACCAAACAACTACTGGAACTTTATATTATGACTGGACCACCAAAAGCACTCGTATCGACAGAGCTAATGGCAGATTTGATGCATTTTGTGGGCTAAATGGGTTCAAAATCCTTGTTGATGGCCCATGCTCACATATTGTCGTCAATGGAAACAGATACCTATATTATCCTAAAGACCACTATTGTTGCTATTGCTGCAATTCACAACAAGGATGTGGATCACTAACTCCTACTTGGATGGATAATGGAACATATTTAGGAACTGCACCGCACAATGGAGTCCAAGCTTATGGCTGGCTTAGAACTCTTCAGCAGGACAGATATTATTACGAAACAGCCGCAACTCAGCCAAATCAGAGAGTCATGCTCAGTATCTATGAAATGGGTGGGGATTTCAAAGACTTCCATACTATAACTTATAGCGTCCCGTCAGGGATTTTTGACCTTCCTAAGGAGTGCAATATTAAGCTAAAATGCCCAGAAAATTCGGTTTGTTCACAGCTAGGTGAAATAGATTCAGAAGAAGAAAGGCCAGTCTTTTTTTAATAGCTAAACTATAAATAGAGTTATTATCTAAGTGCTTATAGATAACTTCATTTTTTTATGTATAGAGTTAAATAACAAAAATTATCTTTAAATATCAATTTTAATGCAGAAATATGATATGAAATTAATAA
>CATKHK010000045.1:0-80159 GCA_949751835.1 Blepharisma japonicum | reverse complement strand
TAAACTATAAATAGAGTTATTATCTAAGTGCTTATAGATAACTTCATTTTTTTATGTATAGAGTTAAATAACAAAAATTATCTTTAAATATCAATTTTAATGCAGAAATATGATATGAAATTAATAAGATTAATCCAATTTAATAGTAGTCCACTTTATCATTCATTTCTAATACCAAGAGCTATATAAAATTTGTCTTTTTTTTGTTTTTAGAACATAAAAATATGAGTCCTAGTAGTGTGAATCTTTAATTTAATTTTCTAAGAATTTATTTTGAATTAAATATTTATACAAAATTTATCAATCTTCAGATATAATGTTTAAAATATTAAAATTAAAATTAAACTTGAATAATGTGATTTATTATTTTATAAACTATTGGTGCATATATTCCATTACAATTAATATTTCATTCCAAGTAATACTTGCTAACCTTAGATTTATTTTTATCTTTCCAATATATTTTCCTTTTAATAATAAATAATTGACTCTTGCCTAAAGCTCATTTTTAGCTTAAATATATTCAACAGATTTTTTAAGCTTTAATTTTTATTATCTTTGTTCCTTCATAATATTTTATACACAAGCAATAAGAAAAATTAGAATAAACAGCTCAGCTATATCTTAAATCATAAATTAAATTTCCATGACAAGTATTGTTGAATAAATAAATGTGGACATTGCTCATTGTAACTGGTCTAGCACTTGCTGACCCATTACCTCCTCAATGGCCTAACACTTTCACCCAATCCTTCAACGAAACCTTTATATCCACAAGCTATGGAAATCATACCACAAATGGTGTTTATTACTATGATTATACGAGCCAAAGCACTCGCATAGATAGAGATAATGGAAGATATGATGCTTTCTGTGGACTAAATGGATTTAGAATTCTAGTTGACGGTCCATGCAACCAGTATGCAGTTGGCGGAAACAGATATATTTATTATCCTAGAGAACACTATTGCTGTTTTTGTTGCAATTATCAGCAAGGATGTGGACCATTGTATCCAACTTGGATGGATAATTCAACATTTTTAGGAACTACCATACATAATGGAGTTCAAGCATATGCTTGGGATAAAATGGGAAATCAGCCAAATTATTATTATGAGACAGTAGCAACTCAGCCAAGTCAAAGAGTTATGCTTGGAATATATGAAATACCTGATGATTTTAAAGATTTCCATAATATAAGTTACAATGTCCCTGCTGGCACTTTTGATTTGCCAAAAGAATGCAGTGTCAAGGTAGTTTGTCCGGAAACCTCAGTTTGCACACAAATCAGAGGCTCTGGCTTAGAAAATGTTCTTAAAAACATAATTTAAGATATTTTTTACCAAAAAATTAAATAATTATTCAAAAATATGAAAATTTTAAATAAAATGATAAATACCAAGCAATTCTTATTTTTAAGCTAAAAAAATACATTTATTTGCTTTTTCCCCTTAATATATTTATTACTTTCTACTATCTACACCTTATTTGTGATGAATTATTTCTAAATTAACGAGCTCTCGAAAATGCTCAATTTATTCATCCCGATCGCTTGAGATATTATTATTTCAAAGAGATTGCTTATATTATGTGAATTTTGTGCCGAAACTTCAATGAAGGTTGCATCAAAACTATCAGCTAAATTTTTTCCTTCATCGAATGAAACCTCTCGTTCTTTTTCTAAGTCGCATTTGTTTCCTACAACGAGAAGAGTTTTCCTATTTTTTGATTCTTTTTCTATTCTTTTTCCTCAGCTTGATACATGTAGAAAAGAATCTCGATTTGTAACGTCATATATCAATAATATCCCGTGTGCCTCTTCAAAGCAATCTCTTATCATAAACTCCCAAAATTTATTTCCAGAAATATCTCATACGAGCAGCCCATATTTTGTGCCGTTTCTCTCAATTAATTCTTTATTCTGAATTAAAATTACAGGTGAAAGTCCGAAGGTTGGGTCATAAGTTTCTTCAAATTGATCGTTGAAAAACCGGTTAACAATTGACGTTTTCCCAGATTTAATTTCACCAATTAAGGTTAATTTTAGGCAAAAAAGGCTGCATAGCATGTACCTTTTTGGAGTAGCCATATTACTGGCGATTTTATTATATTAAAATAAATTTAATCTTTTAAGCCTTAAATATGGATACTCAAGCATGAATGATCAGTTTAAAGTTAGATCTTTCAAATGCTGTCAAAATTTCAGGATTTTTGAGGACATATGGAATAGCAATTAGAGAAGGATAATTTATCGCATTCAAAATTATAGGTTATTGCTTATAATCCATAATTAAAAGAATTCTGAGAGTTCGGTTTTAAAATTTGAAATAATGCGATATTGATTGAGTTTTAAAACAAGAAGTACTTATAAATAAAGTGACTATTTTATTGCAAATATGGATAAGGCTTTGCAAGCTAAATGTATATTAATCTTGGTTAAACCTGGAAATAGAATTTTATATGAATAGCATAACTGAAACAATATGGATGAAAATACAGTCCCTGTTAGCCTTATAGATGCCATCAAAGCCAGGAAGCAAATGGAAAGAGATGCACAGCTCCTCGCTAATCGCATAAAACTTCTCCAGCAAGAAGAAATCAAAACATGAAAAAAAATCGAAGAAACCCGCAAACGCACCAAAGAAATCATGACAAAGAAACGACATCAAGAGAATGAACAAAAGCAAAAAACAGGTCATCTATCAGAAAGAGAAAGAGCCATAAGTGAAAAGCGTCAATCAAATCACTTGGCAAGAGAAGAACGAAGAAAAGAATTCGAGAGCCTCAAAGATTCCATTCAAATAGCTAAAATTGAAGAAGCTAAAAAAACAAGGATGGAGAGAAATTTGAATGATCGGAGAAAAAAAGAGCAATTAGAAAGCATAAGAGAAGAAAATGAATTGAGAAAAAATGCTGTTAAAGCCAGCAAAGAAAAAGGAAAAGAAAAAATTAACCATTTGAAAGCTAAAAAGTATGAAGAATTCAAGCAGGACTATAAGAAACGTATCGAAATCGAAGACATTGAAAAGCACAACACAGAAAAAGAAGTGATGAATATGGAATTATTAGAAATGGAGCTCATCAAGCGCTTGCAAAACACCCAACAGATCCAACAACAAGTGACACAAGATCTCGAGCAAGCTATCTCCCACCCTCCAAGAAAATCATCATATGGTGCTAAAGCAACTTTTTAAATTTACATTGTATTATTATTAACTCAATTCAAACTCAGCCACAAGAGGGTAATGATCACTTGGGCAAAATACGCCTTCTCTGATATTATTTACAACTCTTGCTGTTTTTAGCTTGATATTCCTAAACCAAATGTAATCATACACTCTTGGCACTTTGGGGCCCAACAGCTCGTAATGCCAAGTTTTCATAATTTCCTCGTGATCTAACAACTCTGACGGAAAAGTTTTTTCCGGCTCCTCTCCATTGGTCACATAAAGTGCAGACTGAAACTGCTCTGAAAGCAGAGCGTAGGCACTTGAGTCTGGGGTGGCGTTAAAATCTCCAGTAATAATAATGGGGCAATCCATCATTGGCTTCATCCATTCTAATAATTCTTCAACTTCTTTTAGTCTGCTCGCGTCGGTTTGCCAGTCTAAATGAGTATTGACGATCCATACAATTTGGCCGTCAAGTCTTATTTTCATTCTTTGGGCATTGCGCAATTTATCTGAGTATTGGCGGTAACCCTCAGCCAGGACTTTGATTTTCGGTTTTACCAGAAAAGCGTTCCCGTCAATCCGGAATCCTTCGAGCCACCGAAATGATTCTGGAAGCTCATTTACGTTCCAAGGCCCCATTGATTCATATAGTGGGGAGAATTTATAGTCGTAGTCTGGATGTATGTAAATTTCCTTGTTACCTTCGTAATTTATTTCTTGAAGTCCTATAATATCACAGTCCATTTCTTGAATGGCACGCTTTATGAGAGGAATACGCTGCTCGTAGAATCTATGAGTATTGAGGATGTTGAAGCTACTTATCTTGAGTGACATATTTATATCAGAATTTGAATTTTAGTCAAGAAATGCATGTGTATAATGTGTTTTTGGTAAAGGGGACAAGGCTTGGTAGCTAAATCCAGTAGGATTTTACTGGACCAATTTTTTTAGATATTTTACAGTTTTAGAAAATCAAAAATATTCTTTTTCATTTTTAGCAAAATGCAAAAATCATGTTAATTTATTAGTCAAATTACTGTTATCAGAACTTTTACATTTTTTTAACAAAAATTATAATTTTTATATTTTTTATGTTTTTAGAGTATTAATATATAAGATCTAATGATAAATAAGAGTTTAAACATTTTATCTATTTTTTATAAATCTTAGAATCAAATTTTCATGCATGAACCATATTAACAGTAATTGGACACATCGTTAAAATGGATTATTTTGCAATTTCTCCTCTACGAAAGTCATTTACTCCTAAGCCAGTTCTTCAAGAGAAAAATGAAGCTATTAAGTACTCTGCCACCAAGCCTGAGGCCTCATCTCGTATAAAAAGATACCCTGCTGCTAGCAGCCAGAAATCAGCTCAAAAATCAAATATTGAAAACAAACCAAAAATTGAAGATAAGAAAGCAGAAGCCAAGAAGGTAAGAGAAGAAGAAAAGAAAATCAAAAATGAAGCCAAAAAACAAAAAGAAGAAGTTCTCCAAGCTGCTAAGCAAAGGGTACAAGAAGAGCGACTTCGAAGGAAAAAGAATCAGCCTGAGCAGCCAAGATCCAAATCAAAGAGCATCATTCAAGAAAAAGTTATACTGGATAGACCTATAACCCCTCAACCTTCAACCAAAAAAGCTGAGACAACTGGAGATTGGCTTAAAACAAGAGTTCAATTAATAGAGCAACTACAAAATTGAATGAAAGAGCTTGATAAACAAGAAGTATCATTATTAAAAGATATAGAAAAAACTTGCAATTCACACATAAAGTCTTATAAGGATTATGATGTAAATCATCAGCCTTTGACTGCTAGAGAGTCTATTATGAGATCTCCTTAATTATAATTGTATTCAATTTTCATCATATTTATAACTGTAATAATTCTCATAATTTACTACAAATGCCGGGATTTGATGTTCTTATATTTGGGGATGAAAATGTTGGAAAATCAGCAATTTTGAATAAATACTGTTCTGGAGACTGTGAAATTAATTCAGAAATTCAAAGACTAGGATGCGAAAATTGTAATGAGCGGCACAAGATAATTAAAGAAAATAATGAAAATATACAAGTTGGCCTTTGAGAATATCAAAACTGGGCTATGCATGGGATGCTCCCTTTGTTCTTTGGAAAACCTTATGCAATTATTTTTTGCTATGATGTTACGAACAGAAAATCTTTTAGAAATATATCACATTGGGTATCCAAATTAGACGAAAGCTTTATTAATAATCATGCTGGAATTTTAGTTGGAAATAAATCTGATTTACCAAGAGAAAGGGGAGTCTCTTATAATGAAGGCAAAAAATTGTCAGAAAAACTAGGACTATTTTTTATGGAGACATCTGCTGAATATTCAAAAAATATTGATGAAGTCTTCAATATTTTACTTAGAATCACCCAGCTATAAATTTCAATAGATAATGATATTATTGTATTATTATAATATATAGAGTGCCAAAAATAATTCAAAACGCTCCTTCGAAAGATAAATTATTTTACTCATGTATTATTTCAAAAATGTCACCTCTTAATATTTATTATATGGACGTACACAAATAGTAACACCCACGCAGCAAAAATTGCATTAAAATTGTATTGATAGGCGATTCAGAAGTCGGAAAATCTGCCTTGATAAATCGTCTTTGCCTCGGCAGGTATTTAGACATCTATATTCCAACAATTGGGATCGAAAAGGTATTTTCTATAAAGAATTATATTTCAGCCCACCAAGACAGTAGAAGATGCACGCTAGAGCTGTGGGCATCTTCTGGGAATGAAAGGTACAAAGTAATTTATTCTCACTTCTATAAGGATGCAAAAGGCATCATAATTGTATATGATATTACCAAAAGAGAATCATTTTTACATGTAAAAAAATGAATTGGAGACATACAACTTTATGCTGAGCCAGGCTCTATAGTGTTTTTAGTTGGAAATAAAAGCGACTTAGAAGGGCGAAGAGTTGTAGCATACGAAGAAGGGAAAAGACTTGCTGATAGCCTAGGGTACCCATTTCTTGAGGTTTCTGCGAGATCATCAATGAATTTGGAGAATTCATTTTTGACTATTACAAGAATTATTAATTGCAATCAAAGGCTTTCAATGTCATTTTAGTTTCACTGTAAAGCTGTTAATATATAAAGTGAGTTTATATAAAAATTAATGAAAAAGCAAGAAAATAATTAGTTAGAGGGATGGAAGGTTTCCATAAAGCTTCTTGTCTCAAGAACAGCTCTATAATTTGGATAATGAGGTGCTCCTTGTGCTAAAGAGTTAATAGCAGCTTGAGCATCAGCAAATTTATAAGTTTCAACTCTTGGATAAACATTATTGATCCTTACAAATTCAAGCATTTGTTCCGTTTCAAGTCTAGAGCCTGTTAAGCTTGACTGAACCTTTAATTGATTTAAAAGAAGAGGAAATAGACTAAAGTTCAAATTTTCATTTGAACTTGGAGCTCCACATAAATGAAGAGTGCCTCTTGGTCTAAGCAACGAGCTGCACTGAGAAATATCATAACTTGTTGCGGTGTTGATGATATAGTCGAAGCTTCCCATTGCATTTTTCATCTGACTTTCATCTCTCAAGTTTATAAAATGATGAGCTCCAAACTCTCTAGCGTCAGCTTGCTTATTATTGCTTGTAGAAATTGCTGTTACCTCAGTTCCCATGCAATTGGCAAATTTAATGGCTAAATGCCCTAAGCCTCCTATTCCAATAACTCCAACTCTCATTCCAGACACTACATCACGATGAAGCGGAGCAAACACTGTCAATCCTGCACAAAATAATGGTGCTGCTTCTCCAGGAAAACTTTCATCAAGTTTAAAGAAAAAGCTTCCTTTGGCTTGAAATGATGTTGCATAACCACCAAAATGAGGATCATAAGTAGTCACTTTTTTAGGACACAGATTATCATATCCTGTTCGGCACTGGAGACAGCTATCATAATCTTCACAGCAGTCTCTAATAGTCCCAAAGCCTACTCGATCACCAGGCTGAAATTTCGTCACTTTTTCTCCAACTTTATCAACGACTCCAACTATTTCGTGTCCAGGAACAAGAGGAAAGCAACCGCCAGGGTACCAGGATTGAGTTGACATAAAAATATCAGTGTGACAGCAGCCTGCATGGGTAACATTGATTCTCACTTCATTGTCAAGAAGGGCTGGATGGCGAAAAGGAAGAGGAGACACTGTTGTGCCTGGATCCATAAATGCCATTGCAACTCCATGGGCGTCACCAAGAGCACATGGTTGAGGTGCTCTGTCTCCTAAGACTTCAAAAGTATTTCTTTTCATATTTTTATTATTAAATCCATTGAACGAGGATAAATGGCAAGCTTTTGTGTTTAATTCATGGCCTAATTCGTATAAAATTAATAATACTTCAGGAAAAAAGGAATCTCAAATAATCTATGCTAAAATTGGTTTTTAATTGATTTTATTTATTTATTTGTACAATAGCTCTTCATTTAATTTTTGGTAATAAGTGCATTTTATAGTGAAATTAACTAATAAATTTTATAATGCGAAATTAAGTTTAAAGAGCATTTTAATCCATCAAAAAACTAAAATGATAAAATAGAGGTTAAAATGGATATTTTCTATTCCAAAAACTAAAGAAGAAAGTTACATGCAATATTTGCTGCTATTAAATTTTTATTTTTGCTATTAAGAGTTTCACAATTTTATGAAAATTCAGAATTATTAATGGCAAGTGGATTAGGTCTCGGTGTCCTCTAATTCCAGGTCTGAAGAAGGTGGATCCCATTTTGGTTATATTCTCCAGAGTGAGTTTTTCGCTCTAAGTCTTTTTCCTTGACATGCAGAAGACAGAATGAGATGTAACATTCTTCCATGCTTCCTGAAAAGCAATTTTTAGCCTATAGCAGAATTATTGTATAGTACCATTTTAGTGCAAAGAAATCGCGAAGGGGGTACGGACTAAAAAACGTCACGTGACCCGCTCTAACGCATTCTATTCTAATTATCAAAATTCATCAAATTTAATAAATAAATCATGAATTAATGATTAAACACTATAAGATCTCAATAATCATCAAATATGTTTACAATAATCATTTTATTTATGGCTTAATTAGAGTTCAGATTAATTAAGTTTTATCTGCAATGAGCCTACAACCCTAAAAAAATCATCGAAGATAGGCTTATTTAATTATTTTGCCTATGTAGGCAATTAAATCTTAAATTATTCTTATACAAGAATTTCAATTGACTATTGTTAATTAAAAAATTATATTTGCAATTTAATAATAATTTTGCATTTTGTTCTTTAGATGTCAAAAGGCTTATTTTGTTAATCCAAATCTCTTTCCTTCATAATCATAATTCTTTTAATATTTCTATCTGTTAATATAAAGTAAATAATTTTTAGTTCATCAATGCATTTTAATAAGAGAATTAATTAGCTGGGCTGAATGTTTGCATAAAGCTCCCCATCTCAAGTACAGCTCTATAGTTTGGATAGTGAGGATTTCCATGTGCTAAAGAGTTAACAGCAGCTTGAGTATCTGCAAATGCATAAGTTTCAGTTCTTGGATAAATATTATGAAGTTTTACGAATTCAAGCATTTCCTCTCCTTCCAGTCTCGAGCCTACTGGGTTGGCTTGAACTTTTAGTTGGTTTAAAAGAAGTGGAAGTAGAGTAAAATTCAAACTTTCTTTTGCATCAGGGAATCCGCAAAGGTTAAGAGTTCCCATAGGTTTGAGAAGCGAGCAGCACTGAGAAATATCGATACTTGTTGCAGTATTAATGATATAATCTAAGCTTCCCACAGCACTCTTCATTTGGGTCTCATCTTTTAAGTTCACAAAATGATGTGCACCAAACTCCTGAGCGTCAGCTTGTTTGCTATTACTTGTTGAAATTGCTGTTACTTCAGCTCCCATACAATTGGCAAACTTTAAGGCTAGATGTCCTAATCCTCCTATTCCGACTACTCCTACTTTCATGCCTGCAACTACATCTCGGTGAAGAGGTGGGAAAACAGTCATTCCTGCACAGAATAGTGGCGCTGCTTGCCCTGGGAAATTTTCATCAAGTTTATAGAAAAAGCTTCCTTTTGCTTGAAAAGATGTGGCGTAGCCCCCAAAATGAGGATCATATGTGCCGGCTCGTTTTGAGCAAAAATTCTCATGCCCTGTTCTGCATAAGTTGCAGGTTTCATAATTTTCACAAGCATCTCTCCATACTCCAAAGCCAACTTTATCTCCAGGTTGAACTTTTGTAACTTTTTCGCCGACTTTGTCAACTATTCCAACAATTTCATGGCCTGGAACAAGAGGGAAATTTCCATTTGGAAACCAAGCTTGAGTTGCCATAAAAACATCGCTGTGACAACATCCTGCATGAGTTACATTAATTCTAACTTCATTGTCAAGAAGTGTTGGATGACGAAATGGAAGAGGAGAAACTGTTAATCCTGGATTCATAAATGCCATCGCAACTCCATGAGCATCTCCTAAATCACAAGGCTGAGGAGCTCTGTCTCCTAAGGTCTCATAAGTATTTCTTGCCATAATTTATTATTATATTCCTTGAATGCTATTAGCAATAATTAATTTGCTATTTTTACTATTAAATTTATTGAACACTATTCATTGATATTACTGTCACTAATTTTATTATTAAAATCATTGAATGATATTATTAGAGTGGTAAGATGGCTTTTATGAATATTTAAAAAATCCAAATTGATATGAAATTTATAAGTTTCAGCCCTTGGGTAAATATTAGTGATACTTACAAATTCAAGCATTTACTCCGTTTCAAGTCTAGAAATTGTTGACTTGACTGAACCTTTAATTGGCTTAAAAGAAGAGGAAATAGACTAAAGTTCAAATTTCTTTTGAATTTGGAAACTCCACATAAATAAAGACTATAAGTCTCAATAACCATCAAATTTGTTCACAATAATCGTTTTATGTATAGCTTAGTTAGAGGTCAGATTAAGTAAGCTTTATTTGCAATAAGCTTGCAATCTAACAAAAATTATTGAAAATAAATTTATTTTATTATTTCGTCTATGTAGCAATTAAATCTTAAATTATTCTGATAAAAGAATTTCCTTGACTATTATTAATTAATCCACATAAATAAAAAGCAATATTTTAATCATAAATTATTATTCATATAGCTTTGATAATCTGAAAACTACCTATTTTACATTAGAGCATTTTAATAAAGAGAATTAATTAGCTGGGCTGAATGTTTGCATAAAGCTTCCCATCTCAAGTACAGCTCTATAGTTTGGATAGTGAGGATTTCCATGTGCTAAAGAGTTAACAGCAGCTTGAGTATCTGCAAATGCATAAGTTTCAGTTCTTGGATAAATATTATGAATTTTTACGAATTCAAGCATTTCCTCACCTTCCAGTCTCGAGCCTACTGGGTTGGCTTGAACTTTTAGTTGGTTTAAAAGAAGTGGAAGTAGAGTAAAATTCAAATTATCTTTTGCATCAGGGAATCCGCAAAGGTTAAGAGTTCCCATAGGTTTGAGAAGCGAGCAGCACTGAGTAATATCATAGCTTGTTGCAGTATTAATAATATAGTCTAAGCTTCCCATAGCACTCTTCATTTGGGTCTCATCTTTTAAGTTCACAAAATGATGTGCACCAAACTCCTGAGCATCAGCTTGTTTGCTATTACTTGTTGAAATTGCTGTTACTTCAGCTCCCATACAATTGGCAAACTTTAAGGCTAGATGTCCTAATCCTCCTATTCCGACTACTCCTACTTTCATCCCTGCAACTATATCTCGGTGAAGAGGTGGGAAAACAGTCATTCCTGCACAGAATAGTGGCGCTGCTTGTCCTGGGAAACTTTCATCAAGTTTATAGAAAAAGCTTCCTTTTGCTTGAAATGATGTGGCGTAGCCTCCAAAATGAGGATCATATGTGGCCGCTCTTTTTGAGCAAAAATTCTCATGTCCTGTTCTGCATAGGTGGCAGGTTTCATAATTTTCACAAGCATCTCTTCATACTCCAAAGCCAACTTTATCTCCAGGTTGGACTTTTGTAACTTTTTCGCCGACTTTGTCGACTATTCCAACAATTTCGTGGCCTGGAACAAGAGGGAAATTTCCATTTGGAAACCAAGCTTGAGTTGCCACAAAAATATCGCTGTGACAGCATCCTGCATGAGTTACATTGATTCTAACTTCATTGTCAAGAAGTGTTGGATGACGAAATGGAAGAGGAGAAACTGTTAATCCTGGATTCATAAACGCCATCGCAACTCCATGAGCATCTCCTAAATCACAGGGCTGAGGAGCTCTGTCACCTAAGGTCTCATAAGTATTTCTCGCCATAATTTATTATTATAGCCCTAGAATACTATTAAGCAATAGTTAATGTATTATTTTTATTATGAATTTTATCAAAAGCTACTCAATAATATTTTTGTCGCCAATTTTATTATTAAAATCATTGAATGCTATTAGACAATAATGATAAGATGGCTTTTATCAATATTATAAAAAAATCCAAATTGATATGAAGGTTATAAGTTCTGGATGTCTTATTTTAATACTGTCATTTTCCTAATTGTTGTAAGAAAAAGTTAAATAAATAATTTTCTAAATAGCTAATATTATCCTTCGACACAATAATGAAGTAAAATTAATTAGCTGGTGTAAAAGTCTTCATAAAGCTTCCCATTTCTAGAACTGCTCTATAGTTTGGATAATGAGGGTTTCCGTGGGCTAAAGAATTAACTGCACTCTGGGTATCAGCAAAATTATAAACCTCAACTACTGGATATATGCTATGGAGTCTTACAAATTCAAGCATCCTATCTACTTCTCTTTCAGACCCTGTAAGATTTGATTGTACTCTTAAATCATTCATTAAAAGCTGAAACAAGTTAAAATGTAAATCTGTGCCTGCTTCTGGTGCTCCACACACGTTAAGGATTCCTTTTGGCTTTAATAATCCGCAGCATTGTTCAATATTAAAGCTGGTTGCAGTATTTATTATATAATTCAAGCTTCTTGAAGCATTTTTTACTTGGTTTTCATCTCTTAAGTTAAGAAAATGATGAGCTCCTAGATTTCTAGCATCTGCTTCTTTGCTTTGGCTGCTTGAAATAGCAGTAACTTCAGCTCCCATTGCTTTTGCAAATTTTAAGGCTAAATGTCCTAAACCTCCAATTCCGACAACTCCAACCTTCATCCCTGGTCGAACGTCATTTATAAGAGGAGGGAATACTGTTATCCCTGCACAAAATAAAGGAGCAGCTTCTCCTGGAAAATCGTCATCAAGCTTATGGCAAAATTTGCCTTTAGCTTGGAAAGATGTAGCATATCCACCAAATTCTGGATCATAGGTATGCTTACGCTTTAGGCAATGGTTTTCTAGGCCAGTTTTGCATTCTTCGCAGATTTCACAGCAATCTCTTCTAGTACCAAACCCTATTTTATCGCCAGGATGCAAATGGGTAACTTTCTCACCAACTTTGTCGACAATGCCAATAAATTCGTGACCTGGAACAAGCGGAAAGGAGCCGTTTTTAGACCATGCTTGGGTTGCGTAAAAGATATCTGTGTGACAGCATCCTGCGTGGGTAACGTTTACTCTTACTTCATTATCAAGAAGTTCAGGATGGCGGAAAGGCAAAGGTGTTACTGTTGTGCCAGGCTCAAGAAATGCCATAGCAACCCCATGCGCATCTCCAAGATCACATGGTTGTGGAGCTCGGCTACCCAAAAGTTCATAAGAATTGTTTACCATTATTTTTAATTATAAATTAGATGGCTTATATATTTGGCCCAAATGGAGATATATTTGAACAAAAACCTAATTTATGAAAAATTTATAATTTTTTGTTACTTTTTTAAAAATCCTATCTATTTTAACATAGCGCTGCATTTGATTATTTCTATTTCCTAATTTTCCTTATATCAAATTATTTTTATGCTCTATTCGTTTGATGAATTTACTAAAATTCCTTAAATATAAGATTATTTTTAATATTAATGTGGCAATTTGCAGCTATAACATAAATCTCTATCTTTTGACTCCTCCCTTTCTATTTCTTTATTTTTATAGTTATAAAACAGATAGTCAATCTCAAGACATAAATGGCAGAACTTCATACTCGAAGACGACAGACAATTGAAGAAAATTTAACGCAAAACGAAACCTTTTTAAATTCCCTCCCTCAGCTTGCTCAGGCTCCACAAGTAACATTTGATTTAAATGTTGACGGTCTACGCCAATTTTTAAATGAGATGAGCAACACAGTGAATCAACATAGTAAGTTCTTAAAGTCCCTATTCAAAGAACTTAACATAAAAGTGCCAAACGGTGATATTTTTCAAATATTACAATCATTATCAAGCTCAATCCCAAGAGACTTCGGTGGGAGTTTATCAAATTTAAACAATTGGCAAGACGGATTAGCTTCTACATCTTCAGGACTCCAAGGAATTTCTCTCCAACTCTCCAACTTAATTAATTTCAAACAAGAAATCACAACGAAATTCAACAATTTACAAGAAAAACTCGAAACGAAAGCTTCTCATGAAGAGGTCGAAACTGTTTTGAGGAAAACCAAAGTATTGTTAGATGAAAAAGTAAGCAAAGATGAAATGAAAGCGAGGCTGCAGGACATCGAGAAAATAATAAAAGTTACTGAAGATAAGCTTAGCTTAAGGATTAATGAGCTTGAGAAAAAGTTCCAGGAGCTGGAAATCAATACATTGTGGAAGCTCAAAGACTGTGAAGAACTTTTAAAGGTCAGGGTCAATGAAAAGTTTGTGTGGGATGCTATAAATAGTGTTGAAGGAAAAATTAAGAGAGAAATTTTTAATGAAAGCCAAGGGAGATTGGAAAAGCTGGAAGCAGAATTGAGGAATATTGGAAAAGAAATGGGGAGGATGCTAGAAGATGAAGCAAGAAAAGATAAGGAGATAAAAGCAAAAATCCATGAAATTAATGAACAATTTACTTTAAAAGCTGGAAAAATAGAGCATAACCAGCTAGCGCAGCTGATGAAAAATTTAGCATCTGAGCTTGATGCTTTAAAAGCAAAACAGACTAATGAATATGACGAAAAACTGAAGAATATAGAAAAGGATATAGAAAGATTGATGAATTCACAAAACAACAGTATTATTGAAGCACTATCAGAAAGGGTCAAAAAATTGGAAGAATCTCTAATTGAGTTACTTAATAGACCCCCTGTGCAGCCACAAATTGTTTCTGTTGAAAAATTTGAGAGAAGCAGAAACCCTTCAATAGACAGAGACCTTCTTTCTCAATTAGTCGCAGATATTGAAGCTTTAAAAATTTTAATCAATACTAAAGCAGACAAAGATATCATTCAAGAACTCCAAAGTATGCAAAAGCAACACCCAGTAATTGTAAGCCAGCCCAGTGGAGATGTTAATGAATTATGGAAATTCAGAGAAAAAGCAATGCAAAATTTCAAAGATATCAATGATAGATTTGAAAAAATTATAAAAAAGCTTGAACTTAAGGGGATTAAAAAACAAATTTTGACAAAAGCTGATGATGAAGCTACAAAAAGGAGCTTAAGAATACTTGAAGAAGCTGTAGAAAGACATGAGCAAGCTTTTGTAGGAATTCAACGCCAATTGGAAGCTCTTCAAAAAGCTTTAGCGAAGTTATTTTCGATGTTCAATGAATTTAGTGTCCAATCTGGGTCTGCTCTTATTTCAAGAAAAACCTTTGCTCCACTGACATGTTTGTCTTGTGGCAGAGGTGACACACAATATCTTCCCCCTTTACCTCAAGTTCAAGGGGCTGATGGTAGAATGTATCAAGCTGATACTCAAATTCTAAAAAATGCTACTCTTTCAGCTTCAATGACTGATTTACCGAAACTGGATCCTGACTCTTTGTATCAAGAAACTTCTTCTCCGATTCCATCTGGTGCTCAAGGAATGACCCAAACAATTCCTCTTAAAGGATCAATGAGGTCAACTCTTTCTGTTGTTATTGGAAAAGATCAAAAAGTTGCTTTTAGAAGTGAAAAATCAAGAAACCGGCCACAAAGTGCAAGAATAATTAATTAGAAATTAAAGTAATTTATAAATCATATGAATTAAAGAAGGCTAGCAAGCATTTTTTAATAATAAAATTGTTTATTTTGTAACTTAGAGAAAATATGTCAAGCAAAATTGGCTCAAAAATTAAAAAATTGCACTAGATATACACAAGCTAAGAAGCGCCTTTTAATATAAACTTAAAAGTAACATTATATTCAATGTAATCTTTTTTTTTTGATTTCTTGAAATTATGTTTTATGTACTTTGATATTATTTAAGTTTATAAGAAGACTTAAAAATTATCATAATTATAGAGGATTAAAAATATTTGTTTATTGAAATTTAATTTTTGAAAATTTAATCCATCTTTATACCCCATAAATTCATCAATGAATAGCTAATAAGCTATCCCTACTTTTGCCAGGAACTAAGCTATAAAAGTATTATTTGAAGAATTTTTTACTTCCTTAATAAAATAAAATTCGAAAATAAATTAAAAAGTTGTCAAACATCTACATTCCTAATTGAAAAATTTTATTAATTTCATTTGAGTTAAATTTTTTTCTCCATTTTATTCGGATTTTAATTACTTTATTTGCTAAAAATAATGCTCTGATTAGGTTATTTTATTGTTCACACTTAACTTCAATACACTGTTCTTCAGGGGCTTGGCATTTTTTCATGTGGTTTTTAAGTTTGTACTTGTTGTAAAATTCTCTCTTGCATTTAAGGCATGGAACCCGCTTGCCCTGATCATGGACTTGGTCCATGTGAAATTTGAGGGCATGCTTATGTTTGAATAATTTATGACATATATGGCATTCAGCATTTTTTCCTTGAGTTTCATGTACCTTCCCTAAGTGCTGCTTGTAGCCTTGGTTGGTGCTAAAGTATTTAGCACATAGGGAGCAATAGTTAAACTGATTAGCACAAGGTAGCCGGACGGTTGAGAGAGGAGGTTTGTAGACCGGGACAGTACAATTGACGGCTTGCATTTCTGGGAAATCATGAGCTGCCAACTCTGCTTCGGATTTGAAGGAAAGGTTGCATTTTTGGCATTGGAAAGGATAATCATCAGTTTTAGATTGGGAAGGAGCACCTTCAGGGGTTATAATTCTTGGGACCTGAAAGCTTAATTGTGAGCTATACAACTTGTCCATGAATAGTTTATTTATACCGAAAAAATGAAATCAAAGCCATTAATAACCTTTGTAATTTTGTAACAGTAAAGAATAAAGAGAAAGACATTATTACTTGCCATAAAAATTATGCAAGTTTGGAAAAATTTTCCTAGGTTAATTTTGAATTTTAGTTGGAAAAAAATTTTGATTAATTTGAAAAATTTATAAAATTTAATATCAATGATTTTTTAAAAATAAAGGCATTGAAAACTCTTCAGAGTTGTTTGATGATATAATTTACATTACCATTGAATTAATTCAACTGAATCATCTATTTACAAGGTAAAATGGAAGAAAATGGAATTATCGAGTTATACAAAACTTTCGAACCTTATGCAATTCAACAAAAAAATCGAAATGAAAAAGATTAATCGCTAGGAAATATTTAATTTAGGAAAATCATAATTTGCAATAATGCATTTGTATACTTTTTGATAACACTATATTTTTTCAACAGAAAAAATCTTGATTCTAATTGGCTCATTTTATGATGACTTGAATAAGTAATTAGTTTATGTTAAAAAATATAGCTTGCAATTTGGCAATTCTAAATATTTTTCTTTCTATAATGAAGTTAGGTGCGTCCTGAAAAAATGGGACTAAGAGTTTGGCCAGGAAAATGCATTTAAAAAATATCCATTAGGAGCCTTATTAACAACGATATACACTTTAACAAATTTTTCTTGTAATTATTTGCTTTAAATGACTTAATTTAGATGATTAATTTGCATTTTCAATAATTTATTATTATAATCTACTAGACATTTTGACAGAGAGTGTGCACATATACTTTATCGAATAATATCCAAGAAATTCTAATAGGGCAATGCATTAATCTTTTTAGCTGTCATAAAATGTTTAATTAAAAGTTTGAGTCTAATCCAAATTGAATTAGAAGCAATTAATTTATTATTTATATTTTAGCCTTTTCTTGGCCACAGAAAGCACAAAATCTTGCATCAGGTAAATATTGCTTTCCACATAAGTGACAAAATGATTGCTTTTTAGAAGATTCTAGTAGATTTTGTTTATACTTTTCAAGCCCTTCTTTAGGTTGAATTTCCGCAGGCTTATACTTTCTTTTTCTTATATTTGAGTTGCTAGACTTTTCTGAAATTTTATGCTCTTCTTTATAATCTTCTAATTTTTTTTCGTTTTCTCTTACAGTCGCATCTCTACAGGCAGCTACATGAAACTCAAACCCAAATTCTATTTTTTCATAGCAAAATGGACATTCTTTTTCCCTGTGCTTTTTCAAAATTTCTTTCAGTCCTGGAGGTGTTAAACTTCTTGCATGATGCAATCCTTTTTCTTTAGCCTTTTGAACTTTTCTTGCATATCTGATATCTTTTAGCATCTGTGAATAATTTCGTTTTAGCTCGATTTGCTTTGTTTCTTTATCCCGACTTTTCATTGCTGGCTCACTTTTTCTGTTTTTAGGTGTTTCTGATTCTTTTTTTTCTTTATCTTGAGGCTTATTCATATATTTACTTGGGATATATTCTTTGACGTTGCTTTGATTTTCCTTTGATTTCACAGGCTTATAGGGATGATCAGATGTGCAGCTTTTTAAGTGGATTGGAAGTCTTCCTTCAAGAAATTTTCTTTTGCAGTATGGGCATTCAATCATTTCAGATTCGCTTTTATAATTTTCTTGAATTTTTATATACTCTTCTTTCGCTGAAGCTGATTTGGCATTTTCTTTGCTGTCATTTTCCCTTGGACTTTGAATTTTTGCACATTTAAATTGATGAGTAGCTAATGAAGAAATATTTATGAGTTTTCCGCTGTGTTAAATTTACCATACATAGCAAATCATCTTCCTAGGATCTGCAGTCATTTCAGTTTATATATTAACACATTTTATCAATATGTATTGAAGCCTGATATTAAAGCTAACTTCAGCTTTTTCTTTAACCAATTATATATATTTGCCAAAATATCAAAGAAAAAAGTGTGAAGAATTTTTGGATGGGTCTCTTAATATAAGAAATAACAAGCTATGAATTTTCAGAGAAATTTTTATTAGCAGCTGCAAATATGATGCTTTGGAACATTTTACTATAAATATTTAGTTGAGAATAAAAAATAAAATTATTTTGAGAATAGAAATAAGATTAAAATATCAAAATAAAATTATAAATTTTTTGTATTCTTTAAACACATAGTTTATAATAAAAAATATCATTTTACTTATCACCAAACACTGCATCTATTATTTATTATTAGATAAATAAATATATATGATTGGAAGAATTCTAAAACCATTTGCACGAATCCGAGGCTACACCAAAAAAGATCTCTTTGAGAAATACAAAGAAGGCTTCAAGAAAGAAAAATCAGAATTTTTAAATAATCCTGATTTCTTTAACAACTACGAAGAAGTAATTGATATCCCCCAGCTCCATTCTCGAGGATCCCTCACTCTATGTCCTACACCAATCGGCAATTTAAAAGACATTACCCTTCGCCAATACCAAGCTATCAAAACAGCTGATATTTTAGCATGCGAAGATACCCGTGTGAGTGGTCATTTATTAGAGCTTTTAGATAATTACAATTTATCAAATCCTCGTGATGTAGAATTTCCTCCAAAGAATTTCGAAGTCTTCCCAGAAAGAGACGAGTACACATATGGGCTAAGCGGTGACTTTATTTCTTATACTGTTGAACAAATAAAAAAAAGTAGAGAAGAAAGGGGAAGAGGACTTATGATCAGCATTAACTCTTATAACCAAGAAGGCAGAGCCCCAAAACTTGTCAAAGCCATAATGGCAGGGCTTAAAGTTGTGCTGGTTTCTGATGCAGGCACACCTTTAATTTCAGATCCCGGATACAGCTTGGTAAGAGAAGCTGCAAAAGCAGGTGTAAAAATAGACACTCTTCCTGGCCCAACTGCTGCAATTACTGCATTAACTGCATCTGGGTTTCCTACACAGTCTTTTTTCTATCAAGGATACCTTACCAAAACAAAATCCGAAAAAATATTTAGGCTAGAAAAACTAAAATCTACTGAATGCACCACAATTATATATGAAAGCTCACATAGGATTTTCGATACCCTTGAATGCTTAAAAGAAGTCTTTGGAAACAAGCATCAAATTTTTATTGGCCAAGAAATGACAAAATTCCACGAAAAAATCTATAGAGGGAGCATTGAACAAGTCTGTGAAGAAATGAAATTAGAAGAAAACGCAAAAGGAAGAGTCCATGGAGAGCTCACCATTGTAATTTCACCATTTATTTCGGAAGAGGAAGAAGAAACTATAAGGCTTAATGTAAAGGAGCTAATTAATACTTTGCAAGAAACAATTGAAGGAAGCCCGAAAAAAATTGGGAAGCTTGTGAATTTATTGACGGGGTATTCAGCAAATAAAGCTGCTACTTATGCTGTTAAAGGCGATGAAACTGAAGAGGAAGAAGAAGAAGCCCCGGAAGGAAAAGATGGTGAGATATCTGATGGGGTGCCAGAAGTTTTCCAACAAATACTTAAGAAATAATACACAATAATCTTTCTATATTATCAATTAATCAACTCCAGGCTCTTTTTTATTTTTTCTTGCAAGTTTTGCTTCTCTTGCTTCGTTTGCTAAAAATTCCTGAATATAGTCTTCATAAAACGTCCTGAGATGAAAAGTTTGTCGATTTATATCTCTTATATCATCTACTTTAGCCAAAGCTTTTAAATAATCAATAAGGTTAAATAGTTCTTTATCATAATAATCGTCCATTCATGATATAATCGGAACTCCATTATCTAGCTGATTTCCAAATGAGTAAGCTGAATTATCGATAATTACCATATCTTTAAGTTTTCTGTTTGCAAATATACGAAGATCTTTCATATAAATACCTTCTACATTCACACAGTTATTTCTATATAGACGATGGTGTATAAACTCTTTATTAGGGTCTAGGTAATCTAAGACAACGTCTGCGTAACATTGGTGGCTGGCTGTGAATACAATAATTTCATATTCTTTATTGATTTCTCTTAAACACTCAAGAGTGTAAGGCCGAACATTAATCCCTGCATCTATTGCTTCTCCAGTAGGAAATATTATAGGTAAAACTACATCGCAGTCTTCTATTCCCTCACAACAATGCACTAGTGTTTCATCTAAATCAAAAATCGCAGTCTTTTTATTTTCCCAGCCTGGCCTTTTTGGCAGATTTAATCTTTTTTCTCTAATTTGGCTGATTTCTACTGGTGGTAAATTTCTGATTAATTTTAATGATTGAAATGTTTGGAAGAGATGTTCTTTATAATAAGCTTCACTTTTTGCTTCAATTTCAGCTTCAGTTAATTGCTTTTTAATTCTCTTAGCTGAAGCAGGCTTTTGCACCTGTGTAACATAAATATTTAAACTTGGGGATGAGCCTGTTTCTGGCTTAATTTCAATATTTTGTACTGCAGCTTTATTAGTGACAGTTTTAGGTCTTGGCGGCAGCCCAGGAGAATTTTTGGATCCTGTAGGAGTTGATGGCTTTTGACTTGATTTTCTTGGAGATGTTCCTTTGGCACTTAATAAATTACTTTTTACTGCGAAAACCGGTGGAGCTTTATGTGCTGATTTTTTGACTTTTGAAGGAAAATTGAATGAATTATCGTTTGAGGTGGGAGTATTCCCTTCGCTGTGAGTTTGCTTAGGCTGCTGTTGCTTTGAAGCAGGAACTCTATGTTTTGGAGTCCCTGATGTTGTTGGTATTTTGCTTGTATTTAAAGTTCCCCTTGAATGAGAAGGAGAATTTTTATTTAAAGTTAAAATCTGATTTGGTGCTGTGTCGTCGTCATTTTCTGGAACATCTATTGTGAGCTTTGAGGCTTTAGCTAGAATATTGCCTCCTTTTTGAATAGATGAGAAATATCGAGGATCTGGGTGAGCCTTAGGCGATGCCATATTATTACTAATCATGATATCCTATATTTTATTGAAACTGTGAAATTAAAATTAGTTGAAATGAACGAGCTTTTGTTTAAGGTTTTAATTTGACTGTTAATTTAAATATATGATTTTATTTGTTTATAAAATTGAAATATTTCTGATATTTTTCAGGTTTATATCAATTTATCTTTATATTAACCAATTCCATAAGACAGATTTCCCTTTAGTAGATGTGTAGAAATACTTTTTTATTTCTGAATAAATTTTAAAAAATGAATTTATTTTTCGTATCTATTTTAATAGCATTTTAATTATTAGATAAATAATTTTAAAGCCTTTAAATATTCTGATATTCATATTTGTTAGAATCATTTCTTTTAAAAAATATTCTTCTTAACTGAGATTTTTTGATTAAAATTCAAATTGAAGAACACTATTTAAAGCGTCCACATTACTGTAGAGCTAAAATTTACCATTATAAATTTTCCATCAAATTTGTCATTCTTTATAGAATACGCATACTATATAGTCTAAGAAGTAAAATCTGAAATGCAAATATAAACTCTTATGAGCACTGACTCCATTTTAATCAGTAAAAAATAATTATAATTAATGAAGTTAGAAAGTGCAATGAATGCAGACTTCACTGAAAAGTCTTCTATTGACACATTAACTGGCAGCCATGACTTATCAAAAGTAATAAATACTTTGGAAGTCAATTGCTTCCGCTGCAAGCTTTGCCAAAAGATATTTTCTGAGGCAACCACGCTCAGAAAACACTTACTTGAGGAGATGGAACTCGATAATGAAGGTATTGGCTTCTTAAATTTAGAATTAGGCCTTGATTTATCTGATGATATTGGTACCCAAATCCAAAAAGTTACAGCCAATAAAGCCAAAACCAGTATAGTTTGCCCTATATGTTCCAAGATTTGTAAAAGTAAAAAGGGCCTGGAACAGCATAAAGGGAAGGCTCACATACATAAGAGGAAAAGGTGTGTATGCAAAATCTGTGGCAAAAAGTATGAAAATAAATATGCTTTAAGATTTCATATAATACAAGTCCATGAAAAAGCAACAAGAGTGGTATGTGAAATTTGTGGATCAGTAATATATAATAAGTATATGCTTGCTGCGCATATAGAGAGCGCTCATTCAAAAAGCATGGCATAATTAAGTAATTTTGAATTAATTCAGCTAGAGTTGCCAGTTGATTATTGTCGATTTAAGCATTTCTGTGGATAAAAAGTTTCATATTTTCTGGCGAGAAATTAAATATTTCTATAATGGGCAATTTTGATAAAGTTTAATAAAGCACTCACTGTTAATTGAAAAATAATTATTAATTGGATTATAACTAAAAATTATCATAGTTCGAATTTTATTAAACTAAAACTTAAAATTATATTTTTTAATGGAATTTAATTAAAATTCAATTAACAGGAAGTTTTTTTTTTGTTGTTAAGAGAAGTCGCGAAATGTTTTTGAAGTTTTTGTTTCAGTTTTACAAGAAAGAAAACATTTTTTAATTATGTTATGAATGCCATTCAAAATCTATTTTGTCCTTAAGAAGGTTTAGAAGAAATAGCTAATTAGCCAAAATTTATGAATTTTAAGAATTTATTTTCTTCAGCTTAATTGCCTTTGAATTTGTATTAAAAAATATCATGGGAATTATATCAGAAAAATTTTAATTTTTCGAGTAAAGTCTAGTTAACCAAAAAACATTAAATTAATTCGATTTTTCTTTCAATTTAAAATCCTTTTATTTGAATTTTAATTTATGCCAAAAATGAAAAATACTGCTGGCAATATTCCAACTAATAAGCCAAGTGTGTTAATTTCATTTTTGATCAATAAAAAGGTCATTATCAGTAAAAACGTCCAGCAGAAACATAAGTAAATAAAAAATGGACTGCGATATTGTAACTTCAAATCCATCTGACTCCCCTTACTCGAAAGCATCCACAGACTGCTCATTCCCAACAATGAGTTTTGAAGAATTTTTCTCAAACAGCAATACATGTGAAGTATGCAATCAGTCCTTTGCGTGCTGTAAAGGACTTAAGGATCATATTATCCATGAGTTTAATTTGGATAGCGATGCAGCAGGATTTTTGGATCTTGAATATGGGGGAGACAGTTTTTCAGACCTAGAAACCAACTGTAACACCCCAGTCGAAGACACTAAATGTTCATTTAGCACCCCAAGTTTCCAAGCAGAAATTTTCTGTCCTAAATGTTCACAAGTATGCAAAAGCCTGAAGGGATTACAGCAACATAAAGCAAGGGCTCATGTACATAGAAAGAAAAAAGTCCAATGTGAACAATGCAATAAATGTTTCAAACACAAGCACGCCCTGAAATTTCACGAACGTCAGGTTCATGAAAAATCAACCCGAGCGGTATGCGAATTCTGCGGAGTGTCGAAATATAATAAATATATTTTGGAAAATCACATCAAAAAAGCCCACTCAAATTGCTAAAAAAAAGTGTGAATATATAAATATATAAATAACTATACATATTAAAAAAAACTATTAAAATGGATAGCCTGAACAGAAATTCGAAAAAAAACTTATTATTTCACAATAATTTTCTTAATTGCTTCGAGAACTTTTCCTACAGGCTCAGATTTATCCAAACCCAAAGCATTTTTCATGTTTTGTACAAACAATCTCATTTCGTGGACAAATAAAAACAGCTGCTCCATAACTCCTAATACATCATCGCCCATTTTTACTTCAAAAAGTTTTTCAAAATACCTAACTGCTTTAACGCTGTCCAATACCACACTTTCTGGGGTATTTAGTTGTAATTTCAAGCTTGAATAAACTTTTTGCTTAAAATTATGCAGATGGTCTATCAAGGATTTTAATTCTTTGATGGTAGGGATAACTTCTTCAAATGCTTTAGAATAAGATTCATAAGTCTGTTCTTTTACTGTAGATGGTAATAATTCTTGACATACATCTTCTATAAACCTTTCTAAGTTAGGCACCACTTTTAAGACTTTATTCATTTGTTCAATTGCACCTAAAATTTCATCAATTGAATCAACACCTAAAGCTGAAGCAATTTCTTTGAGCCCAATTGTAGATTCTTTATAAGGAGATTCATATGATTCAGGAGAAGAAAAATAGTTCCGCTGGTCCACTTCTTTAAGACGGCTTTTTAAAAATGAAATTTGGTCTTGATAAGAGGTTAATTTTCCTTCATATATCAATTTATGCTCTTCAGATTGTGAGATATATGAAAGAACTGACTGGTCATAGTGTGATGAATTGTCGTAATCTTTGTGTAAAACATTCCAAAAAACTCTTAAATAATCGTCTTTTTTTGATCGATTCCGAGGAGTTGAGCTTGACTCTGGAATTGGTGAACTTGCTCTCATGCTATTTCTCGGAGTTCTTTCATTATAATTTTGAGATTTCAATTTTTCATATCCTGAAATTAAAGCTAAAATTGCATCTATAATGGATTTTATATCAGGAATGCCATAGGAATTTATAAAAATTGCAGCAAAATCATTTTTCAGCAGTAATTCATTGATATAGTCTCAGTCATCAGTAGGTTGAAAAGATGAATTTTGAGATCTGCACATCTCAGTTAAAATTTTTATTTCTTCTTGGATTTCATTTGTTTCTTTTAAGAATTCATTTATTGGCTTTGCAAACAGATTTTTGGAGATCTCTGCAGTTTTTAGGTGCTCTAAAAGTGATGTATTAGGATCTGATGAATAGATTGGGGATGCTCTTCTATGTGTATTTGAAGGGTCTCTTAAGTCTTTTTGAGAGTAATGTAAATTTGAAAAGGCACCCTTAGAAACAGCTCTTTTTGAGCTTTGAGAGTGATTTGAATCAGTCATGCTCAATTTTGAGTTAAAATTAATAAAATGATTTTCTTACAAAATTGAAAATTATTTAACAATTAAATTTCAAAAGTAATTAAACTATTAAAATCAACCTCATCATTGATCATTAGCAAGTACAAACCTTTGCAATGCTGCCTAATTTAAATTCATTTGTTTATTCTTAATATTCTTAATTATCCATTCTTACTATAATAATTCTCGATAAATCATTTCTTTACTCCAAAAATCTATAAGTGATTAAAAGATTTTTAAATGTATAGGCAAATTTCCTCTAAATAAAAATTGAATAATAAAATAGATTGAAAGTTTCCTTTTACTCTTTTAAAAATTATTTCAGATTTATTCAATTCTTTCTTAACTTTAAGAAGCTTATTAAAGAGCTTTAATCAGTGAAATAAAAGTAGTCATAAGCTGAGTTGTCATAAGCTCTCATACCGCAAGCACCTGCTCCGTATATGAACAAAAGCCAAGGAATCACATAAAGTTTTCCAGGAGCTTGCTTCCAATAAATAGCTTGTAACCACTCTTTTGTGAATGGTTTCCTAATATAGTTCTGGTTCAAAGTATAATGTGAGCGCTGATGAACGATGTAGCCTTTTCCATAAGTATAGTCCATAAGCCAATGACGAGCCATAGGGTGAATGTCTGTTGCTGTATTCTGTGGGAATCTCCACACTCTTTGCCTATGATTACCCCATTTGTAATAGGCTGTATTGTTAATAGTGGGCTCAACAAAGACAACACCGCCACCACGAGGAGGGTTAAGCCAAAGCTTTGAAGTTGACATATTTATGGTGATTAATCAAAGAATAATTAGGTCAGCATATTTTCTTAGAGATTCTTAGGTCATCTAGATATTTATTATTTTATTTCAGATATAAAAATTCCAAAGAAAATTTAAAATACAAATATATCGTAAGTTTTAATAATAAAAATGATATGTCTTATTTATCTCATTTTTATAATTAAAAGTGATATTTTTCAAACAAATTTGTTTAAGATGAATAATAATTTAATCCTACATAACTTAGGATATCTGCTTATAAAATTCAAAAAATCTTTATTATTACACAATATTCATTGCAGATCTGATTCTTTATTGATATAATAAAAATGATGCGCTATTTAAGAAGATGTCTAAGTACAATCGACTCAACAAAATCAATTGATTTCATTTCTGCTTTAGTTACAGTTCCAGAAAAACACACAATTATGGAATCTCTCTATTTTTATCCTTATCTGAATGGTCGATATTGTGGATACATTATCGTAGACAAAAGAACTAAAAAATTAGTAGCAATAGACTGCGGCGATTATAGAACCTGTAGATATAATGTGGAACAAATAATCAAAGAGGTGAATGGGAGCTTCGATACTTTACTTTTAACTCATGGGCATGATAATCACTGTATAGGAGCAAAAGATTGACATCGAGTTCATCCTGAGCTGCAGATAATTGGTGGAAGCCAGTTTTTTCCATATGTTCAGCCAGTTGAAGACGGGAGAATAATTTATGTTGGAGATCTATGCATTTATTGTATGAAAACCCCTGGACATACAGAACATGATATCTCTTATGTTATTACTGAAGTTACAGAAAAATCCACCAAAACGCCTGTCGTTTTTCCAGGAGACACACTATTTATTGGAGGGGTTGGTGAAGCTTATACAGGTAAATATGATCTCCTTTATAATTCTGTTAGAACTTTGAAGAATTTGCCTAATGAGACCATAATATTTTCAAGCCATTTTAATGCTCTTGAAAATATTGCGTTTGCTCATATGATTGAACCTGAAAATTTTGTTTTGAAAGAAAAATTAAAATGGGCAAAAGAACAAAGAGAAAGCAAAAAATTAATTTGCTCATCATTATTAGCAGAAGAGAGGCTTTATAATCCATATTTTAGGACTGATCAACCCCATTTCAAAACATTTACAAAAGCACAAGACCCTGTTGACTGCTTTATGAGGCTTAAAGTAATGCAGAATAAGGTAATGTCGTAAAATAAATCGTTTTTATATCAAATTTAGCATTAATCATTGGATTTTACAATGAAATTAGATATTTAAAGATGGAAAATTTTAACTCAAGAAGAAACTCTCATAGTTTGACTAATTTATTATCAAATAGATCTCAAGAACGGCAGCCAAAGCTTATTAGGGTTAATCAAGCTAATGAAACCTTAAGAGACTGGAAATCTTCTCGGTCTCCCCTGCTACATCATAAAAATGATGTGAAGAAAAAAGCGAAAAAAGGAACTGCCTCAATGTCAGATATTTTAGAACAAGAAGAAAAATCTGAATATTCTGATCAAATACTGCCTTCAGAAAATGCAACTGAGATAAATACTACGAACGATAAAAGTTTCCTGCCATCTATTACCTTGTGTGGATTTTATAAGCCTCAACAATATCCTCTTCACACTATATCTAGGCCTGTTAAATTTAGCTCAAAGTTAGAAATGAATGAAAAACAAAATAGTAGAGTGGATAACTCAGAAAAATATGCTATTAGCTCGCAAAAGCATAAAAATTATGAAAGCGAGCTTGAAGAAATTGTAAGAAAAAGAATCACACTCCCTCCAAGCAAATTTTCAAAAACAGTCATCCTAGATCTAGATGAAACACTCGTCCACTGTTCAAAATACATAGATAAAAATGACATTGTAATAAAACTCAAGCTGCCAGATTTTCCCACAGGTCGTTTCGGAGTAAAAATTCGTCCTCATACAGCTGAATTCCTACAAGAAATAACCCAACTCTTCGAAGTTATAGTTTTCACTGCTTCAACTGCTCTTTACGCTGATCCAATACTAGACTTATTAGATCCAGAGCACATATTTTTCACTCAAAGAATTTACCGAGAAAGCTGCATCCACAAAGGCCCTCTCAAAGTTAAAGACCTTCGAATTTTTTTTAACAGAAGCCTAAAAGATTTAATAATTATCGACAATTCCTGAAACTCCATTTCCAACCAAAAATCCAATGGAATTTTAATATCAAGCTGATATGGTGACACATCAGATCACGAACTCCAAGATGTTCTTTCCTTTTTAAAATATTTATGCAGCGTCAAAGACGTCCGTGATTCCATTAAACTAGCCCCTAAGGCGTTTTCCAAGCACAAAGCGAGTAAATCTTATAATAGTCTCTAGACTTGTTAATATTCGTTTCTTAAATATGAGTCAAAGCTTAGTTGTTCTCTATAGTATCGGAGGTACCTGTGCGTGCATATCTTTGATAGCCTCAATTCACCTGCTTGCTCAGCACTTCTGGCACTTTTCTAAGCCTGACTATCAAATGTATATATGCAGGATCATACTTATGGTGCCTGTCTATGGGATCACATCTTGGATTTCTATGCTTTACCCTGCAAACAGAGCGTTTTTTAATATTTTTAGGGACTGCTATGAAGCTTTTGTGCTATACAGCTTTACAATGCTACTTATGAACTATGTAGGAGGAGAAAGAAAATTGATTATTAATTTAGAGCTTAAAGATAGAATAAGCCACCCATGGCCGTTTAATTGATTTTTTAAGAGTTTTACCCCTGGAAGTATGTTTATTCGCCTTGTAAAAGCTGGAACTTTGCAGTTTGTGCTATTCAGGCCTTTATCTTCAGCACTGACACTTTTATTTGAATTTTATGGAATTTACCACGAAAATGCTTACAATTATGAAGACGCTTTTCTTTATTTATTTGCCTTAAATAACGTATCCTTTTCTTTAGCACTGTATGGGCTGTTACTTTTTTATGTGTCTACTGAAGAAATGTTGGAGCCTTATAAACCATTACCGAAATTTTTATGCATAAAAATAGTGATTTTTTTTTCTTTTTGGCAAGGTATTTTAATAAATATTTTGCAGCAGCTGGGATTTATTAATGAAACTGTAGGATTGAAGCCTGAAGAAGTTGCTATAACTCTTCAAGAGTTCTTGATTTGTATAGAAATGCTTATAGCTGCTTTTGCACACATGTTTGCGTTTGGGTATGAGGAATATACGTCAGAGGTGAATCCTGTGTTTTTGCCAATAAAATCGAGTGTGGCCTCAGGAATTAAATCTGTATTTTTAGCAGAAGATGTGATAAAAGAAGTTAAAGACTCGATAAATCCCGTTCCTTATGATTTTGAGCTTCACAATTAACTTTTATTTATAGGCCTATAATAATCTTATAGTAAATTTATTGATTTTAAATAAAAATTTCTAGATAATTCAAAATAATGAAAACAAAATAAATGGAATCTGAAGATGACAAAGAACTCAGGATTCGGGAAGCTTTTCGGATGATAGACAGGGATGGAAACAACATAATTGAGCTAAAAGAAGTAGAAGCCTTCATTTTCAACCAAGGAATGAATATCCAACAAGAAGAGCTTCAAGAATTTATGGAAAAAATTGACACCGATAGAGATGGGAATATTCAATATGGAGAGTTTGAAAAATCGATGAAAGAATATTATGAAGAAGGCGCTGAGGAAAGGATGCTGAAACAAGTGTTTGATTCAATAGATAGGGACCACGATGGATGTATCCGGTCAAATGAGTTGAAATATGCGCTATATTGCCTTGGTGAAGAAATTCCTGACGCAGATATTGAAAACATGATCCAGTTCGCCACAAATGGGAATGATTTTGTCACTTTTAGTGAATTCGTGAAGATGTCGAAATAATTTACATCTTCTGATGGTTAATAATTCAGTTAAATGTGCTTTTTTAATCAAAATGCTGAAACCTACTCATCAAAATAAGCATCAACATTGATAATGCATTTAAGAAATTTGAAATCTAAAAAAGGTTATTTAGTGGTGATGACGCTTTCCGTATCTTCTAACATACCCTGGGATTCTGCATTTGCAAGGTTTATTTTTCTTATAATTCCATCCGCTACCAAGACATCGAGTGCATAGTCCTCTTGATTTGGCACAAGCTTTGCAAGCTCTTCCATGATGCTTATAGCCAGTTCCTCTGCACTTGTGGCACATTGGATTTGGAATAAAAGGCAATGGACCAGATCCTACATGAGGGAACATTTGGACTCCTGGCATCATTGGTGGGCCTACATATCCTGGTTGCATCGGATAGCCTGGATGAGGATAACCTGGTTGAGGATGGACATAGCCAGGATGAGGAGGAGCAAAACCGGGCTGAGGAGGCATAAAACCTGGCTGAGGAGGATAACCGGGCTGTGGAGGATATCCCTGAGGAGGATAAGGCTGATTCGGATAGCCACCTTGAGGAGGATAGCCGCCTGGATAGTTTGGATAACTCATTTTCTTTTATGCAACCATTTCTGATTGGTATAAAAGGACAAAGTTTTTTTAAAAATTGCTAATTTCTTTATTTCCAATACAATAAAAATTTTTCTAAATTACTTAGCTTTAAATCAATATAATGAATGTTTATATATTTTTATAATTTTATGTTGAAATTTTTTATCTGTATCTATAGCATAATCTAATTAAAATTTCTTCAATATCTAATTAATCATTATCGTTTGAGAAAAACTTTTTATGATTCTGCAGAAAATAACATTTTTATGTAATTTTTTGAAAATTCAAAATCATTCAACACAATTATAATAAAGATTATTGAGAAGTTCTTCTGGTTTTTAAGTTTCTAGAACATTTTTTATTAATATTTTTCTTCTATTCATTCCTAAATCATTATATATATTTATTAATCTTTAATTTTTGTCGTAATAAATGATTATCGAAACCTTAAGCTTTTTTGAAATAAAAATTAAATTTGCATACAATTTAAATTATCAATATTATTTCATATATAACAACAAAATTTTTAACGATTTTATCGCTTTCTAATATCGTTATAATATAAATCTTATAATTATAAGCTTTTATTTATTTCAATAACTAATTCTTAGTCATTCACCATTTATTTATAGTAATATTCTTTATATTTGATAACCTATTTCAAATTTTTGTTATTTAATTATATAGAGCTCGAATGATATAATGCATAAAAATATCATCGAATATATATTTGTTTAATTGTATTTTTCGTATGAATATATATTAAGCTGTTTAAGTTGTCAAGAAAAGATTTTTAGAAATCACTGATAATAATCGTTAAATGCATTTGAAATCTTAAATAAAATTGCTGAAGTAAATAGCATTATCAAAGCGAAAGAAATTATTATATAGCAAAACAAAAATTTTCTTTATTTCACCATCCAGCAAAACATCCCTATTTATGACTTGCATTTCATTAAACTAGCAACCATGCAAAAATCTAAAAGAAAACAATTGACTCAGTATCCTACAATACCGAAAATTTCATCAAATCCAGACTTAATGAAAACAAACCCAATTTTCGCTCATGCATTATTCACAAGTTCTCCAGCTTCATTCCGTAATACTCCCGACTTTGAAGAATTGATGAATTCTGCTCGGAAAGATTCACCAAGATTTCCTCAATTCCTCAGCCTTCAAATTCCATCTCATACCCTTACCAGCCCTAATAAACCGCAACAAAATCAGGCTATAAATATTTATAAGTCTTATCCATCCCCAAGTAGAAATGCAACACCTAGTACAATGAGTCAATGACCAAACGATCAATCAAAGCTTAAGAAAATTAATAAAGAAAATAGATCATTAAGATCATTGATAAATAAACTTCAGGCTGAAATTTTAGAAGTTTCTCAAGAAAATATGAAGCTCATAAAAGTTGAGCATAAGTATAATACAATTGAAACAGAAATTGAAAAACTGACGAAGGAAAATGAGGAAATTATGAAAAAATTAAACAGAAAGCATAAAAAAGCAAATATTAAGAGATTAGAAAATGCAATGGATGGGTTTAAGATGAAAATTATAAAAGCATTAAACCGCAAGAAATAAATACGAATTTGTTACAATTTTTAATAATGATCTATTTTAATTTTAATTGAAAAATAGAAAATATAATAATTATGGGATTAGCCACTGTGATTGCTGGATATTTTTTAATTGCATCAAGTGCAATATTCTTTATAACAACCATGACATGAATTATAGGGGCTAAACTTCTATTCGGAAGAGAAGAAAATGCAATCCTCAATTGAATCAGAGAAGACAGATACTATTGCTTCCTCATCCCAATGATTATTCCTACCACTTTTATTCTAGTTTATGGCAATTGGCTTTCTATGAAGTTCTTTAGGCACAACTAATGAATTATTAAATGCTATCGAAATAATCTATTATTTTAATTAATTAAACAATTATTTTCTTGACTCAATTGGATCCAATTTTCTTAAATTGATCAATACATTTCGATTTTTATAGACCCTCCTTGGGCTGTCTTCTTTAGCAGCATCTATATTAAGTGGCTTTGTTACATTCATTCTGCTTAGCATAAGTCTTTGCTTTAAGGTAACAGGCGATCCATAAGGCGGACTTAAATTATTGAAATTTGGAGTGTTAGGATGCCCGTATGGAGGGCTGTAATTAAGATTTTGTTCGACGAAATTCGATGAGGCCCGCTTTAAGGTTCGTTTTTTGGCTTCTTTCTTCAAGAACCAAGGATGTGCTAGTGCTTCGCTTGCAGAGTATCTTAAATTTGGGTCTTTTTCAGTCAATTTTACAACCATATTCATAGCTTCAACTGAAATATTTTTCCAATGTTTTTCATAGAAGTTTATATTGCAGTCTCTATTATTAAGCAGCACTTCTTGCACGTTTCTCCCATAAAAGGCAGCTCTTCCTGTAAGTATCACATATAGTATTACTCCAATGCTAAAAATATCAACTTTAATCCCATATGGATTTTTCCATAATAATTCTGGAGCTGCATAGCCTGGGGAGCCACATCTTAGAGTTAAATCTTTGCTTGATAAAGTTGCTAAGCCAAAATCAGCAATTTTAAATTCTGTGTCATTATCTTTATCCATCATTAAAATGTTTTCAGGTTTTAAGTCTCGGTGAATAATATTCTTTGAATGGACGTATTCAAGAACCTCTAGTAAATTTTTGATAAAATGCAAAGCAGTGTCTTCAGGAAAGGATCCTCTTCTTGTGACTCGACCAAATAAATCCCCATTTTCCATATAATCCAATATCAAATGAATAAACTCATCGTCTTCATAAATTTTATGTAGCTTTACTAGTCTTGGGTGAGACAAAACCCTCATGATCTCAATTTCATTTATCAAAGCAGGTAAAGCTCTTTTATTTGTTAATAAAATTTCCTTCGAAATTGACTTCACTGCAAATTTTTGCTGAGTTTCTCTATCCAAAGCAAGAAAAACTGTAGCGGTAGACCCTTTTCCAGCTTCTTGAATTATTGTATAATAATCCTGCAATCCAGTTGCAATTACTACAGTTGAAAGATACCTTATCCACTTCTGAAGCTTGACCGACGTTACTGGATAAAAATCGTTGCTAATTTTTCCAGAGGAAAGTGAAAATCCAAGCCTTGGCCTGGATTCATTATCTTCTGTGAAAATTGTTAATGTTTTCCAACTAATTATACACATTTTCTTTGGTGGACTTTTAGCATTAGAGCAATAATAAAGTCCTGTATTGGTTAAAATAAAACGCCGCTTCTTAAGCTGCCCTGAAGAGTTCATGACGAATAAAGACCCTGCAAAGACGAGGTTTTGAGCTAGGTCTGGGATGTGGGTGTCATTGAATGGCGTCCAAAAGGTCTTCCCAGGATTCGATCTTCTGTCAGAGGAGAAAAATATCGAATTCATGATGGGAATTTATTTAAATTATTAGGAGTTTCATGCAACTTTATTGATATTATCAAAGGTCTTACTACTGAAATTCTTATTAATTGCTAAGATATTAGTTAATATTCTCTCCATTTATTTTCTTATAAAGATAATATATAATTCCTCTATGCGCCTTAATTCAAAATAAAATTAGGAATAATACGATATGACCTAAATTTTGAGGATTTTAAAAAATTAAGCAATTATAATAAATCAATAAAATTAACATTTCAAGCCTCTTCTGGGAATTCCCAATATCCAAGATCATCAACTTGCAAGCCTAAAGACTTTCTTCTCGGTTCTAAATCTGTTGGTGTTTTATTTGTCATCTGCAAAGGAGTATTTGAAGTCATTTGAGAATGAGAATATGGAGTATAAGTTCTTCCATTTCTCTTCGAGACTTTTAATTTAGGGGAATTCATTTTATAGACGAAAGGAGATTGTATGCTAAATTCTTCGGAAATTTCATTTGGCTTCGCCTTTATAGGAGTTGCTGGCCGGCTTTGATGTATAATTTTCGAGCTTGTATTTTTTTCGCTTTGTTTTGATGACATAAAGGATGTAATTGGCCTGGCTAAATTAGAAGATTTCATACTTGGGGATCCTGCTACTTCGACAGACGTAAATCGCCTATGTTTCAGTTTTGAACCAGGTAAAGCACTTGAAGTCACAGGTCGAGTAAAGTTTAAGAAAAGTCCTGACAAATGAGGAGTATGAGTTTTTCTTTCTTGTGTATAAATTGCTTTTAGTTTGTGTCCTCGAATATTTCAGTTGCCATGTATAAAAGTAGGGATTCCTGTATCAATTGGTATAATTTTTGTTTGGAAATTATTAACTTCTAATTGAAGCTGCTTATCTTGGCATTTTTTGAGAGGTTTTATATTTTTGTTTTTTAATAGTCGCTTTTTAAGAATTTTAGGGTGGGTTGATAAAATCTTCGGATCAAAGGTTGAAAATTTGGAAGCTTTCATTGGAGTAAATTTTAGTTATTTAAGAAATCTCTTTATTTATTAAGGAATATTAATTCGCATTAGTCAAACATAGTAAAATTTTGAAAATTTTATTTAATAGTAATTCTGGACAATTTATTCTTGTATGCAAATCATCAAATTAATTTAAGAGCATAAGTTAATAGCTTTTTATTTAGCATTACGAACTTAATTTAAATCCTTATTATATTTGCCAATTTAATCATAATTTTTCCTTTATAATTGAAAAGAATAAAGGATAAACATTTATAAATAAATCATTTATATAAAATTATAGGGCAATCTTAACTTTGCCCATATTCATAAATTTTAACTGCTTAATTTGAATTAAAATTTTATTTTTTTTATCTCAAACAATTACATTTATTGTCAGTATTTTACCATTTTTTGCTTAAAAGTGTATGAAGCAAAAATCCATAAGTCAGTAATGCTATTAATAAAAATGTTGGCAAATCTAATATATCTGAACCTAAGCACAACTGATCAAAAAATTCTTCGTTTTTTAAAACGATAGCAATAAAGTATTGCATGCCTTATTTATATCAAAAATATGCACAATATGAGTAAAAAAAAACTGACTCTCTAAGCATTGCAATTCTTGTATAAATAAAATCGAAAGTAGCTTAAAGAAAAAGAAATTGTTTAGTTTGCCTATAGAAGAAGGTAATTATTTTATTCTAGGAACTTAATTTAAACTTTATGAATTTTTCTTTATTTAAAAGAAATTATAGGATATTAATTTCATGAGCTATTCAACTTGAGCAATCGGGCAAGAATTAACCAAAAACTAGTACAACTCCGATTGCCAATTATATATACATTTCCTATACTCCATTTTAACTTTTACTTACCAGATACAAAATCCTTTTCTATTTTTGCGATTTTACATAAAAGCAATAATTATCAAATTAAACGCAATTATTAATGAAAATCTATATTCAGGTGTTAATTTTTTACTAATTTCTGGTTTTTCTTTTGCATCGTTCTTGCCTTGACATTTAGGTTTTCAATAACAAGCGGTTTGATATCGTCGCTACTTAAGCATATTACTACTAATAAAAAAACTTCATTCGTGTAATGGCTACTAACTTCATTTATGACCATATTTTCAAACTTGACTATTCCCGGCTCACTCATTTCTGCTTCTGTTGTCCCGCGAAGGATTTTCTTGCCGCTGATATTGCATTTAAGTAGCTTTGGCTCATCGTCTGAGGTAAAAAGTAGCACCCTGCATCTCGAATGATTTTTTAAAAATACATTTTCATTGGAAGAATTCCTAAGAGATACTACCAATGAAAATCCTCTTTCTTTGTAGAGTATTGGAGGAAGCTCCGATTCCAAATGTAAAGTATACTGAAAATTACTTCGCGATCTTAATAGCCGAAAGACGTCGCTTGAATCGTAAGATTGCTCCACAATAATTTCAGAGTGCCTTGGATTTGATAGAAACAATGAAAGCTGCTGTGCTTCACAATGAACCTTATTTAGGATAATTTCTGTCTCTAAGTTCTTGTTAATTATCATATGTAGCATCGTGTTTTGGTTGTTGACAATTGAGTAGGCCTGGTCGATTTCTGAAGACTGCATACAGGAAAGCAATCCTTGGGCAAAGGCTGAGTAAAAATAAAGACACTCCTGATGGTTGCAAAGCTCAGGGTTCTGGGTGATTAAGCACATATTTATTGAACAAGCGATTTCTGCAAGCAAAAATGAAATTCAAAATCAAATAGGTCTGAAGTTTTAATTGGATAATGGCTGCTCAGTTATAGCACTTTTGAATATTAAAATAGATGAATAGAGATTGTCTAGAAGATTTATGATAATTCTGTCGAGTAGGTTTGCTATCTTTGCTTAAGTAGTTTGAGGTTACAAATGCATTTAGATGGTAGGGCCTGTGACAATTCGAAGTAAATACGCTAATGATCAATAAGGGGCTTTGAATCTGATGTAAGATTTATTAAAAAGCATAATATCTTGGAATTCTTTATAATATGATAGTATAAAGGGAATAATATGTAGAACATAAATTTGGCTTGTCTATGCATTATTATTTAGCGATAGGCTTTTTAATATGTGTTGGGTTGAATAATTGCAATTTCCCTATAATTGTAGCCAAAATGTTGGCATTTTTAATAAATTATATAGAAATCGGATTTAATCAAAAAAACTGGCCTCTCAAGGTTTTAAAAGAAAATAATGATGTATAAAAGAGAATCTTTCAAGATACTTAATGGTCTTTGTAGTTTAATTGAAATAACATAAAATAATTATTGTTTTTATGTTAATATTTTTTATTTGTTGTGTTCCATTTAAAAATACCATTTTAAGTTATTTTTTAAAAATGGCTTTATATACTCTATATCTAAAATTGATTTTATTGTATTTAATCTTCAATCAATAATCAATCCTTTTTCATTTATCTATTGTTTAAAAATTTAAAAAGTAAGATCTTATATTTCATTATTTAAAAATTTGCAAGTATATTTATAAATTATCATAAATAAATAATTAATTAATTTTAACTAAAAAACAAATTGAGGAGAATGATTATATCTAAGATATTATAATACACTTAAGTAATTCTTAATTATTAATCTCCTTATATCCTTATTCAAGAGCATTGAATCCTATATAAAAATAATCAAAGAATTATTTTATGTTTAAAACTTTTTAATTTTCTAAAATAAACAATATGGAGCTAGATCAGCGATTTCTAAAGCCAAAGCCTCTTTTATTACGCTATGACATCTTTCCTTTTCTAGCCTCCCAGCTCTTCCTGATCTGAATTTATTGAGTAATCCCTATCTAGAAACAATATTTTGGGTTAATTTATTTTTCAATTGCTATTTCTCTTCTTCTTTCACAGCTTCTCCTTTATCTCTTTACTCACTGAAATAATTACATACGTGGAATCGTCGCCTTCAGCTCAACCACCCTCGAAAACTCCACCCACATCTTAATCCAGTCAAAAAAGCATAAGCACAAGCACCGTCTCTGACAAATCGTCCCATTACAAAGAAATCCTTTATCATTCGAATATTTTCACAAAAAATACGTTTTTGATGACTCCACAAACCAATTTAATAAAGTCCCTTATCCTATAGGACTGACTTTTCAGGAATATAAAGAATCTAAAGCCTTAAGCGAAGAACTTATAAACAAAGCAGAAACTAAGTGGGGAGGAAACAAAATGGAGCTTCCAATCCCTACATTTTCAGACTTAATGCTTGAACATATACTGGCTCCTTTCTTTGTGTTTCAATTATTTTGTGTTTTATTGTGAATGCTTGACGAGTATTGGCAGCTTTCATTTTATACTTTGGTTATGCTTGTGGTGTTTGAAAGTACTGTGGTAATGCAGAGAATTGCGAACTGGAAAAGAATTAAAGCGATGAGAAGACCGCCTCAGTCTATTTTAGCTTTAAGAAATAAAGCATGGAGAGAAATCAGCTCAGATTTGTTGTACCCTGGGGATATTGTGTCGATTACTAAAAAAGACCAAAGGCTGGTTTTACCTTGTGATATGCTTTTGCTGGATGGAAGCTGCTCAGTTGACGAGTCAATTTTAACTGGAGAATCAGTCCCACAGATGAAAGACGATATTTCTCAAAGGCATCCACAGGACTGTTTATCTTTAAAACAAGATAAAACTCATTTGCTGATGGGTGGAACTGAAATTTTAGATGTAAAGCTAGGAAAAGACACTCAAGGGATGAGATGCTATGTACTAAGGACCAGCTGGGATACAACCCAAGGGAAATTAATGAGGACCATTTTATATTCATCAGATAGACTGACTGTAGGAAGTAAAGAAGCATTTTTCTTTATATCAATTTTATTGGTTTTTGCATTGATGGCGACAGGCTATGTAGTTTACTATACAATGGATGACCCAAAAAGAGACCCTTATAAGCTCCTCTTAAAGTGCATTTTAATTATCACTTCTGTGGTCCCACCTGAGCTGCCTATTGAGCTTGCTTTAGCTGTAAACTCTTCAATCCTTTCTCTTCAAACCAAACAAATATTTTGTACTGAGCCTTTTAGACTCCCTCTTGCTGGAAAAGCATCTATTTGCTGTTTTGATAAAACTGGGACATTGACTGACCAAGATTTTGAAGTAAAAGGACTCAGCATAGCCTCAGGAAATCTTTCAGAGTCAAAATCTTTAAGACAGCTAGATTCCTCAAGAGAAGCTTCTTTAGTAATCGCAGGGTGTAACACTTTATCCTTTGTAAATGGAGACTTTATTGGTGATCCAGTTGAAAAAGCAGCATTTAAAACTATAGGAGCTCAGCTGTCTGAAAATGGTATAAACTTCAAAGGACTGCCTATAACAATTTTAAAGAGATTTGGCTTCACTTCAGACTTAAAAAGAATGAGCACTGTCATAAGGCTTTCAGGAAATGGACCTGTAAAACCTTTGTTATTAGTGACAAAAGGCGCTCCTGAAGTACTTCAAAATCTTTTCCAAGAGGTTCCAGTTTTTTATAAAACTTTGCTGGAGCATTTTGCATCACAAGGGCTAAGAATTTTGGCTTTGGGATTCAGAGAATTAACTAATGAAGAGACAATGAAGCTTTCTGATATTGGAAGAAATGAGCTAGAAAACAAGCTGCAATATTGTGGACTTTTAGTACTTAAAAGTCCTATTAAACCAGACACATCTGCAGTAATTCAAGAAATTTTGACATCTGGGCATAAATCTGTCATAATCACTGGGGATAATATTTTTACAGCGGGAGAAGTAGCGTTAACACTTAATTATGGCCAAGAACTGCGATTTATTGAGGTTAAAAATAATGAAATAACTGTTGTTGACAACTTAGGAAACCCAGGAGAAATTTCTGATAAAAGTGTGCTATGTGTCAATGGAGAAGCCTTGCCTATGATAATTGGCTTAGATATATTTTACAAGGTAAAAGTCTTTGCTAGAGTTTCTCCAGCACAAAAAGAACAAATAGTGAACGAATTCAACAGAAAGCACGTCACCATTATGTGTGGCGATGGCACTAATGACGTTGGAGGGCTTAAAAAAGCACATGCCGGTATTGCTTTATTAAACAAGCCAGTTGCCATCACAAAGCCTAACATCCCATCATTGACATCTGAAATGCTCGAGCTTGGTGATGCCTCAATGGCTGCCCATTTTACTTCAAAAAAGTCCACAATTCTTGCAGTAAAGCATTTAATCCAGCAAGGAAGATGCACATTGGTAACAACCTACCAAATGTATAAGATCTTAGCCTTAAACTGCCTGATGTCTGCATTCAGCTTAAGTGTCCTCTATTTAGATGGTATTAAATATGGGGACACACAAGCTACAATAGGTGCGATCTGCATCTCAGTTTTCTTTTTCTTTGTATCAAGATCTGTGCCTATGGACAAATTAAGCCATCATCATCCTCCATCAACAGTTTTTGAGCCTCATATCATTATTTCAGTTTTTGGGCAGTTTGCAGTGCAGCTGATTGGACTGTTATATGTAAATTATATAACAAAACCTTTTGTACTTAAAGATGACGATTTTAACCCAGATTCAGAGTTCAAGCCTAATATTTTGAGCTCGGCAATATTTTTGTATACTTCTTGGATAAATGCAGCGAATTTCTTAGTTAATTATCAAGGAGAGCCGTTTATGAAGAAACTACAGGAGAATGCAGGGCTGTTTAAAAGCTTGAAGGTGTATTTTGTGGTGATTTTGGCAGCTGCTTTACAAGTGGACCCATTGCCTGAAATATTGGAGCTGTTTCCATTTCCAAGCATTGAGTACTCGTTTCAGCTGGCTGGGGTTCTGGTAGTAAATCTTGGGCTGTGCTTGGGAATAGAAAAATCTTGCAATTATTTCAGATATCGTGATTAAATAACTAGATAATACACATATTTATTAATGGATAAATCTTTTAGCAAGATATCTAAGTTAAGGAAGGAAGCTATATATCGTCAAAAATAATGAATTTTTAGTTAAAGAAAGATTTAGAATCTCTATGGATTTGAAAACAAGACTAAAAGCTTTAGCTAAAGGTAAGTAATTTTTTCATAAAATAAAGTCATTTAATTAAATAAGCTGAATTTTGAGATTTATATGAAGTATAAATATGGCTTCGATATTGCCTTATAAATAATCACAATTTTAATATATAAACTATGAATATAAGCCAAACCACCATATACCGATATTTCAGTGTTTGGATATTCCTTTTAAACTTTGACTTATTTTCTCTTACAAAAGCAATTATTCTCTTATCTCTCGCCTATCTCAACATCAAAATTTCAGAAAACTATATAACCTACTCCCTCATCTATTTCACAACATCAAACCCATCAATTTTCGAAATTGGTCTCATACTTTCAACTTTTCTGTTTCCACTTGAAGAAATCGAGCCTAAAACCCTTATATTTAAGCTGATTTTATGGTTCCTTCTCAAGACCACTTGTAATAGAAACATTATCGAGTTATCAATTCTTATCATTTTAGTAGCAGTTTACTCTCTACATCAAAATTCCAATCATCATACCAAATCTGAGCTCCACACAAAATTAGAAGAGCTGCAAGTGGAACTTGCAGCTTCAAAAGAACGGGAACAAAGCAAGCCAAACTTGTCAATGAGGGTCAGAAGAATTATAAAAAAATTAAAGCTGATGCAAGAAACCAATGGGACAAAATCAGTTTCAAGCCAAGATTCTGTAGAATATACACAGGAGCGGAAAGATACAGACCCTGATATAAAATTTGCAAATCATGACAGAATTAATAACACCGAAGGAAATGAACCTCTTGATACCAGATTTTGGCTGTCTTCTGAAGAAATAAAAGATATTATCTATAACCTAGTCACCACAGAGACTGCATTATGGCCACAGTCAAGACCAAAAGAAGAGCCTGATGTGGCTAATGTAAGTCTAGAAGCAAAAAGAAGGTATACACAAGCTGTAGCTTATACCGGGCAAAACTCTGAAGCAATTTTTAAAGCTCAAAGGGCAAACATAAGACCTCCCAGCTTAGGCTCAACAAGGGTGAGTTTTGGAGTTATGAGAAGCACTGTAGAAGAAAATGAAGACTTAGGCGGCCATTTGGAAAAAATAGGGATGTGGGATTTTGATACGCTAGGACTATTAGAATTAACAGATAAGCCAGCTTTTGAAGTAGGATTTTATGTATTTGAAACATTGGGGCTGACTGAAGAATTCCATATAGACTCTCATAAGTTGTTGAGTTTTTTAACTGATGTGGAGAGATCTTATAATGCCACAAATTTCTATCATAATGCACTACATTCTGCTGATGTCACAGCTTCGACTGTATTTTTGATTAGAGAAGGAGTTGGTAGATGTGGAAATTTACTGTCGATTGATGTGCTTTCGCTAATTGTAGCTGCGTTGTGTCATGATATTGGACATCCTGGGTTTAATAATGCATTTTTAGTAGCAAAAGATGACAAATTGGCTTTGAAATATAATGATCAAAGTGTTTTGGAAAATATGCACAGCTGCTCCACATTTAAAATATTAAGAAGTGAGGATTGCAATATTATAGATAGACTTTCAAGAGCTGATTATTTGAGATTTAGAAAAGTTGTGATTATGTCGATTCTTGCTACTGACTTGCAGAGACATTATGATGTTCTCAATGAGTTCAAAACCAGTGTAAAAGCTCATACAAAATATGAAGACGAAAAGTTCAGAATTTTGGCTTTGCAGGCAACGCTTAAATGTGCAGATATTGGCCATGGCTCGAAAAAGCTTGACTTGCATAAAATTTGGTCAGGGCTTATTACTAAAGAGTTTTTCAGACAAGGAGATACAGAAAGGCAAAAAGGAATGACAGTAACTCCTTTATGTGACCGAAATAATATCGTAGTTTCTAGATCTCAAATGGGATTTTTGAATTTCTTAGCAAAGCCCTTATTTGAATGCTATGAAGAATTTGTAGTGAGCAATAACGAAGAGCAAGACAAAGAAGACTTAGAAATCAAAATATGCACAAAAAATATATTCAATAATCTAGCTTATTGGGAAGACGAAGCCCAGCGATACGATGAAGGAAGACCTGAATATCTTCTAGATGACTCTCCACCTCCACTATTGAAGAAAAAATTGCAAAACGCCTAGCTCTAACTAATAAATATTTATAAAATAATGTTACCAGCTATAAAAGAAGATGAGAGCGCGATAATATCAAATTTCAGCCCCAAAAAAAAGCCACTTAAAGGATTCGATAGCAGTAATTCCTATTAAGTCTTCCTAAAAACCAAAGCAAGGGAGCTGTTAAAACGAGAAAAAATAAAAATTCCTTTATCCTTGCTTAATTATCGCAGAAAGAAATTTTCAAGTGATTCTACCCCACAGCCAAAAGAATTTCCAAGCATAAACTCTACGCTACACAAGCTAAGAAATTCATGCTCAGACTCTCCTTCTATGCTTCTTCATTCTGTTTTGCATGACTCTGACTTTAGCTCTGCATCCCTTGAAAGCTCTCCAAATAGTTTTATATCCAAAACCCCTGATGTCAATCGCCGATCAATTTTCTCAAAAAATTCGTCACCGCGGCTTAAATGCCATTTCCGGTCAAATACTCCAATTAACCCAAAATTATCCTTGGTAAAAAGAATTTTTTAACTAATATAAATAAATGGAATATTTAGACTATCTAAAACCTTTATCATCAAGTGATCCTTTTTTACAAATAACAGGGATAACTCGTATTGCAAGTGCTGTAAAATCTCAGCCTTCACCTATATTTGTCAATACTGTCGCTATGAACATGGCAGTAGAATTCACAAAATCATCAAACTATGTTAGGCATTTTATCTGTCAATTCTTTCAGCAGTGCAGCACTGAGATGTGTATGATAAAAACCAAGGTCGATTTCTTCCGCCAGTTGACCTCAATTTTGGATCAAAATGATCCTGTTGCACAATGCCACATGTTAAAAATTCTAGGATCTTTAGCGCCACTTCTTACAGATCTTTTAGAAGTCCATCACAAAATTCTATTAGCATTAGAAAGCCCACATAGACAGGTAAGAGAAACAGCCAGCAGCATTTTGCCAAGACTTATTTCCTTTGCACCAAGTATTGCTAGACATGTGTTTGACAAACAAATATCAAGACATTGTGTGAGAAAACTGCTACAGGTATTGCCAGATGATGAAGAATCCATTAAAAAAGCATATGCTTTTATAGTGCAAAGGTTCCAGAAGACTGAAATGATGGAACATATGTCATTTTTAGCTTTGAGAAGCCAAAGGTTAGTCAAGCATGTCAAAGAAATTTTGATTAAATATAATGAAATCAATTTATTGAAAGAACTTTGTAAGCATTATGGGACTAATGAAGTTCTTGGAGAAGAAGATATAACCAGATTGAGGTCTAAAGGGGTCATTTTTAAAGAGGGAAGTGAAACACAAAGCATAAGTGACGAAAATGGCATTGAAAATATGCTGAAAAAAGAAATCTTAAAGGAAAATGAGTATAAAGAAATTTATAAAAATTGAGATAAAAATTGCGATTTTGAATGGATCGCGAATAGACTTGAAAAGTTGATAAATGAGAAATCAAAAGAAGTAGATTTTTGTTGCAAATTGGCAAAACTGTTAAGACTGCCTCAGATTTATATAGAAAACTTATTAAAATTAGAAATAGCTGATTCTAAAGCTACATTAGAATTTGCCTTTATGATAATCAGAGTTGGCTGGCTTGACGCTTTAAATGAGATAATACACAAGTTAGATACCTGGCAGCAGTATTTAGTAGCTTGTGAGCTGATGGCAGAAGGTCTGCATTCTAAAGCCTTAGAGCTTTTTGTCAAGCTTAAAACAGAATTTAAAGGCTCAAATGAGAAAATCTATGAGTGGCTCTGTACACTAAAAATTATTTCTGAGTATGAATCTCGTAAAGACAGAGTTGTTGATGGTTTTGCTGCGCTTTCTCATTTAGGCTGCTTAGACTTGGGACATAAAATTTATTTTCAGTCAGAATTTTTACTATGCCGCCTTCTCTTAGTCCAATATCTTAAGTCCTTGCAATCAAACCTAGAAATTTCTATAGTAATTCCTGAATTTGTGAATATTAGAAACAGGCTAAACAATCTCTTATTTTTATTCTTCAAATTACCAAAAAGCACCACACAATGTATAAAAAAATGGAGGGACATTGTAGGGATGCTTTATTTAATCCTAAATTCCATAAAAGAAGGAAAAGATTTTCAGTCTCGGCTGAAAAGATATTACCCAAAGTCTTGCTTTTTACTTGAAAATGTAGGGAATTCTGTAGAAGAGGTTGTGAATTTTGTATTAAATATTCCAATGAATTATCCGAAGCAATTCTTCCAGTTTAATAACCCAATAAGTATTTCTCTTGATATGAATCAAGATGGGATGATCAAAATAAACCGAGGAAAAGAATTTCTAATAGAAGCTTCTGCAAAAGTGACTGAGCTTTCTCATAAACCTCCACTTTTACAGTTCAACGTTAATGGTTCTCAAATAGAAAAAGACACTGAATTCAGTTTTTCATACACAAAAAAAGCGACAGCAGCTGGTGTCTGCAATATCACAATTCCTATTATCCCTACAAATATAGGAATTTATATAGTGAAAATTCACGCCACAATTTTAGACTCAAAATTAAGACATATAGGGAAAAGTGAATACGGAGAAATAATTTTAGAATGCATTTAAATAAAAATTATCTCAGAGTTATAATATGTTCTAACCCTGTACACAATTCGACTAGTTTTTTCTTGTGGATGCTGATATGAAATGCTTCTCCATCAAGCAGAAATGGGAATTCCCCATCTGTATATGTAAGGATTTCTTCGATTTTCTTTACTAGCGGCCTATAAGAGCCATCAGCAGCTTGCCATCAGAACCTTTCTGATGCTGAGCTTTCTCTGGCTAGTTTATATGAATCATTGCTTTCTGGCAGTCATAGGCTATTTTCCAAAAATTTTATTTTTGCTTCTTTTTGGTCTAATTTAATTTTGCAGGAATTTTGACCTGTGATAAAGGCTTTTTCTATTATTTTATTGCTGTTTTCGTCAAACTCAATTCTGCTTTTATTTAATAGGTAGTTTCATTTTCCTTGAATTACTTCAGAAGATGTAAAAAAAACTGAAATATTTGTGATGTCAATATTACTTAAATAATCTGGAAGGACAGGCTTATTTATGTTTTCAATTTCAAAAATAATGTCTGGGTTTTCATCTAGAGATCGCCTACGATTATGAGCTGATTTTAAATTTTTGGCTCCCAGCCCACATCTCGGCAGTTCTGTTGTGCTTCTCTTTATTTTGTTCCTTGGCTGGCTTATATTTTCATTATTAGGTTCTACCCTTTTACTAAGGGTTATATTTTGAGACCTTTTTTTGCTGGATGTGCTACCCATATTTATCTATTATCTTATAAATCTTAATCTTCTTCCAAAGAGTCCTGTAAGCTGTCTTTATCTTCTTGTGACTCTTCTGCGTTTTCATCAATTTGTTTATCGTTTTCTTCAGGCTCTTTGACGTGCTTCATATAAAATTCTCTTAATTTTACAAGTGATTCCTGATGCCTTTTTTTTCTTTGGGAAATTTCTTCTATTCTTTCTTTAGTTAACCCTCTAAGTTGCCCTTGATTATTTAAAGCCACCATTTCTGCAAAAGAGTGGTCTAAAGTAATCAGCAAGCTTTCAGCCTTTTTTACTGCATCTTCTAACTTATCTGTTCTATCAATCAGCGTTTTTTCTCTTTTTGTCTGTAAATCCAACAAATTTTTAATTGACGAAATTTCTGCAGTTTTCTGCTTATCTCTTGCTTCTAAAACTGCAATTTTTTCTGTTAGGATTTTGGCTTGTTTTGCTGACTCCCTTGATTCCTGCTCAATTTGGTCAGACAATACTTGTTTTTCATTCTCTAAAATCACTATTTTATCTCTATTCATAGACAGCTGATTTTGCAGTTCATTAATTTTTTTCATTTGTTCATGAATTGTATTCTCAACTTTGCTTTGAGGAATTTTTTCTCCTTGCTGGGATACCGAAACTTGCCAAGCTTGTCCAGGGCCTACTTCTGTTTTTTCAAGTGAATACACTTCAATAGGACAATAGCTTAGCTCAAGGCCACCTAATAGCAATAACTGTGATTTATCTTCAGAGCTCTGTCCCCAGCACATAGCATGTCCATATCTTCTACTTGGACAGTATCCTCCCATAATAGGAACGCTTCAATGCATTTGTTCTAAATCTAATATATAAAAATCATTCAAAATATTAAGCCTTTCTGCTCTTCCTTCTCTTAATGACTCCACTCCTCCAAAAATTGCTATACAGTTGTTATCTAAAATTGCAGTCGCATGAAAAGCTCTTGGGCTTGGTCCTTTGCCTCTGGGTTGTGCCCGATGCCACCTCATATCGCTTACATTTAAAATATATAGATCTGAGGAGTATTTCTGGATACTCACTCCACCGAATAAAATTAAGGTGTCTTGGTAGCTGCATAATGTGTGGCCTTTACGAGGCCCAGGGCTTGATCCTTTAGTTTTATGCCTAACCCAGCTAGGAGCTGGGACATCAGTCCCACTAGCACTTCAATCAATATCGACAAATACAAAACTTCATAAATCGTCTAATAGCAAATTTTCAGGAGCACTGCAGCCTCCATATAAAAAGACTGTGTCTCCTAGCTTACAAGCGGCATGATGAGCTCTTCCGCTTGGCTGTTCTATGATATAAAGCTTTTTCCAAATCCATTGATCTAAATCTAAAGCATAAAGATCACTTAAAGAGTCTCTTTTGTCACCTTGGCCACCATGGACAAACATGACGTTGTGAACGTCATCAATTCAGGCCACATGGTAACCACGGCCTTTTGGACCATTTCCTTCAGCTTCGATTGATTCCCATTGTCCGGTAACTGGATCATAGATAAAAACTTCGCTTGATCTTCGGTCGCCTGTGCCTCCGAAGAGGACTCATTTTCTAAGTCTGGCTGTATAGAGTAGGGATAAGCCTTCGCGTGGGCTTGGGACTGAGCCTTGAGATTTTAGTTTGTGCCAAAATAAAGAATTCATATATATTATTGTTAAATTTTAGGAAAAGTTACATAAGAGTAGGCGTCGGAGTTTTAGTAGAGCCATAGGAGAAGCTGGAAGAGATAGCTTTTCGTCGAGAAGTAGGGGCAAAGATAGGAGTAAAGATTTTTCGAGTAAAAATTCCATTTAATGATAAGCTGTCTTCTTCAAGGGAAGTAGAAAGGTCGAAGGAGGCATTTTGTTTGGCAGATAATCGGTTTTTTGCATGGTGAATTCTTCGTTGGTTAAAATTTTGAGCGGGAAGAACAGATGCAGGCCTCATTGAGTTATTTAAAGATTTTTCGTGATCTGCCATATACTCACTTAGTTTTTCCCTTATTTTCATCCGAAGTCTAGGATTCTGCATTACAATTTTTGCATTTTTAAGCTCTTCCTGCAACGACTTAATATTCTCTTTAGCTCTATTATCGATAAGTTCCCTTACTTCTAGCTCTTTTACAGCATTTTTTTTATAATTTTCAAATCTGCTTATATTTTACTCAATTTCCATTATTTTTTTCACCTCCTCTCATTCTTTTTCCTTCATCTCAAAATTATTTTTCATTTTTTCGATTTCTTTTTCGTAGAATATTTTTAATTTTTCCTTCTTTTCTTTAGATTTCCTTGCCTTTTCTTTAGCTTTGTTTGTATCTTTTTGATATATATGGCAAATCTCTTTCATATTTTCTATTTGGTTTGTTAAATTTTTAATTTCTTGAGAAAATTGTAGGCCAGGATTTTCTTTCGGTGATTTATTAGGATCGCTGCTCAGAGACTTTGGATCAAGCCTTTCTGTGGAAAATAAAAGTTCAAGGTCGATTATCATTGAAGTCAACTGGGCAATAGTTTTGTCTTTATAGAAAACTAGCATTTTGAGCTCTTCGTATTCGTTAATTAAGCCTCCGATGTCTTGGGCATACTTAATTTCAAGCTCTTTGAACATGTCTTTATATTGCTTTTTAGTCCGATTTCGAATCACAATTGAATTAGCAGCTAATTCTTCATCTTTAGCTTGCCGTATTCATGTGAGCTTTTCTTTGAGGATCTCAATTGATCAATTCGATTTTATTTCAGCTGTATTTTTAATGCTAATTTCTGATATTAGATCTGGACTGCTTGATTTTTGCTTTAAATCTTTTACTTGTTGGGATTTTTGAGAAAAGAGTTGATAAGCAAAATTAACAAAATTTTTATTTTGTAATGGTGGTTTCTGATTCAAAAAATACCTTATCAAGCTCAGTTCAAAATTCTAAATCTGAATCGTTAGATTCGGACCTTTTTGTATCAAGTTCTCCCATTTCGAAAAACAAAATTGTATTTATAAGAAAATTGATTGAATTTAATTAAGAAGATATTGAGAAGTATAAATACTTACTGTGAAAATAAAGAAAAATTATTTTTTCCTTAATAAAGAGCCTTTTACTAATCTTATAATTTCGAACATAATTATTATGATTCATTATCATTAATATTATTAAATTCAATAAGAAGCCATCAAAATGTTAATTAGACAATGTTTTGGCAGATTAAGTATTTATTTTATAATAATAAAAAATAAAAACCTATTTAAGCTTCATAAACATGAAGTTTATCTTATTTTATCTTTTTTGAGATTTCTGCAGCTGTATAAATACTCCTTGGTTTGATATTTAATAAAAAAATAATGGTATTTTACTCTCTTTATCCCAAAATTTCTTTACAGCTAGATCGTTATTAATGATAAGATTGCATTTTAATCGCTCTAAATTTTCATACTGTCCCATACTGCCTACTTAAAATAACGGCAAAAAAAGCCTTATGCAAATTACTTATTTACTTATCTGTAAAATTTAATCTTCATAGAATCACTAAAATATTCTCAACCAAATGTTTAGTGCTATTAAGCTAGGATTGATTATTTTTGTACTTATTAGAGACAGCAACCCCTGCATACAAGCCCTTACATTAAGCTTTATCCTTATTGGTGTATGCGAAGCTTATGAGCTAATTTTTAGTTGCCTAATTGTCATCCCTCCCTTTTTATTTCGTCAGAACATTTCGCAAAGGACTATATATGTAGGCCAGCTAATATATGAATTGTAATATCCAAATAGGTTCCGAGCAATTTTTACTTTTGTAATGTCCTATAATTTTATTGAGGAAGATGAGTGCACTATGAATATACGGTCTGGATTACTGGCGATTTATTTAATTATCAGTGCTTTTTTAGGGTATTTTATCTTTACAATTTTTATTATTTTATATTGTTGCCAACAGAAAGTAAAAAACAAAGAAAATTCAAAAGAAATTAAAAATATCTTGAATAAATATAAAACAGAAATTCCGATAGTAGAAATATGTGGGATTTGTTTAGAAAATGAGGCAGGCGAAAGCGTGGTTCTAAGATGTGGGCATGGGTTTCATTTAAAATGCATAGAAGGATGGCTGGAAATAAAAAAACTCTGCCCTATGTGTAGATCAGAACAAGGAAGTTTTTAGAGAAAATTTGTAATAAAATATTATTTTTGCTTTTTTTGGAATTTTCAATAAAATAATTTTTCATGTCAATTCCCAAGCTTTTATTAGGATTATAGCCAAAATATTTCTTAATTTATATCATAGTTTTTACTGGCCTAGTTATCTGGGTCCGTGCCCGAATAATATTCCCAGCTACATATCCTGTCAGTTTATCATAATCATCTTCATCTAATATATCTGTTTTTAATATTTGTTCCATCAAATCTTCAAATGTAATAAGACCTTCCACTATGTCATCATCTCTTATAATTGCCATTTGAATTTTTTCAAATTTAAATTTTTGTAGCAGTTCTAATAAAGTCATTCTGGATCTTACAAAAAATGGATTTTTTAAAGGAATCTCTAAATCCTTTATACTTTTTCCTTTTTCGACCCCTAAAAGTGTTTTTACCATCAATATGCCAATGATATCATTTTTAATTTCACCATTATAAATAGGAACTCTACTATATCCTTGAATTAGCAGCTCTTTTAGCTTTTTTTTGCTAAAGATTGTATCATTGCTTAAACAATACATTTTTTGATATGGAATCATATGGTCTTTCACGATTTCTTTGCCTAAATCCATTGCTCCATGGATTATTTTAATCTGTCCAATAAAAAGGCCAGATTTTCTTCTCTCATTTTCATTGTTAACAATTGCTTGATGAAGTGAAATAAGAGTTTTCAGCTCATCATGCTTTAATTTTTTTGTTGAGTCTTTAATTCCAAATATTTTATCAAGAAGTTTAGCTACAGGATAAGCCAATGGAAATAAAAGGACTGTTATAAATTTCACAACAGGGCACATCCTATATGCAATTTTTAGCTGATCAGGCCCAGTGCAAATAGCTTGTGGGAAAATTTCTCCAAAAATCATCACAAAGAGAACACTTATTACTATAGATAATATAGGAGATACTAGAGCTTCTAAAAATAAAGGTAAAGCTTCCATAGCAGCAGCATTGCAAAGCAATAAAGTTACTAAAATTAAGTGATGATTGCTGATAGTTGATAATATTTTTTCTGCTTGCTTTTTTTCTGATGTTGTGCCTGATTGAAGCTTTAATTCAAGATAAAATTCGTCTAATGATAAAAGACCTGCTGTGAGACCAGATATAAGGCCAGAGATAAATACGAGTCCTAATGAAATCAAACTATAAATAGTGTATACTTCGATACTTTGCTCTTCTACCAATGCAATTGCTTCAGCTTGTCATAATAAAATTAGGTAGAATATCATAGTTTTTTGAATTAAATTTATTAAATTTATTAAATTTATTTATATTTTTGTATATTTTATTTATAATCTCAGAATATTTTAATATAATATCTTCATATTATATAAATTGAAAAGACTTTGGATAAATCTACTAATTTGCATGCAATTAAAATTGAAAGATCATTAAAACTATTAACAAACTCGATTTTGAAAATAATAAATTCCTTAATAAAAATAATTATGGGGTATAAAAATCTTAGTGTAAATGTGCTAGGAAAAACAGCTGAAATTGAAACTTTTAAAGGTTTAAAGTATTTTGGTACGATTGCACAAATTAATTCACGAGCACTGACACTGACACTTATGAACGTAAAGCAGAAGGACATCAAAGACTTTTTTAACGATTTTTTGGTATTTCGAGCAATCGAAATGAAATATTTAGGCATTAAGGATTAATCAAACTAATGCAATTTTTTTATAAACTTTAAGGATGGGCTCCTAGGATTCAGACTGTAATTTTCTGTCAAGAAGAGTATGACTTCTTAGTCTGCCTTATAATCCATTTCTCGTAATAAAATGCTTCCAAAAATATGAAAACTAAAGATCGCGCCTAAACCAAATTTAATCTTAATTAAGTCTCTTCAGAGTAAAACATTCACTTCATGTGAATAATTATTAAATTTCTTTATTATTTAGAAAATTTTAGGTTAAGAGCTATAATCTAATGCCTCCATTTTTGGATTTCAGTTCAATTAAACCGATCTTTATATATAAAAATGATCAGAAGCAGCGTGCTAGGCAGAACAATCGAAATCACCACATTCAGGGGCTTAAGATACTCAGGAACAATCATCCAAGTTAATCCTCGGAGTCTCTACGTCACACTTTCCAAGGTCCGAAGAATGGGCAAACGCGAGACATTCTACGACTTTTTTGTGTTTAGAGCCACTGACATACAAAACTTGTATTTTGATGAAGACCCTGCAATTATTTGTAGAGGGCCAAAAGTAATGAAACTAGTGGGTGCTAATTAATAAACTTACTATTTTAGTAATCTTAAATAATCTCTTCTTTAAATAAACCACAAAATTATTTTTGAGCTTGCCAAAAGATGATTTAATGCTTTTTAGTGTGAGTTATTATTGCTCAATTCTAAATTTAAATATAGCTATAGCCCCTTTTGATATTCCTTTGGCCATAATTTTGCAAGTTGGTTTGTTTCATACCCTTAATGTCAATTTTATATGACCTGCGAATCTGGATTATAGCTTCAGGGAATCCGTTTTGAAATGCTCATTCAATAACTCTTGAAGCTTCTGGGGTCATCCTTTCCCATTTGCTATCATCAATTTCGAATCACCATTGCTCTTCAGTAGAATAATTAAGGTATTTATAATGGTCAAATTTTCCTGAGCCATCATTCCTTAAAACAGTCACTACTCTTTTTTCTCTTTCTTGAGCTTCTAATTTCTGATTTCCTAAAACTACATAGCATTGATTGCTCATTTCTCCTATATAAGCGACATCTCTACCACTTTGAAAAGCAATTTCAATTTCTCTATTATCGGCTTGGCTATAAGGCACAAATTCTCCATATTTATCGAGTTTTGATCAATGTATGATTTCTGTTGAATAATTCTGCGGATTTATGAATTTTTCGCTTTCCAGAGCTTCTATAGCTTTCTCATATGGGCACTTAAATAAACTACAGATTTTATCAAATCCTAAGAACTGCACTGTCGTGAATATTTTCTTTGTTAAATTTTGAAGGCTTGATATATCTGCTTCAATAAAATTTATGGTATTTTTTAGCTTATCTTTGATTTTTTCAAGTTCTTGATATGCTTCTCTTATTTTTTCTTCCTTTTTGGACTCTAAATCTTTAATTTTTCTATATAATATTAACGCCAGCTCTTCTCTCTCATTATCATCTGGGTAGAAGTGAAGATTTTTAAGCTTATGCAAATCCCCAATATGAGAATAAATGTGATTTTTGCATAAGATTGTGTATTTTTCTTCACATGAACAAAAATATTCAGCCTCCAAAGGGCATTCATAGCAATTCATATTGGATAATTTCTATAATAAGTAAATTATTTTTAAATTTTATAAAGAAATATTAAGTCTTATGAATGAATTAAAATATTTTATTAGTCTAATAGAAAAGTCCCAATAGGATGATTTCTTATTTTATGTTTAATTAAAGCTTTATAGTGCTTTTTTGATGTATCTATTTTGAATAATTGAATATGGTATTTCAGACTGGCCTAGCCTTCCTGAAGGCAGCTTTGAGTATTATTTAACTATACCTGACCAAAATTTTTAATAGCTCAGAATAAGGCAGCAAAGCCAGGCAAAAAATTTCATGGGTGGCAGAGCCTACTTTCACAGCTCATTTTTTTCCTCATGGGAGGAAGTTTCACGGGGCTGGAAGGATAAGCCAGCATAGTCTAAGTATTTACTAGGCCAATCGGAGAATCCAACATGATGCTGGGAGTTGCGCCTTTAGCCACATATTTCCTTTTTCAGCAGAAGCTAACCCAATAATTTGCTTTTCTAATTTTCTTGAGAAGCAGTAGAGCGAGGTGTAAGGTGGTACCTTGGGCACGATGCTAAAACAAGAAGTAAATATCTTAAGCTTAAGTTTAAATATGCCGATCTGCCATTCTTGAAACTTCAGGAGTCATTTCTAAACTTTGTCAATTTTAAAAATCTCAAAGCTCAATTGTTATCTGGAATCAAAATCCTCTTGATTTGTTTTACTACAAAAGTCACACAAAACAAATTTTATTAAATTGGCTATAATTAAGCTTAGAAGTTTATATTATCTCTTAAGAGGGATCGTGTTTGTTGAATTGGTCATTTCTTCACGACTTTTATTAGCTATTTTTGGCGTTGCGCTAACATTTCTATAATCAGTTTTGTAATCATCTCTTGAAGCGTTCCTTTTATTTTCTGAGCTGTCTCCTCTTTTGATGTCTCTTTTATAATTTGTTCGCAAATTAGTTTGTTTCATTTCTTTCACATCAATTTTATACGAATTGCGGTTTTGAACTAAAGCTTCATGAAAATTATTTTGAAATGCCCATTCAGCTATTCTTGAAGCTTCTGAAGTCATTTTTTCCCATCCTTTATCGACTTGAAAGTACCATTGTATATCAAGATTTGAGTTTAGACTTTTATAAGAATCAGATGCTCTTGTGCTGTCATTCCTGATAACTGTTACAGCCTTTTTTGAATTTTCTTGAACTTCGATTGTTGGACATTTTAAATTGATGTAGCATGAGCTATTTCTGTCTCCTATATAAGAGCGAGTCTCACCTTTTTGATAGTTGTTTTCAATTATTTCATTTTCAGCTTGGCTATAAGGGGCAAATTCTCCATTTTCTCCAAGTTTCGACCAGATAACTTTAGGCTCTTCATTTTGGGCTACTTTTAAATTGTGCAAATCTTGGCATAATTGATTGTCTATATATGAAAATTTCGAGATTATTTCTTCAGGATTTATGAATTGATAGTTTTCTAGAGTTTTAATAGTTGATTCATAAGTGGAATTAAATAGATAGCAGGTCTTATCAAACCTTGAGAATTTAGGTGCTACAATTATTTTTTTTATGAAACTATGGAGCTTTTCTATGTCTTTTTCAACGGAATCTACAATGTTTTTTAGGTTATTAATGATTTTTTCAAGCTCAAGATAGCTTTCTTTTATTTTATTGACTTTTTTTGCCTCTAAATTTTTAATTTTTTGATGTAAATTTAAGGCCAGCTCATGCCTTTCATTATAGCTTGGGATATAGTAAAGATTGCTAGGCTGATGCATATCTCCAATATGAGACAGCACATGCTCTTTGCACAGCATTGTTCATTTTCCTTCACATGAGCAAAAATATTCAGCCTCAAATGAGCAGCTGAGAACTGCACAATTCATTTAATACAAATTCTATAAAATGAAGGGTTTAATTAGTTAAAGTTTCAAAATATGGATTTTTGAAATATAATCGAAAATTTATACACATATTTAATGGTTTGCATCGAAACAGGTAGAGCTAAAAACAATATTTTTATTAAGCTTTTGTATGAAAAACAAAAAGTCAGATTTTATTGCACCAAAAAGTTCTACTAAGGCAAGCTACCCTAGAAGGCTATATATAATTATCATAATTTTTTTTAAATATCAGAGTCACTGCTTGAAGAACTTGATATGCTAAGATTTAATTCTTCAGCCATTGTGCTACTATTTCGTATTGGAAGCGGCGCAGTTATTCTAATGCCTTTCTTAATCTCTTCTGCCTTATCTGGCGCATTGCCCCTTCTAATTTTTCTTTTATAATTTGTTTTAGGATTCACCTGCTTCATATTTTTCACGTCAAGTATGTATGGCTTCTTATTTTCCCCTTGAATAAGTACTTCATTATACTTATTCTGATATACCCATTCAGCCATTCTTGAAGCTGCAACATTCATTTCTTCTCATCCTTTGTCGCCTTTAAAATACCAAGACACAAATTTGTCTTTAGAATCAAAAATCTCTATACTATTATTTCTAATAACACTTGTGGCCACTTTTTTTTCCTCTTGAATTTCTAGCATTGGGGATATTAAATTTACATAGCATTGACTATTTGAACCTACTATAATGGCAAACGGATACTTTTTTTGATATGCGCTTTCAATTATGTCATTATCAGCTTTGCCATATGGGACAAAATTTCCATCTTCAGTGAGTTTTGATCACACTGCATTTGAATTTGGCATTTCACGACTGGTTTGATTATCCTGGAATTCAGGAATTTTTACAATATCCTCTGAATAGGATAAACTCTTTGAATCTAAAGATTTTTTACCTAAACTTGTTTCTTGTGCTTCCTTTCACTGATAAGTTGAGCTAATTTTGGGAACGAAACTTTTAAAATTTAACCACCCATTATCTTCAAGTATTTTTATTGCTTCTTCATAAGACGAATTAAATAACAAAACAATAGCAGAATTCTCAATCCTCGAGAACTTATTTGAAGAAAATATTGCGCTTAAAAGACAGCTAAGCTTTAATATATCTTCATCAATAATTTCTGATACTTTTTTCAATTCACTTAAGATTTTTCCAAATTCTTGATATTTTTCTTTTATTTTATTAGCTTTTATGATCTCTAATATACTGATTTTTTCCTTTAAGGTTTTGGCAAGTCTGATTTTTTCTTCGCTACTTGGATAATGGTCAATCTTTTCAAGACTATGATGAACTTGAGAATTCTCATTTGTGTGGGAAGAAATATGCCTTTCACAGACAATTGAGCTTTTGCTTCGGCATATGCAAAAATACTCTGTCTCTGCTGTACAGAAAAAGCATTTCATTTAATAGCTTCCTATATATAATGAAATAATTAAGCTAATAATTAAGGTAAGATGGTTAAAATTATAGAAACTATAAATGAGCGTAAAAGAAAATTTTATATAATTAGGTTTAAGTATTAAATAAATTTAACAATTCTAAGATTATAATATATCTAGGTAAACTCTTTTTGCTTTGAATTATATTTGGGGGAGTATTTTATTGCTTCTGAATAAATTAAATTTTTCTGTGAAGATATAATTTGATGAAGCCTTCTCAATTTAAATATTATAGAATTAATCGATTAAAATTCTTTTTATTTTTCATCGGATGTAAATCTTGATTAGAGATCTTCATACCTTATTCAATTTATAAATTATAATGAATCGGAGTCTTTCGATTTCCCATTCTAAATGAAATTTATTCAGGTTTAAATTTATTATTTTACATAACCCCGATTATAACAAAAAATAAGAGGCTTTATTTTAAATCATTGTAATAAATATATTAATCATAGTCAGAATTTCATGAGCTTCTCCTCTTAATCTGTATAGGTGATTTTGAGGAAGTAAATCGCTTTGATTGTAGCCCCGTTAGCTTAATGTCATTCTTTACCTCTTCTACAATGTTTGGCTCATAGCCTCTTCTAATATCTCTTTTAGAATTTGTTTTAAGATTAATCTGCTTCATATTTTTTAAGTCAAGTCGGTATGATTTCTTATTTTTCGATTGAATTAAAGCTTCATTATAATCATTCTGGAGTGCCCATTCAGCCATTCTTGAAGTATCAGGAGCCATTGCTTCCCATCCTTTGTCGCCTTTAAAATATCAAGACTCAAATTTGGCTATAGCATCAAAAGTATCTTTCCTATTATTTCTTAAAACCATTGTAATTAAGCTTTTTGTTCTTTGAACTTCAAAAATTGGGTATGTTAAATTTATAATATTTGAATCATCTATATAAGTAAAAGGATCCCCATTTTGATATGCACTTTCGATTATGTCGTTATCATCTTTGCAATATGGCGTAAAATTTCCATCTTCAGTGAGTTTTGACCACACTACATTTGATTTTAGCGATACTAATGGAGCTCTATATGGAATACTAACATCATTTGATTGTAATTGCACTTTTGGGGGTTCAAATATAGGAAAATAGAACAAAGGTTTTTGGTCTAAGTCTTCAGTTTGTGTTTCATTACATGTATATTTTGGGTTGATTTTTGAAATAAAATTTTGAAAATTTAATCACCCATTATCTGCAAGGATTTTTATTACTTCTTCATACGAAGAATTAAACAGTGAAACAATTGGAAAATTCTCAATCTTTGAGAAACTTTTTGAAGAAATTACTTGTTTCGATAGATAATTAAGATTTGATATATCTTCATCAGCTTTCTCTAATAAAATTTTTAATTCTCCTAAGATTTCTCCGATTTCTTGGTATTTTTCTTTTATTTTATTCTCTTTTATAGTTTCCAAAGTTGATATGTTTTTGGTTATTGCTTCGGTAAGCTGGGATTTCTCTTGATCATTTGGATAATAATCAATTTTATCAAATCAATGGGAAGAAAAAGGGTTTTCAATTGTGTGGTAAGAAGCGTGCTTTTCACAGACAACTGAACTTTTACTTCGACATATACAAAAATGTTCTGTCTCTTCTGTACAAAAATAGCATTTCATTTGGTTGCCTTCTATAAAATAATTAGAATTTAATCGCTAGGAGAATAAGAAAAACAAGCTATACAAATAATATAAATTATAAATAGCAATAAAAGAAAATTTTATAGTTTATAAAATATCAATTGCTTAACTTAGACTTGAATTGAAAATTCTGGCATTATAATATTTACAGATAACATTTACTGGGTGAAATTGCTCTTAAGAAGATTTTATTGTTTCTTAATATTTTTAAACATAGATTGATGACGCATTTTCCAGTTTTAATATTTGTGCATATTGAATACAAGTTTTGCTTTTCTCCAAATCTAAATCTTTTTCAGAGATCATTATAAATTATCATCGCTTTAAATTATAAAAGCCTAAATAAATTTCAAACTTTCTTAATGTATCTTTTCTGCTTCTATTCTTAATTATAATTAATTCTAGTTTTGAATTCTTAGCTAGATATGGTATAAATAATGAAATTATAAATATAATTTAAAATTGACCACTATTCACCATAAATATCTTAGCACATATCCACATAAATTCATTATCTTCCTAATATCCAAAATTTACCAAATTGCAAAAATATCTTCCAACTGGGGAAACAATTCCTCTCAGATATGATGTAATAAAGCCATATTTTTGAGAACTGGGGAAATAATAAAAATAAAATGAACAAATTTTATTTCGAAGAAAGTGAAAGACCAAGCAACAAGAAGAAGGTTTTACTAGGAGCTATCGCAGTTCTCGCAGTTGTTGGCGTTGTTGCAACAGTTGCAGTTCTTTCTAGCAGCTCATCCAACGAATATGCCCTTAGGCAATATGAGATCGACGAGCAAGAATTTTTCGGCTTCATTGCCAAATTCAACAAAGTCTACAAAGATATGGACGAATTCCAAGCCAGATTCAGAATTTTCAGAGACAACGCTGCCTATGCCAGAGTCCACAACACCTTAGGAAGATCATACCTCCTCGGCATTACCCAATTTGCTGACTTATCCCACGACGAGTTCTCAGCTCTTTACACCCCTAACAAATATACCCCATCTGAGGAAACCGCTGATTTCGTCCCAGACCTCAGTGCTGTTCCTACCCAAGTTGACTGGAGAACCAAAGGTGCAGTTACTGCAGTTAAAAACCAAGGACAATGCGGATCATGCTGGTCATTTGCCACCACTGGAGCAGTTGAAGGGACTTGGTTCCTTGCAGGCCACACCTTAGTATCACTTTCTGAACAAGAACTTATGGATTGTTCAAGCAAGTACGGAAATCAAGGATGCGATGGAGGTCTCGCTACCAACGCTTTCAAATATGTTGTTGCTAGTGGCTTAACCACTGAAGCTAACTATCCTTATGTAACTAAAGTCACAGCCTGCAACGCCTCAAAAGTCAGCCAAGTTGCAGCTAAAATCTCAAGCTACTCAATTGTAGCTGCTAATGAACCAAATGCACTTATGGCAGCTGTTGTTAATAAGCCTATTGCAGTTGGAGTTCAAGGTAACGAAGCTTCTTGGCAACTTTATAAAGGAGGAATTGTTACCAGCGACTGCGGAACTGATCTTGACCACGCTGTACTTGTTGTTGGATACAATAACGCTAATTCACCACCTTATTGGATTGTTAAAAATTCTTGGGGAGCAAGCTGGGGTGAGGAAGGATACATCAGAATTGGAATCAGCCCTGGAAAAGGAATTTGTGGAATTAATATGAATCCTTCATTCCCTAACGCTTAAGTTAAAGTTCATTTATTTTAATAATCTTTGAAAAATATTGATTAAATAAGAAATGTTTAGGACCAAGTAGTGTTTTTATTAATGGAGTAAAAATTAATTGCAAAGGAATCATTAATATTTTACTTAAAAATAATCTTAGAGAATGAAGATATTAAAAGTTAAATGAGTTGATATATAAAATAAATGTAAAAATATTCTATCTTTATTGTAATTATTATGATTAAAAACTATAATTCAAATGAATTTTAAATAATTAAATATTTGGGAAAAATATCAAAATAATATATATTAAATATCTTTTTGAGTATTGATTTAGATTGGGTTGTGAAGTTATAAAATTTTAAATTTAAGACAAATTACTAAAAGTATTTTTGATTTATTCACTCTTTGGTTAGGAGAAAACCATTCGAAAACTCTTATTTTTGAATACTTGTCCGTTAGCAATATACTTTAAAAGATTCAGTTTCTAGAAAGTGCTTTTTATTTTTAAAATATAAATTAAAGATTTATATATTCGTTGGTAATTGGAAATATTATAAAGATTGAAATCTCCATGATTGAATGCAATTTTTTTTTATTTTTGCCATGAAAATATAATAATTAAATTACCCTTTTCATGCTAAAGTTTTAATGATTAAAGGATTCTTATAAAATTCCAAACTATTCTTATTTTTAGAAATAATAAATAGCTGATCCCTGTTATGTATAAATTTCATTTTATTCTTTTTTAGACTCCTAAGATTATCACCATTATCAAATATTTTACCAGTACTCAACTTTAATTTGTTGTGCTGCTCATACACAACATAAAAAAAATATTAATTATATAAATTCTGATCAATTTGCTCACTAATTCCAAAATAGAACAGGCAAATATATTACTAAAAATAAAATTATGTCAATTGACTTCGTTAGCACTACTGTAGACAAAGAACATGAAGATCAAGCTGAAATGTCTGGTTTGGACAAAATTTATCTCAAAAAACTTAATAGAGCAACTTTAAAAAGCTCGATGTTTGAATTATTCCATTTGATATATTTTAATCACCCGTCGTCTAAGCCGATAAGTCTTAAAAAGAAAATTATTTTTGCATTTCTTCAATTTTTTATGAGCTTTCAACTTATTACATTATTGTGGATTCCCAATGTTCCAATTTATCATTGGAAAAATAATTATACTATTTGAGAAATAGCTGGCTACTTAAGATTAGACAATATTGGCTCAGACTTGAATATAATGGCTGAGTGCATTTATGGAGCAATTATTTTAATATCGGTTAGTTTCTTTTTAATCTTAGCATTTGTACTTTTGACGTTTTGGAGAATCAAAACTCCTGAAATTGTTTTGCAGATGCTAAAGGGATGATTAAATGCATTATCAACAGTTTTTTTTATTCCTTCTGTAAATATACTTTGTAAAACTATAAAATATTATATAAAACCTGAAAGTAATCTTTCAGATTATGAATACCCTGTGACAAATAATGATTTTCAAGTAAATTTAGGGGTTGCATGCTCAATTCCTGTCGTTATTTTGCTGCTCTCTATAATTTTATTTATCAAAACCTCATGCTCAGCAGAAATTAGGCATTCATTGTCTGAGCTAAGTATCTATGGACAAGCGCACTCAAAAATTGAACTAAAATCAACTATTCTTACAATATTTTTAATTATTTTGAATACAATTTTAGTTCCTGATCATCTGATTTTTTACCAAGTAATATCATTAATTACATCTATGTTTTGTGCGATAAATTCACTTATCTATCAGCCATATTTTTCAAAATTTGCAAATATTGTTTTAGCTGCTAGATATTTCACTGAAGCTTGTGCGGCACTAATTTTTCTTATAGGGGCAATTTTTGATAGCTCGGTTTTGATGGTTTATTTATCAATCTTTGTCCTTCCATCTACTGTCTCTATTTTAGTTAAATTTTTCTTATTTTCAATTCAGTCTCGAAAACCTGAGAACTATATGAATATTAACTGTTTTAGTAGTATTTATGACTTTGAGCTTAAAATAAGGCATTATTTGATAAAAGGAAATTCTGATAAAAATGAAGAAATAATAAAATTGTTTTCACAATGTTCAGACATAAAAGGCTTCCGAGAGTGTAAATTAATGATTATATGAGAAGCAAATTATTGCCATTTTTCATTGAAAGATGAAACCTTGGCAAAGGTAAAATTGTGCAAAACTAAAAACTGCAATTGAAGCTTGGAAAATGATTTTCAAGAATATAGGTGTAGAAAGGAACTTTCTGAAATGGAGAGTAGCGAAGAAGCTAAATATTTAACTTTTTTAGAAAAAATAGAAACAGCAAAGACATCTGATAGAATTTTATGCTTTGACTTGTTAAATATATGGAGTGAAGTTACTTCAAAAAGTCCAAGTCTTTCAAAATTAACTGAAATTACAGGAAAAGTGTATGAAGGTATTGAAAAACTTCATACGATATACTCTTATCTGTTAACACAATTTCCCACTAGCACTGAGCCATTGATCTTATATGGGACCCTCTTAAATACAATAATGCTAGACAAGGAAAAATCTATGGCTATGCTAAGTAAGCAAGAGTCTCTACAAAAAACCAGAAATTTCTTCCGAGAATCCCAAAAACTCAGCTGTTTCGATGAATCTGTAGGAATACTTCTAATTTCAATAGATGACCAGACATTTGGTGAGGTTTATTTTTCAAATACCAGAAGCACTTATATTTTAAAACAGCAAATGAATCAAATAATGGGTGCCAATATCTCCTCTTTTATCCCTCCACCCTATAATAAAAATTTACAATCATCATTAACCACTTACATAAATGAGCTCAGCCATTCAGAAATTTATTTACCAGAAACTGTATTTGTCCTAGACGGCAATAATCTCATCATAGAGTGCTATATAAAGTTTGTCGTTTCTGCATTATTTAACAATGAATTTATGCTATTTTTAATTAAGGAAAAAGAAATAACCTATCAATTTGCAATTTATGCAGAAAATGGAGAAATCTTAGCCCATAGTGAATTTTTTGGAAAATATATTGGAGTAGAAAATAAGCTTTTAAAAGGATGAAATCTTGACATACTTCTTCCAAATGTCCAATTTTCTGAGCTTACTGAAAATCGACCTTATGAAATTATGAATAATGGAAAAGAAATTACGTTTATTATCAGTTGTAAAGAAATTGAAGGAATTAAAATCAAGTATATTCAATTGCTGCATGATCCAATAGCATCTCCAGTTAAACTTGACAATGGAGAAGACGAATTAGAAGAATCAAGTCCTCCACCGCTGAATAAAAAAACAACTTTTGTCAATACTTCAGTAGATGATGATACTCATTTTGATGATGAAAATATTACAAAAGTCCATCCAAGTGAGCAAAATAATTTATTTTCTGAAACTGGCATCATGCTTCCTTATGAAAATAAAAAAGCAAACCTAGGAAATGACAAAAATGATAAATCTTTTCAGTCAACGACCATTTCTTCGAGCAACTCAGGGAATATTTTGGGCAAAAAGTTAGTAGCTATTTCTTCAAGATCAATAAAAATCTTCAATTATACACTAGTATTATCAGTAATTTATATGTAGATTTTAGCAATAATCACCACGAATTGTATAGTGCTCTACTATACAAGTACCGAAGTTCAGAAGGCTAAAGATTTAAGCTTATTAATAACGCTTGGGAAAATTGCTGCATCTATGGCTTCAACTGCGAATCAAGCTAGGACTATCGAGTTATCACGAAAATTAAAATATGAAGATCATATCTCCTATTATGAAAATAGCATTCATAGCAATCTGGTTTATTTAATTAGCACTAATGCTCATCTTCTTGAAAATGTTACTTCCTGATCTCAATGTGCTGGCATAGGAATTTTCACTCAAAATGAAATTGATATATGAGATATAGAGGGTACTGTGATTATTAAAGCTAATCTTATTGATACAATTTCTAAATTTGTAGCAAAAGGGACTGATTTTTTAAGTGACTATCTTGAAGGGGGAGACTATCAAAAGTATATTGGATTTTTAACAGCAAATGGTCTTGGTAATGCTCATAGGCAAATTAAAATTACTATGTCAAGCATTGTCAATTGTGAACAGGACAATGTTCATGAATTGACTGTAAAAGCTTCGCTTTTGCTTGGGATTGGATTTGGGGTCCTTGTGTTATGTATAATTATTATGATTTCTTTTATTTTCTCAATTGATAGTGTTTTAAACACTTTTTGGAATAAAATCAAAAGCAATGCTTATCAATCTTATTTTGATTTGCGGCAAGCCTGCATTGATAGATTATCTGACTTTCATGGCCAAGCTATGATTAATAGGCCTGAAAATAGCAAAAAATTAGTCAGCCAAGCTGTCAAATTCACAAATGCCTGAAGCTATATTATACGTTTATCCATCTCTCTCGTTGCCGCGTTTCTCTTTTTTATGATAAATTTAAATGTCCTTTATAAAGAATGTGAAAGTTCATTAAATTTAAGACCTGAATTGCTAGAAATGGCTATAACTAGAAGAATATTGGTGACTGAGCTTTCTTTTTGGGGGAGAGAAAATTTATTTAAAGCCTCTGATTACAACCTGGTAAGTTATCTTAATGACTCATATCCATTTGAAAACGCAGATTATGAACTTAAGAAAATAATGGGAAGTATCAGGGACACCAATAATTATCTCAGAAGATCTAAAACTTCAGATTTGCTATCAAAAAGCTTGGAAAAACAATTATATGAGAGAATTGATAATCCAGAAACAGATAAAGAAACTTATGGGACCTATGCGTCTTGGGACATCCATGCTCTTGAAGTTTTATATTATTCGTATTCTCACACCAACGACAACATCAGTACATGGGTAAATGATTATTATGAAATAAATAAATTGCGTGACTATTATAATAAATTCATCGATGAATCAGATTCAGATTCTGAAGCAATAATAGAGCAGCAATTTACTTTTATTATTTGAATAGCAGCATTTTATATGCTATTTTTATTAAGTTTGTATATTTTTGTATATGCACCATTTTTAAGAAGGGAAACTCAAAAACTAAAAAAAATGCGCACACTTTTAGCGTTAATTCCTATTCAATGTCTGGAAAAGTGTGATACTTAGATTTTGATTTAAATCAGTTAATAGAATATTAAATAATTTTACTTTAAAATCGTAGTTATTTATCTGAAAAGAGTGAGCGTTTTAAGTTAACTTGAGTATTAATTAAGTATCAATAATTATGATGATATATCTGATATTATTATTATTATTACAATTCAAAAATCTAATAATTCTGCAACTTTTAATTAAATTATTTATTTTTTCGCTTCTTAAGATATTTATTTTATGATTTAACTGGTGATTTAATTAAGATTTAACCCTATTTATTTCTTCTATCTCTGGAATATTCCGCAAATGTTATTTTATGGCTACCTTTGACTCTATTCATGGTCTCCATCCATTCTTGGGTTGTTCCACAGCCGTCACAAAATATCGCAGCCAAAAGACTTGTAAATATATTATATTTTAGTCCTAATTTTTTTGCCAGCCTATGGGTATTATAAACACTTCCATAACAGCAGAAAGCAAGTGAGCAAAAGCAAGCAACACAGGCTGCATTTTTATTTTCAGGATCAGCAGTTTGTGCTATTGCTGCCTGCATGCAATCCCCTCCAAAGGGAATGCATATTGCTCATATAAACATCATAGGATTCTTACAACAGTCGAAAAGCCCAAATTCCCAGTCAGAATTTTCTTTTCCTTCAGATGTTACTAGTGGGAGAGAATTAGACATTTTATTTGATACGACATGTTATAAATTGAGGTTAAAATAAAAATTCAACATTTTAAAAGATTTATATTTTGAGTTTAAACTTTCTTATTTGGTATAAAATTGTGTATTGGTGAGATTAAGAGAGCTAGATATTATATTCAGATAATTATGGAAATTTAAAAGAAGGGAATTTAAAAAATGAGAATATTGAGAGTAATTGATAAAATTATAGCTTTATTAGATCAGCAAAATGTTTTAATTTTATTTAACCTAAAACTATAGGCACAGCGATCACTGCTGCTAAAACGGCGACAACAACTACCACAATGCCTAAAATACAATAAAGCTTGTTTTTACTCTTTTTTTGGTAATTTTCTGCTTTATCCAATTCAACCACCGCTCTCCCCGTTTCTTTTACTGCAACATCTACATTATTTTCAGCCGAATCCAGCATAGCTCCTTGTTCCACAACCATATTGCTTACATCTTTAAACATAGCATTAACCGTAATCATGTCTTTTTCCAGCTGTTGTACCTCATCCATTCTGTCTCTAAGTAGAGCTTCATCAAGCCCTCCCACACTTCTAAAGGACTCTTCAGCTTGTTCTTGCTCAATACCCTGCTGCATTTTTTCTTCCTCAACATATGTTTTTTGCTTCTCCAATGAAACTTGGCAAAGATTTTGGAATTGTTTGGACAAAGCTTCAAATTCCTTGGCAAGCTTGTCATGTTGGGGTTTTTCAGCACGGGATGGTGGTTTTTCTTTTAAAGATCGTATGATTCTTTTACAGAGATCAATTGCATCTTCACGTTCTTTTGTAATTGAGCTGTGTAGTTTTGGGGTGTCTTTGGCACTGCCAAGTTGAGCAGATAAATCTTTAAGCTTTTTTATGCGCTGGTTGAACTCTCTAACCATCATGGCTTGCTCTTGAAGAGCGGATTGAGAGTTATTGTAAGTTGACATTTTAATATGCAACAAGAGTATGACTTTAAGGTTTTGTCAATTTTTATTTAAAATTCTGATTTATTTCTTCGATTGCTATGCACTATTTAAGTATAATTTTTAAAGTTTTAAGCAGAATTCCTGAATGGAAAAAATTATTAATTAAAGATTTAAGTAGAAACTCTTTATAGTTACAAGTAATTAAGAAGGAAATTAGTAATATAACAATATATTAGATAATAAATCTATTTAAATATTGATCGGCTATTCTTAATAATAATGATGGATTTAAATGGATTAATGATTTATGTTTAAGGATTCGGTGAAAGGATATATATAAGGATATATATTAAGAATAGATATGAAAATATTGGCTATGAAATACCTATTATTTGATCAAATTTATGGACATTTCTAATATTAACTCTACCAATCTTTGCCATTAATATCAATGGAAGAGGTGTACAATTCGAATCATGCAAGTTATAACGAACACTTGAAAAGTGGACATAGATACTATTTTGAGGAATACAACATTGTCAAAGAATTATCTGTAAATGGAGAATTCTCAGATAATTGTTTAGAAAATTTCAGAATTCTCGATCTTGGCTGTGGACCAGGAAAATTCGTGGCACATGCGATCCAAAAAGGAGCTCAATTCGCAGCTGGTATTGATATTTCTCAAAAAATGATTGATGATTGTAATGATCTGCTTTCCAGCCAGCCAGAGCTATCATCACGTTTTTTTTTTGCAAAAGCAAATTGCTTTTCCACTGAAAGCATGCAAGAAGTGTTGCCTCTAGAAAAATATGCTGGCTATTTCGATGCAGTTACTTCAATATTTTTGGTATGCTACGCTAATAATGAAGGAGAATTAAACAACTTTTTTAGCCTTTGCAATAAATATTTAAAGGAAAATGGAACTCTTGCCTTTATTACCACAAACCCAAGAATTCAATTAGAATTTCCTGAATATCAAGAAAAAACCAAGATTTCATCGTTTAGGCTGCTGAACTTACAAGAAATTAATGGCCAGCACTTACTTGTAGGAGGATTTTACGACACCGTTGCCGATGAGATAAGATTTACAGTCGAAAACTATATTTATTCAAGAGAGCAAATCCAATCCGCAGCAGCACAAAATGGCTTCGAAATAGAGAAAACCTTTTTCCCTGCTTTTCACCCAGACTATGACCTTACCGACCTTTCTACCAGATTACCGGCCGACTTTCTCAATGGAAACGACTCGATCAGTTATTTTTTCAAACTAAAAAAAGTTCGCTCTTTATAGGCTAAGCTAAGTCTTTCCATAAAAATATTTATAAGATATAAATAAGTAATATAATGGATACTATACAGTCAAACACAAATCCAAGTACTAAAGGAGACATAATAACTTGTCTTAAGTTCAGCCGCGATGGAGATCTTCTTGCTATTGGGGACGGCGAAGGAATAATACATTTATTGAAATCAGATTTTCGAGAGGTTGGACAGATTGAAGCACACTCTACAGACTTGGATAGTTATAAAAAACCAGTAGTGTCCCCTTGTGTCAGGAACCTGGAATTTTTACATAACCACGGCTCCAGGGCTTCTTTATTTTCCTCTAACGAAAAAACTATAAAACTGTGAAAAATATTTCCAGTCCACAACAAAATTTCGGAATTTAATACCTGAGAAGATGGAGAACAGCTTGAAGAGGAAGAATGGCTTAGTAGAACACATAATAAATTAATTATCCCATCAAGAAGATCTTCACAAGAGTCTTTAGAATCAAAATGTGTAACTCAGTTTTTGGGTGCTCATCAATGCTACATAAACTCTGTTTCTTTGTGCTCAAATTATCAAAATTTTGTATCAGCAGACGACTTAAAAATTTTCTTATGAGATATAAATCGAAATGACACAGCTTTTTTACTAGTGGACCAGCGCGAGTCGGTTAAGCCAATAAGTGAAGTAATCACTTCTGTCAAATGCCACCAAAACAACTCACACATTGTCCTGTGGACTAGCACAAACGGGACTATAAGAATCGGCGATTTACGAGATAGAAGTATATGTGATAACCCAGCTGAAATTTTTAAATATTCTTCTCGATCTAATGGGTTTTTTGACGAACTGGTCCTGGCTATATCAAGTGCTGATTTTTGCCAAAGCATGGACTATATAGTCGCTAGGGACTATTTTACAGTGAAATACTGAGATATGAGGAATTGTAGCAGCCCTGCTGTAATTGTGGATGTAATGAGTAATCTGCAAAGAGATATGAATGATTTATATCAGAGCCAAGACATTTGTGCGAAATTCGAAGTCAAAGATTTTCCGAGCTCAGAGTACTGTGTGACTGGGGGGTATTCGGAAGTGATTATGATTAGCAGGATGGGAGAAATTTTGAATAGAATAAATGTTACGGATACTGATGAAGAAATTTTGCATATGGATGTGCACCCGAAAAGCGAAAGAGTAGTGTTTGCGTGTGATGATAGGATTAATCAATATATATTTAATGATATTTTATTGCAGTAGATGATTATAGTTCTATATAAGTAAACAGAAGAGGGTAGTCTTTTATTTTGGATAGTCAATTATTCGGAGTATTGGAAATGAAGATGGGAAATAATAAATAGCAAAATAGGCTTGCTCCATTGAGATAGAATTTGAAAAAATCCTTGGGATTTGAAGGTTTCTTTTAGAATTTTGCACGGCTGCTAATTTAATGATAAATAGGGATGCTTTTCTGGATGGCGATATAAACAAAATTTTGTATCGTTAAATAATAATTTTTTTCTAAAAATGATAATGCTTTCTTTAGCAGTTATAATAAGAACTTATAATATAATTAAAGATTATTATCTGTAATATCTCAACAAGTTTTTCATATCAGCTTTAACGGCTCACTATGTATTAGTATTTAATTAATATGGACTTCTTTAACCAAACTCACATCCAACAGAGCAGTGAAGAACCCCACGACCTTTGACCTACACGCAGTGCTAAAGAGCGAATAAATGGAGTGAAAATTTTGCAAGCTGGAATTACAATCAAAAATATTTTCTTTCGTCGTATATCAAGACGAGAAGCTTTTGCGAAATGAAAAGAAACAAGAACTTCATTCTGGTTCCAGAAATTTAAGTCAATGCTTGATGAAATCTCAAAAGAGCGTGATAGCTTGATGCAAGAAAATAGAGATCTCTTTTTAGCATTAAAAAATGAAGATAGCTCAAGTTCAGAAGAAAATACCACTCACAAATCTGAACGGATTTCTTTAGAATTGCCAAATATTGAAACTAATACAGTCCAAGAACTTTTTTCTGAATTAGAACAGTTTATGGGGATTTTAAAACAAAAGAAATTTGTGCTTGATAGAGAATGGATTAGGCTGAAGGAGGAGAAAACAAAACGCTCAAATAGAAGAAGGACAGAAAAAGATGATATGCAGCACATACATCAAATTAATGAAAGTATTGAAGCCCATGAAAGAAAACTGACTGAAAACTTAATGAATTACTCAATGAAATTAGAACGGCAAAGATCACATGAAGATGATGTTCAAAGGGGCCATTTCCCTACAAAATCAGCACAATTCCAAAGCCCATCCAAACTAAGTGAAAATTTAGACAAATTTAAAAATACCCTATTTCGGGGCTCTGATCCCACTGATTTCTGGGCAAGTGCTCCAAAAACTGATATTAATGAAAAATTAAAAACACTTGAACAAGAACTAGTCAAAGAACAGCAAAAACAAAAAAACAACAGAGAAAAACTTCAGCAAGAATATCAAGTGTTAGCAAGAGAAAAAAAAGAAATTAAAGTAAAAGAAGAAGAATTAAAGGAATATCAAAGCTTTTTAGAAAGAGAAGGAAAACATATTCAAAAAAGCTGGCTTGAACTCAGCCAATTGGCTGATTCTTTAGAAACTAAACAAGGAGCGAAATTGAAATGTTTGGCTGATAAAAGATGCCAAAGCTGGGATTGCTTTTCTAGTAAGCTATCAGAATCGAGCTTTATTCAGCTTGAAGAAGGAGGAATTAATAATAAAGGATGAGATGAAAATAATTCTCCAAAAGAAAATGAAATTTTTGTGACTGACCAAGTAATCCCCAAAGACTATTTTTTCACTGAATCGGTATCAAAAATTGATCCTATTCATGATATGAAAATTGAGCCTGATGAAAGTTTTTCTCCGTATAAGCCTCTTCACTTTGAAAATACCCAATCAAAAAATAGTACCATTACTGGATTTTTGAAACAAATAAAAAATGATCTTCTGATACAATGGATAAAGTATTCTCAAAAATCAAATTATCGAATTGCCTTTTATATATGAAAACATCATTGTTTAAGAGATAGAAATGAAAGCCCAAAGGAAGTCTTATTAGATATCTTATGGCTAAAACGACGCAAGGAACTAAAATCACAAGGACTGCTTACTATTGTAAAAAATATTTAGGAAAATTACAGCAAAAAGCGAAGAGAATTCGAAACCAGCGCCTTTGCAAAAAGACAAAAGAAATTATTCCAAACCCATGCCCTTCGAGTTCTAAAAGCTACCACAAGGCATTGGCGGCAGCGAATTTTATTTTTGATTAAAAAATACCTTTACAAATGATTCTCAAACTCACTTTCCAATAAATCCAGTGAGCTTTGTGTGACAATAAAAAATATCCCTCCTTCTAATCCACCCCAAAACCAGGTTTTAAGTGTCACCACTTTAAGAGGAGATTTATCAAACAGCTCCGTCTTTGACTTAAGTGCTATCACTTTACATGAAAAAAATTTTGGGATTGTTAAATTTATCTGCTTTTTGTCAAAAATTCAAGGAAAACAAGAAAGAAATATAAATACAAGATTTAATAAATGGATTGTTTCAACACAGAAAAAGAGCTATGAGAATATGAAATCGGTATTAAAAGAATTCGAAAATAGGATATCAACATTGAAAATTCAAGATACCGCATTTAGAACTGAAATTATTATCCAGCAGAAAAAGCTTGAATCTAAGCTATCACAAATGAAAACTGTGCTCATAAACTTGGCAGCTTGCAGTTCAACAAATAATTCCAATGCAAAAATTCAATAATTCAAGAATTTATGTTTTAATTCATAATTTACTATTATTTGATAATTTATTTTATTGAATTAATTATTAATTTCATAATTAATATTTAAGATAACACAATCAAAATATTCAGTTTTTTTCACAAATTAATTAAAATAAATTCTCAGAGATACCCCATTTATTAAATACCTATTTGATAACTTTTGATGTGTTAAAATAAAAATGAAGCCATTGGCAAATCATTTTATTATTTCAGTATAAAAAATATCCACAGACGAGGATTCATTGAAAAAAATAAATTATAATGAGGACTTCTATCTTGGTTTGTGGATGTTTAAAAACTTAACTAAATCTGATAATTTATATTGGGCAAGAGATCATAAGAAAAGGCAAAGCAACTTTATACCCTTCACGCTACAGAAATGCGATTTTTCTATAATTCCAGAAACAATTTGAGTATAATATTATTTATATGTATTCTATAGAGCAAGAGTTGTAAATAAAAACAAATTATAAAATTAAGAATTATTATGGAAATTTATACGGAGCTAATTAAAAGTGTTGAGCAAGGCAGTAGCTTAGAAGCAGCCGCAACCAATCTCAAGTCTAAACTTATCCATCTCATTGAGACTACTAAACAAGAAATTGATTTATTTAAGCAGCAAGAAATTTTGCTGCAGATAGCTTGTAAACATTATGAGGATTTAGCTAAGAATTTTCAAAGCAGAAATGTTTTTGTTGAAAATATGTCCCAAAAAGAAATGTCATTGCATCTCAAAAGAGTACTTTACTATGAAATTATCGTGATTGCAAAAGCAAGCGGCACATTTCTAAATATGAAGGAAAGATGACAGATTATTTATGGAAAATATAATATCTTGACGAAATCGACTTTAAAGAATGTTGATTATAATGATCTTTCTGAGCAAATCCTTATGGATTTAGGATTAATTATAAATGCTCGTAGAAATAATAGTATATACAATGAATGCATAGCTTAGGTAATTTTTTTAGCTGGTTAATAACTACTTATGATTGAGCTATTACAATTAGAGATCATTTCCCACATCTTTCAAGTTTTAAAGAAATTGATAAGCTGGTAGATAAAGATCTCTTGGAATATAACCATTTGGAAGCAGTCAGGAATAAGATAAAAGATAAAGAAATAGAGCTAGTATTTTTAGAAAATATTCAGCTTCCAATTATTAAGAAAATTTTAGGATAAGTTTATGATTTTTATTATCTTAAATTAAAGACACATATCCCACCTCACCCCCATCCTTGGAATAATCAATCTCATCTACACCCCCTTAATATATCCCATTATCATCCCCGCTCCCTATACCCCTATCATATATAATATATAAAAAGCTTTTATTAATCACATTTTCGATTATTAGTATTTTATAATATGTGAATATAATTCATAAACTAATATTTAAGTATAAGCTTCAATACTTCTTGATAGAATTTTTTAAGGAAGTTTTATAGGTGCGCACAATAAGTATATAAGAAGCTGATAGATATCAAAAATTTGTTTTAAAGAAACTAAAAAGTGATGAATATATAGCCAAAGGCATCTTTAATATAAGTGCTTAACTTGGAAGATCCTATGATCAATAAATAAATAGCATTTTATAAAAGCTTTAAAGATCAAACTATAAATATTCTAACAAGTATAAATTTGCTAGAATTTCATTAAGTTAATTATTAAAATAAATATGCAAATTTCATAAAAAATTTTCTCATTAAGAAGGGATAGAGGTTGAATCTATATCCCAGAGAGAAAAGGGTGGGAGTGAGATGTTGGATCTCTGCTTGACCATCCACAGTTGAAACTAAAATTCTCTTATACTTATTCAAAATTAATAAAAGTTTGCCTATAAATGCATAGTAATATCGAACCATAATTATAAAATTGGTATTTATTTCTAAACTTTTTAAATTTTGTTTGAGAACATGCATTTTTATTTAAAAATTGGCATTAATCCTTAATATCTATCTATTCTAAAGAATCTACTGATCACAATGTATTGAGATTATTCTCAACACTTAATTAAAATTAATAAGGCGGATAGTCTATAAAAGATGAAATATCTTCCACCACCATCAGTCCGAAGCTTTATGAATATGAATAGCAACCCTTATTTGCCATAATTCACTATTTTGAATTTTAGCTTGCTTTATACTGCCATTTTAATAAAAAAATAAATTTTTACTATCAAAACTACAAGACAGCCTTCTATTCTAACTTTTGCCTGCTAAAAACTTAATTCAAAGCCATTATCTAATCTGGAAAGAGATCAAATCGAATATCCACTAAGCGAAAAATAACTTATACCTTCACATCACACTGTGATCTTCATTTAATTCCTGAAACAATGAGATTAAATTTATTGATATATTCTCTATTAAGTTAAAATTTTTATATAATAATTATGAAAATTTATTCGGAGCTAATAAAAAGTGTTGAAGAAAATAGTAGCTTAAAAGAAGCTGCCGCCAATCTTGAGTCTAAACTTATCCACCTTATTGAGACTATTAAACAAGAAATTGGCTTATTAAAGCAGCAAGAAATTCTGCTTCAGAGAGCTTGTAACCATTATAATGATTTAGCTCAGAATTTTCCAGACAGAAGTGGATTTTTAAACAATATTACTAACCGAGACATGTGCGAGCTCCGCACACAATCCTATCCTCATCCTAGTATATGATTTGTTGCAGAATCAATCAGCATATTTCTAAATATAAATGAAAAATGAGTGAATTTTTATGGAAAACTTAACCCCTTCAGGCCATCTACTTTTATGGACGTTGATTATAATGATATTTCAGATCAAACCCTACAGGATTTAGGAGTAATTGTAAATGCTCATCGAAATAATATCAGCATATTACCCAGATATTCCTTAGCTGCTACTGGCTTATTTAGCTGGTTAATAGCTACTTATGATTGAGCTATTAAAATTAGAGATCATTTCCCACAGTTTTCAAGTTTTAAAGAAATTCATAAGCTGGTAGATAAAGAAATTTTGGAATATAACTATTTGGAAACAGTCAATAATATGATAAAAAAGAAAGAAATAGAGCTAAATTTATTAGAAAACATTGAGCTCCCAATTATTAAAAAAATTTTAGAACTATAAACTTATAATTTTAATTAACTTAAATTAAAGGCAGCGTTTTTATTATTATTATTATTATTATTATTATGATCTATTTCAGCCCAAAGCAGCTGATTTTTTGGATGCTAGGCCAATAAAAAAATCCAATTCTATGTATATCACTTAGTTTATATAAGAGCTCAATAAATTATTAGTATCATAAAATTTCTGCAAAATATCCATAGACAAAGATTTATTGAAAAATAATTAAAAAGTTTAGTATCAAAATTACAATGAGGAACTTTTATTTTGGTTTGTGGATGTTAAAAACTTAATTCAAAGCTGACAATTTAATCTAGCAAGAGACCATGTGGAAAAGCTAAAGTAACTTTATACCCTTCACGCTGCAGAAATGTTATTTTTCTTTAATTCCAGATAGATATTATTGATTTATATTCTATAGAATTAAAGTTTTTATTAAAAATCAATTAAAAATTAACAATTATTATGGAAATTTATTCAGAGCTAATTAAAAGTGTTGAGCAAGGTAGTAGCTTAGAATTAGCGGCAAACAATCTCAAGTCTAAACTTATCCACCTTTTTGAGACCACTAAACAAGAAATTGATTTATTTAAGCAGCAAGAAATTCTGCTACAAATAGCTTGCAAGCATTATGATAAGTTAGCTCAGAATTTTCCAAGCAGAAGTATTTTTTTTAAAAATTTCGACTCAAAAGACATGCTAGAGCTCTATAAATATCATCGACTTCCCCATAGCTGTATCATAGTTGCAGAAGCATTCAGCACATTTCTAAATATAAAGGAAAAATGACAGAGTTTTTATGGAAAATTTAATATCTGCAGGACATCGATTTTAATGGATGTTGATTATAATGATCTTTCAGAGCAAACCCTACATGATTTAGAATTAATAGTAAATGCTCATAGAAATAATGCCAATAATATATGCAATGCGTCCATAGCTGCTGGTAATTTATTTAGCTGGTTAATAACTACTTATGATTGAGCTATTACAATTAGAGATCATTTCCCACATCTTTCAAGTTTTAAAGAAATTGATAAGCTGGTAGATAAAGAAATGTTGGAATATAACTATTTAGAAGCAGTCAGTAATAAGATAAAAAATAAAGAAATAGAGTTAGACTTTTTAGAGAATATTCAGCTTCCAATTATTAAGAAAATTTTAGGATAAAGCATATGTTTTTTATTATCTTAAATTAAAGACACAGATCCCAATCTCACCCCCACCCCTGGAATAATGGATCTCATCTCCACCTCCTTAATATATCCCATCCCTATCCCAGCCTCCTATCATATACAATGTAAGTAATAAATATAAAATACTCTTATTAATCACATTTTCGATTATTAGTATTTTAGAATACGTGAATATAATTCATAAACTAATATTTAAGTGTAAGCTTAAATGCTTCTTGATAGAATTTGTTAAGGAAGTTTTAAAGATACACACAATAAATCTATAAGAAACTTGATATCAAGAATTGAAAACAAAAAGCTTATAAAGATGAGATTTATTTTAAATTGAATTATTTAAGAAATAAGGAAAATGGCTTATTTATTATCTCAATAGCTTTAAAAAATATTAATAATAATTTTTGATAAAAATAATTAATATAAGCTAAAATTGGAATTAATATAATATTAAATTCAATTGAGCTATTGAATATTATTTAGAGATTTAAATTAGATTTCAGATATCGAATAGTATAAAAATTCCATTATTTATCGCTTAATATTATACCTCTTGATATCATACCTTTATTGTATTTGCTTATGAATCATTAAATCAATATCAGCTGGTTATTAAAATTTACAAAATTTAATTGACCCTAAAAATTTGTTTTAAAGAAAGCAAAAAGTGATGAATATTTCACTAAAGACATCTTTAATATAGAGTTTAGCTTGAAAGATCCTATGATCAATAAATAAATAGCATTTTACAAAAACTTTAAAGATCAAAAACTGAATATTCTAATAATTTGTGAATAATCTTATTAAGTTAATTATTAAAATAAATATGAATTTCATAAACAAGATATTTTTTATTAATTGGAAATGAAGGTTGAATCTATGATCCAGAGAGGGTTGGAGGGACAGGAGAGAGAGGTTGGCATTTGTGCTTGACCATCCACAGTTGAAACTTAAAATTTTATTATAAGTTATTATTCAAAATTGGCAAATGCACAGATAATAATCAAACAACTATTATAAAATTCTTATTCAAAATTTTTAATTTTTAAACACAACAATGAAGCTTTTTAATTTGAAAATTGACCTTAATCCTGAACATCTTTCTGGCATAAAGAAGTAACTGATTATGTATTGAAATTATTGCCACACCTAATTAAATTAATAAAACAGATGATCTATAAATGATTAAATATCTTTCGCTATCAACCCATGAATTGTACCCTTATTTATCATACTTCAGTAATTTGTGCTATTATAATGTATTTTTAACTGTTAATATTGTGGAATGTAGTAAAATGTGAACTATATTTGAAGAGCAGAATTAAAATAATTAATTATCTGAGAAATGTGATGAGGGAGAATCTAGGAAGTTTAAGCTTGACAGAAATCGTTTAGCTTAGTTGGAAAGTCGAGCAAATATTGGAAAATCAACATAAAGCACATGTAGAAAAATAAAATGAATAAATCATTTCATTAAGGGAATGGTTTGTTTAAGGAAGATATTGACCCCATTAGGGATCTAAATTCTAAAATACTGCCTTTTTGGAAAAAAAAATTTTTACTATCAAAACCGCAACACCACCTATTCAAACTTTTTCATGCTAAAAACTTGATTCAAAGCAGATAATCTCATCTGAAAAGAGACTAAATTGAACGTCCACTAAGAGAAAAATAACTTTATACCCTTCACATCACAGAACTGTGATATTCATTTAATTCCTGAAATAATGGGGTTTTTTTAATTGATTGATTCTCTATTAAACTAAAACTTTTATAATAATTATTATGAAAATTTATTCAGAGATTATAAAAAGTGTTGAAGAAAATAGTAGTTTAGGAGTAGCAGCAGCCAATCTCGAGTCTAAACTTATTCACCTTATTGAGACTACTAAACAAGAAATTGATTTATTAAAACAGCAAGAAATTCTTCTCCAGATTGCTTGTAACCATTATGATGATTTAGCTCAGAATTTTCCAGACAGAAGCGGTTTTTTAAACAATGTTTCTGAATGAAATGACATGCGTGAGCTCCGCTCATTACCCTGTCCTCATCTTAGTATATGCATTGTTGCAGAAGCAATCAGCACATTTCTAAATATACAAGAAAAATGACAGAGTTTTTATGGAAAGCTTTTCTCCTTTAGATCAACTTTAATGAATGTTGATTATAATGATCTTTCTGATCAAACCCTACAGGATTTAGGAGTAATTGTAAATGCTCATAGAAATAATATCAACATACTACACAGATATTCCTTAGCTGCTACTGGCTTATTTAGCTGGTTAGTAACTACTTATGATCGAGCCATTACAATTAGAGATCATTTCCCAAATCTTTCAAGTTTTAAAGTAATTGATAAGCTGGTAGATAAAGATATGTTGGAATATAACCATTTGGAAGTAGTCAGTGCTATGATAAAAAATAAAGAAGTAGAACTTGATTTATTAGAAAATATTGAGCTTCCAATTATCATAAAAATTTTAGGACAAACTTAAATATTTTTTAATCTTAAATTAAAGGATGCAAATCCCTATTTCTAAAAAATAATGATTTGTGTATAATCTTATTAAGTGAATTATTAAAATATGCAATTTAATAAAAAAATCTTGCACATTAAGAGGGGATAGAGACTGATCTATGATCCTAGATAGGGGATGAAGGGTGAGATGAGAAGTTGGATATTATTAACAAGACCTAATTGAAATTAATAAGCGAATGGTTTATAAAATGTAAACAATCTTTCACTATTAGTCAGAAGCTTTAGGTCATGAGCAGCGACTCTCAATTAACCTTATTTGACATACTTCACTAATTTGAGCTATTATACTTCCATTTTGGTAAAAAGAAGTTTTTACTATCAAACTACAAGACCACCTTCTATTCCAATTTTGAATAGAAAAACTCAATTCAAATCCCGCTATTAATCTGAAAAGAGATCAAATCGAACATCCACTAAGGAAGAAATTATTTTATACCCCTCAAATCACAGAACTGTGATCATTATTTAATTTCTGAAATAATAAGTTTAAATTTTATTTATTGTTTCTCTATTAAGCTGAAAGTTTTATAATAATTATTATGAAAATTTATTTAGAGTTAATAAAAAGTGTTGAAGAAAGTATTCGCTTAGAAGCAGCTGCAATCAATCTCGAGTCTAAACTTATCCACCTCATTGAGAATGCTAAACAAGAAATTGATTATTAAAAATTCTTATACAAAATTAAATAATTATTATGAAAATTTATTTAGAGCTAATAAAAAGTCTTGATCAAAGTAGTAGCTTAGAAGTAGCTGCAGTCAATCTCAGGTCAAAGCTTATCCACCTTATTGAGGCTAATAAGCTAGAAATTGATTTATTAAAGCAACAAGAAATTCTTCTGAAGATAGCTTGCAACCATTATGATAATTTAGCTACGAATTTTCCAAATAGAGGTATCTTTCTAAAACATATTTCTGACAGAGACATGGCTGAAGTCCGCGCATATGCCCAAGCTCCCCTTATTGTTTGCATTGTTCATATTCTTTTTGACTTTATTTTTATTTGTAACTGATAATTTTTTCCTGTTTTTCTTTTTAATTAATGTTTCTGACAGAGTATTATTAATATAACACCTTGTATGGCAGCTGTGATTCATTACAGTTTGGATATATTCAGAAACTTCCAAAATTTTTAGAGTTA